>CM057762.1:10561454-10878954 GCA_030064425.1 Trapa bicornis | reverse complement strand
TTCTCGCTTGGTAGCGCCTTTGTTTTGGGTAAAAAATGTCACGGGTTCCAATTCTTTCATCCCTACCTAAACCTTCTCCTCTGGGCAGTCAGGAGGGTTCCATTGAGATCGATTCAAATTGGACATAAAAAATCTTCTTTAATTGTTTGATACTATATGTATGCAAGATGTATTGGGGGTACAAAAAGAATCCTTTTCTTTACAATCCTATCTACTGTGATAAGAAAGCGCTCTTAGTTCAGTTCGGTAGAACGTGGGTCTCCAAAACCCGATGTCGTAGGTTCAAATCCTACAGAGCGTGATTCCGAATCAACAGACCCCAAACTCGAGATATGGCAACTCTTTTATTAAATAATAGTAATAAAAACTGTGTCGTGTAACTTCATTCAAAAATGAAACTCCGGAATGGAAAAATCTGAAAAAAGAAAGCAAGCAAGTGAAGGGGAGGGGAGGAACGACCGACCGTACGCTTGCTCTCTGGCAAGCTACGTGGAGCAAGCGAATAAAAACTGTGTCGTGTAACTTCATTCAAAAATGAAACTCCGGAATGGAAAAATCTGAAAAAAGAAAGCAAGCAAGTGAAGGGGAGGGGAGGAACGACCGACCGTACGCTTGCTCTCTGGCAAGCTACGTGGAGCAAGCGAACTCTATCGAGCCTACGCGCGCGGATTCTTGTTTTGTTGCTAGCGCGCTCCGGCTTTCAAGCCTACGCTTGCCAGAGAGCAAGCCTACGGTCCTTCCGGACCTTCAAGTTCAGGTCCGGTCCGGAACGACCGACCCTACGCGCGCCAGAGAGCAAGCGAAGGTCCGAAAGGACCCGAAGCGAGCCAGAGAGCAAGCGAGAAAACGGAGCGCGCACTAGCGCGCTCCGGCTTTCGAGCCTCCGCTTGCTGGCTCGAAAGCCGTAGCAGCAAGCGAGAAAACGGAGCGCGCACTAGCGCGCTCTTTCGAGCCTCCGCTTGCTCTTTGGCGCGCTTCGCTTCCAGCGCCTACGCTTGCTGGCTCTCAAGCCGTAGCAGCAAGCGAGAAAACGGAGCGCGCACTAGCGCGCTCTTTCGAGCCTCCGCTTGCTCTTTGGCGCGCTTCGCTTCCAGCGCCTACGCTTGCTGGCTCTCAAGCCGTAGCAGCAAGCGAACTCTTCGAGCCTACGCGCGCTAGCAAGAAAAGAATCGGCGCGCTCCGGCTTTCTCTCTCAAGCCTACGCTTGCCAGAGAGCAAGCCTACGGTCCTTCCTCCCCGGAGCTTGCTCTTTGGCGCGCTTCGCTTCCAGCGCCTACGCTTGCTGGCTCGAAAGCCGGAGCAGCAAGCAATGCGGACTCTATACGCGCGCACTAGCGCGCTCTTTCGAGCCTCCGCTTGCTCTCTTGCTCGCGTAGGGTCGTTCCGGACCTCCGCTTGCTCTCTTGCTCGCGTAGGGTCGTTCCTCCCCAGCAAGCTCCGGTCCGAAAGGACCCGAAGCGCGCCAAAGAGCAAGCGTAGGCGCTGGAAGCGAAGCGCGCCAAAGAGCAAGCTCCGGTCCGAAAGGACCCGAAGCGCGCCAAAGAGCAAGCGGAGGCTCGAAAGAGCGCGCTAGTGCGCGCTCCGTTTTCTCGCTGGCTCTCAAGCCTCCGCGCGCTAGTGCGCGCGTATAGAGTCCGCTTCGTTCGCGTCTGCGCTCTTATAAACGCCGCGCGCTCAGGAAGGGTCTTTTGAACTTCAGAAGTGCGCGAATACTACCTTTTCTCGTTCGCTAGCGCGCTTGTAGTTTTCTCGCTTGTAGTTTTCTCGCTAGCTAGCGCGCTTGTAGTTTTCGAGCTTACTAAAAAGAAAGGTTTGAACAAAAAAAATCATCAAGTAGGACATCGGATTCTTTCTATGGAAAGGCATATTGTTTTTTTTTTGTGCGCTCTTCGCCTGCCTTCCGGACCACGGAACGGCTGCGGGGCTTTGCACTTCGGCCCCTGAAAGTCTCACATCAAGGTGACAGGATTCGAACCTATGGCCCTCTGTACCCAAAACAGATGCGCTGACCAGACTGCGCTACACCTCGTCTCACCCCCCCGGAGCATATAGATCCACCCGATCGATGAAGACTCGAACCGAACTCGCCCGGGCACAGGGACGCGAGAACCAATCCGAGGTTTCAACCGCTTTTTTTAGAAAATCTGCCTCCTGCAAGATAGGGCGAGGCGCTGCAAGCCGTATAGTGCAGGAGCAAGCGGAGGCTCGAAAGCCGGAGCGAGCAAGCGAGAAAACGGAGAGCGCAGACGCGAGAAAAGCTAGTAGGCGTGAGAGCCAGCAAGCGGAGGTCCGGAACGACCGTAGGCTTGCTCTCTGGCAAGCGTAGGCTTTCAAGCCTCCGCGCGCTAGCAACAAAACAAGAAGACGCGCGCTCCGGGGAGACCGTAGACTTGCTATATGGCAAGCGTAGGCTACGGCTCGAAAGCCTCCGCGCGCGTCTGCGCGCGTAGTTTTCTCGCTTGCTCCCCTTCGCTTGCTCTCTGGCGCGCGTAGGGTCGGTCGTTCCTCCCCGGACCTGAACTTGCTTGCTACCGAACGAGAAAACGGAGAAAGCGCAGACGCGAACGAAGCGGACTCTATACGCGCGCACTAGCGCGCGGAGGCTTGAGAGCCAGCGAGAAAACGGAGCGCGCACTAGCGCGCACGGAGCGCGCACTAGCGCGCTCTTTCGAGCCTCCGCTTGCTCTTTGGCGCGCTTCGGGTCCTTTCGGACCGGAGCTTGCTGGCTCTCAAGCCTACTACGCGCGCTAGCGCGCTTTCCGTTTTCGAGCTTCCTCTTTCACTTTCATTTGAAAATCCGGCGTCTGTCCTTTGGACCCTTCGCCCGCTTAGAAGTGGATTCGAACCACTGACACAAGGATTTTCAGTCCTTTGCTCTAACCAGCTGAGCTACCTGAACCACTTTCCTAAAGTCACTTTCATTCATCGAATAGCGCCGGAAAAGCCCTTTACTAATAAAATAGTGCAGGAGCAAGCGGAGGGGAGACCGGAGCGAGCAAGCAAGCGGAGGCTCGAATAGAAAGCCGGAGCGAGCAAGCGTAGGCTCTAATAGAAAGCCGTAGCAGCAAGCGAGAAAACGGAGCGCGCACTAGCGCGCGTAGTTTTCTCGTTCGCTAGCGCGCTCGTATAGAGTCCGCTTTGCTAGCTAGCTTTCCGTTTTCGAGCTTGTTCGTCAAGCTTTCGAGCAGCTCTTTCAACTGCCGCCTAATCTCCCAACATGCTCAAGAACCGAGAGCCGCCCAGCCCCTGGACGGCCGGAGGGAGCTTGCAACTAGAAAGAAGATAGGCCGGTCAAACAAAAACAACGCGCAACGGGCTCGTAGCTCCGTCTCACTAAGTAGTGCTATTCTGTCCTCCGAGGGAGCGAGAAAACTACAAGCGCTAGCTTTCCGTTTTCGAGCCAGCAAGCGTAGGCGCTGGAAGCGAAGCGAGCCAGAGAGCAAGCGGAGGGTCCGAAGGAGAGCGCGCGTCCGCGCCCGTACCTTTCTCGGTAGCAAGCGTAGGCTCGAAAGCCTACGCGCGCTAGCGCGCTCTCCGTTTTCTCGCTCCCCGGAGCTTGCTCTCTTGCTCGCTCCGTTCTAGCCGGAGCTTGCTTCTTTCTCTCACGTAATTTCGCCCGCCCGTTCCACTTCCGTGCCGGAGGAAATGGGATTCGAACCCATGATACAATCTTCTTGTATGTCGATTTAGCAAACCAATGCCTTAAGCCACTCAGCCATACCTCCAAGTTGTTGATCGGAATTAGTTGTGGCGGGTTTGGTTGGTTGCCCGAAGGGCGTTCTGATCAACTTCGTAAGCCGTAGCGCGCTAGCGCCCCTATAGAGTCAGACTCTTCTTCTGCGAGACTCCATCCAGCAAGAAAGCGGCGAGAAAGAGCAAGCGGAGGCTCGAAAGCCGGAGCGAGCAAGCAAGCGTAGGCTCGAAGAGTACGCGAGCAAGCGAGAAAACGGAGTACGAGCGCACTTAAGAAGTGAAAAAGACCCTTCCTGAGCGCGCGGCGTTTATAAGAGCGCAGACGCTCTCGAGAAAACGGAGAGCGCAGACGCGAACGAAGCGGACTCTATACGCGCGCACTAGCGCGCGGAGGCTTGAGAGCCAGCGAGAAAACTACGCGCGCACTAGCGCGCTCCGGCTTTCGAGCCTCCGCTTGCTGGGGAGAAAGGACCCGAAGCGCGCCAAAGAGCAAGCGGAGGGTCCGAAGGAGAGCGCGCTAGTGCGCGCGTATAGAGTCCGCATTGCTTGCTGCTCCGGCTTTCGAGCCAGCAAGCGTAGGCGCTGGAAGCGAAGCGCGCCAAAGAGCAAGCGGAGGCTCGAAAGAGCGTGCTAGTGCGCGCTCCGTTTTCTCGCTTGCTGCTACGGCTTTCGATTCGAGCCCTAGCTTGCTCTCTGGCTCGCTTCGGGTCCTTTCGGACCTCCGCTTGCTGCTCCGGCTTTCGAGCCAGCAAGCGGAGGCTCGAAAGCCGGAGCGCGCTAGTGCGCGCGTAGTTTTCTCGCTTGCTCTCTTGCTCGCTCTGGCTTTCTCGCCGTAGCTTGCTGGCTCTCAAACTACAAGCTAGCTTCTGGTTGATCCACACCATACTCTATTCTCGTAAGATGATACACACTAGCTAACAGTCCACCAGGTGCTACATCATAAGCACATTGGGAACGTAGATAATTGTAACCATATACATATAAAATGACAGCAATGGAATGCCAATCCTCAGGCTTTATTTGTAAAGTTTCTATTCCTTGGTAATCGAAGCCCAAAGATCTATGAACTAGTCCGTGCTTGACTAGCCAAGCAGACAAACGACCCTGCATCTTTTTTATCTCTCCCACATTTTTTATTTGTATAAGTAGTTTACATTTACATTTACGATGAAATTTCTGAAGATTCATTTGTTCTTTCTTATTCTATACAAAGGAATCCTGCCTAATTCACTAACTAATTCACTAATTCGTGAGAAAATACTGAACTTTTGTATTTGAAAAATGTTTCAGAGGGTATCTCTGAAGTAGATGGTGATTGATAGAGTAATCTTTGATCATAATTTCCAGTATGAGTACTACGCCCAAGATTTAACTTGTGATTAGTAGTAAAACACCGATTATCCTCTTGAGACCTAATTTGATCTTCATAGATTTCTCTAGATATTTTCTTACGAAGTTTTGTTATAGCATCTATAACTGCCTCTGGTTTAGGCGGACAGCCCGGCAAATAGACATCTACAGGAATTAACTTGTCTACTCCCCGAACAGTACTATAAGAATCGGTACTGAACATCCCCCCTGTAATTGTACACGCTCCCATAGCAATAACATATTTTGGTTCAGGCATTTGTTCATATAATCTCACTAAGGAAGGAGCCATTTTCATTGTTACTGTACCAGCTGTTAAAATGAGGTCCGCCTGTCTAGGACTCGATCTTGGTACCAGTCCATAACGATCAAAATCAAATCGTGAGCCTATTAATGAAGCAAATTCAATGAAGCAACAACTGGTACCATAAAGCAGCGGCCATAAACTTGAGAGCCTTGACCAATTTGAAAGATCATTTGATGTAGTTGAAATAACTGAATTTTGGGTTGTTCGAGCAAGTAAAGGAAATTCTATGGAATTCATAACTGTTTCAATGTTATTTTTTTTTTTACTTTTTTATTGTCTGAATATTCAGGAACTAAGACCATTCTAATGCTCCCTTTCGCCATGCATAAACTAAACCAACAATTAAGATAAGCACGAAAATTAAAGCTTCTATAAATACGGATACCCCCAATATATCGAAACTCATTGCCCATGGATAAAGAAAAACCGTTTCAACATCAAAAACAACAAAAACTAGAGCAAACATATAATAACGTATCCTAAATTGTAACCAAGCATCGCCTATTGGTTCTATACCCGATTCATAACTCGAAAGTTTCTCTGGCCCCTTGTTAATTGGGGCTAAAACTCCGGAAATTAGAAATGCCAAAATAGGAATAAGACTTGATATTATTAGAAATGCCCAGAAAATATCATATTCGTAAAGCAGAAACATAGATGAACTCCTATGAATGTGAAAAATATACCTGATTAATTAGTCGATTAAATTGGAATTAATTGTCAAGCCATCCATAACTGTTTAGTCAAAACAACAAATCATTTTGATCGACCTATCCAGTTTCATTTATTGGCTGCGGTACATGTCTCATTTCAAGATTCATCAACAGTAATTCTATTCCCATTAAACTTACTTAGATTTTTTTTTTATATAGATTTTATCTAGATTTATATAGATAGAGTAGTTATAAATATATACTGCTCTTATACAAAACAAATAAAACTTTCTCGCTTTCGCCCTCCTTAAGATGCATTTTTTCTAAAGCTAAAGAAAAGGAATTCAAACAAAAAGGAATTCGCCTTTTTTATTTCGTTTTTATTTATAATTCAAAATAAAAATGGAAATCTATTTATATATATTTATTATATTCTATTTTTTTATGTTTATGACTAGTTTATGTTTATTTTATGACTAGAATCCTCAAAGAAAGAGACTGTCTTTTTTTGTCTTTTTTTTTTAGTGATTTAGAATAATAGTCAGATGTATTAAAATGTCTAGTAATTTTGATCTCGGAATTTGGAGTATTATTAGTCTTGGTCTATTCTTTTTCTTTTTTATTAGAATCCATCAGAACAAATCAGGGAGCGCCCTAATTTGAAAAACGACGATCCTTAGTAAATTGAATTGGAAAGATTGTCAAAAAATTGTCAAATAGACTTTTTTCTTGGTATACCTTATTTAGCATTTAGCAAAGTAAAAAACACCTAGTCTTATCTTTTTGTATTCAATCAATAATCAAGAAAGCTCCTAGATTTATGTGGCTTACTTACTATTAGACTTACTATTGGATTCGATTAAGATTGGGTTAGGTTAGAGCCTTGTAACCACTTTCATGCCCTAACCTAATTTTCCTAATTTTGACTCCAAAAACTATCCAGGATTGGGTAGGTATACCAAAGAAAAGAAGTTTAACAAATCCTTTTGATCTCGGGCAGTAAAAAAAAGAAAAAAAAAAATTCATATGTTATTTTCTTAATCTGAGATTAGAAAATAAATAGGGATTGGGTTTAATGAAATACGTTTTTGTTTTCAGTTTTATGTTCTGCTCTGAGCGATCCCGTGAGAGCACTTGTAGGAATGGTTTTTTTTTCGATGAACCAAGTAACCATAAGCGACCAGTTACAAACAACAAAGAATACAAAATGAGTAAACAAAAACTATCCAATTTTTGTATTTTTATTAGGGCTATACGGACTCGAACCGTAGACTTTCTCGGTAAAACAGATCAAACTGATTATTATCAAAATGATTCGAACTGTTTCAAAGACCCAACATGCCTTTTTTTGCATTGGGCTCTTTCATTAACTGATCGAAATATCAGTTAGTCTGCCATCTTTTTTATTGCCAATAAGGGGATGACTCCATGTGCTCTGATTCATTATTTAGATTTCGCTCAGGAGCATTACCAAAGTGTTTCAAAGAAGGATTTATCTTGACGTAGGTCTGCTTCTTGCCGAGATCAGATCAACCTAAGTTAAATGGAGTCTCTATCGCCCTGTTTTTAAAACCAAATATGAAACTTTCTACACCTAAAAGTTCATCAGGCGGAAAGAGAATTTTTTGAGGTCCTTATACTCACTCATTAATGACTAGCATTGAATAGACTGGGTATTCACCCTATCAATATCTCAAATCAAGGATAGGTTCTATTTGGCACTTAAATGGGCACCAAAATCGGACTGAGAACCTTTTGTCAGGCTATTGTTCTCTTGTTTTGTTCCTTAAACATTAGGGAGTAAGACATAGATTTCTCAATAAGATCAATTCTTTTGATTTCATGATGGGATGGACTTCTTTGAAAATCATTGGCGCACGTGTAAACGAGGTGCTCTACCAACTGAGCTATAGCCCTTGTGTTTGTGATGTGTTTGTGATCTATATTTAATCATATTATGTAGATAATTTCTTGTCAAGACGAATAGTACATGATCTAACACATATCTCTTTGATGGGTATTGCTTAGAAGTAATATTAGATTTATAATCCATCGATATATCGATATGATGTGATGAGTTCCTTTTGTTTATCTTTGTAATAATAAATGGCCTACTTAACTCAGTGGTAGAGTATTGCTTTCATACGGCGGGAGTCATTGGTTCAAATCCAATAGTAGGTAGAACTTATTAGATACCAGAATCATGGTATCTAATAAGTTTTTATGATCACCCAAACAAGGGATCTTTATGCAAGTAAAACAAGTTCTTGCTAATGGTAAAAAAGGGGGTTTGAATGTGGGGGCTGTTCTTATTTTACCCGAGGGTTTTGAATTAGCCCCCCCCGATCGTATTTCGCCCGAGATGAAAGAAAAGATAGGCAATCTGTCTTTTCAGAACTATCGCCCCACTAAAAAAAATATTCTTGTTATAGGTCCTGTTCCTGGTCAGAAATATAGTGAAATAACCTTTCCTATTCTTTCTCCGGACCCCGCTACTAATAAAGATGTTTACTTTTTAAAATATCCCATATATGTAGGCGGGAATAGAGGAAGGGGCCAAATTTATCCTGACGGGAGCAAGAGTAACAATACAGTTTATAATGCTACAGCGGCCGGTATAGTAAGTAAAATCGTACGAAAAGAAAAAGGGGGATATGAAATAACCATAACAGATGCGTCGGATGGACGTCAAGTGGTTGATATTATCCCCCCAGGACCCGAACTTCTTGTTTCAGAGGGCGAATCTATCAAACTGGATCAGCCATTAACGAGTAATCCTAATGTGGGTGGATTTGGCCAAGGGGATGGAGAAATAGTACTTCAAGATCCATTACGTGTCCAAGGCCTTTTGTTCTTCTTGGCATCTGTTGTTTTGGCACAAATCTTTTTGGTTCTTAAGAAAAAACAGTTTGAGAAGGTTCAATTGTCCGAAATGAATTTCTAGATTCGCAAATTTATCAGCATCGAGTTCATAAAAAGAATCTAATTCTTGTTGGCAATTATTTGTACCGCATTCCTAGTCATAGTATGTATATTGTGAAGAAGACTATTTGACTTTATTTCTTTTTTCTTTATTTTTTTAAGCCAAATTAATTGGAGCAGCATGACTATGTCATTATTGCATTATTGTTTAAATGTCATAGAATAGAAAATAGAATGGATCAATATTTTTTGAGTCTAATAGACTAAAAAGTATAAAATTCAACTGGAGACTAACGATAAAATAAGTAAGTAGAGAATAGAAAGCAAGGGATTCCTTGTCTTTTTAGTCCTCGGCACAAGAAAGGAATTTTACACATTCCTTTCTTGTGCCGACATTATAATGGTTTTTTTTTCTCGTTCATCAAAGATTACTATTCTTAAAGATTACTGTTCTTTGTTTCGATTTTTTACAGGGTTTTAAGAACTCTTTTTCATATTTATTACGTATACATACCAAAAGTAGTAAAAAAAAAATAGGAAAAAATCCTTTGAGAAAATAGAATTTATTCAATGAACTTTTATATAAAAAAAAATTCAACTTTCATGAGATACTAATATAGAGTAGGGGTCTATTCGAAAGGGTTTGGATAATTTCTGGTCTACAGAAATATATATTGGAGTTGTGTCATTCAGGAAAATGAAATCGAGCAATTCCTACTCTTCTTGCTTCTAACGTTGAAAATATCAATAGATTCATCAAGTAATAGATGTTCTAAATCAATTAATGAAGTTTTCAAAAACATTATAAAAACGAAAATGAAATGATGTTTTTTTAAACATCGGAGAAAGTGATCTATTTTTTCATTTATATGGAATAAAATATTCTAAAAGCTTACGAACGCGAGGGCTTAGGGTTCCCTCGTTCGTAAGCTTTCAAGTCTCCAACTTAGTTCATGGGATTATTAGATTATTACAGAGATGAACCTAACCCGGAGTATGAACCATAAAAGAAAATACCTATTAAACCGATTACAAGAATACCAGTTACAGTACCTATTATCCAAAGAGGAATCCTTCCAGTAGTATCGGCCATTTATCCCGCTTTCCTCCACCATTTCATCAAGTTGTCATGCTAGCGACATAAACAGTCATAGATAATTATGAGATGTGATCCTTCCCAATGGGATAAGATAATTCTTACTATTATTTAGTATTTGACTATTTTCTTTTCTTCTTTTACTTAATTGAAGAAATAATTGGAAAATAAAACAGCAAGTACAAAAATGAGTAATAACCCCCAGTAAAGACTGGTACGATTCAATTCAACATTTTGTTCGTTCGGGTTTGATTGTGTCGTAGCTCTATAATTTGTATTAGGTTTATCGTTGGATGAACTGCATTGCTGATATTGACCCTAAAAAAGAAACGGTAGGTACAGCTAGTCCATGAATAGCCAACCATCGCACTGTAAAAATTGGATAGGTTCGATCTATAGTCATTCGGTCCTCCTAAAAAGATCTACTAAATTCATCAAGTTGTTCCAAAGAGTCAAAACGGCCAGTTATTAATGGAATTCCTTGTCGGCTCTCTGTAAAATATTCGTTTGGACGAGGGCTTCCAAACACATCGTAAGCTAAACCCGTGCTGACGAATAACCAACCCGCAATGAATAGGGAGGGTATAGTAATGCTATGAATAACCCAGTATCGAATACTGGTAATAATATCAGCAAAAGAACGTTCTCCTGTGCTTCCAGACATGCTGAGCTCCACATATTCTTGTACAATTAAAGGGGGGATCGATTCCGTAAAAGATGATATCAGTAAATGGAAATTCGCTGAAGTATGCCGAAGCTTTACAGAATTATTATGAAGCTATGCGACTAGAAATTGATCCCTATGATCGAAGCTATATACTCTATAACATAGGTCTTATCCACACAAGTAACGGAGAACATACGAAAGCCTTGGAATATTATTTTCGGGCACTAGAACGAAACCCGTTCTTACCACAAGCTTTTAATAATATGGCTGTGATCTGTCATTACGTGCGACTATCTCCACTATAGAAAGAAAAAAGGAACGAGAAAAAAGCGAATCCCTTATAATTACTAGAAAAAAAAGGCTTTCTACATATGCATCGTTCAAAAAACGATTTTTATCAGCTGTAGCAAAGAAAGGAACTTCATAGAAGTCGAAGTATGAAGAAATAGATATGCCTAGATACTTTATTCTATGGATAAAGGATCTAATTGATAGCAAAAGCACCGTAAAGATCAATTGGTAAGGTTTTGGACCGATACAATAAGGACTGCTTACTTACTTATATTTATTATTATAATATAAGATAAAAGTTAGGAATCCACTTATGTAATAAAGTGGATCCCCTAAGGGATTGAGCAGCGGTGTAGAATCAGATCCCAAAGATAGTAAGTCTTTTTTTCTTTATTATGAAGAAAAGTCTTTTTCTAAAATTCTATATTTCTCTATGAAATCGAGATAGTTAACTTTCAGAAAATTCTAGCGAGAGTGGAAATACTTATGCTTTATTTTTTTGAAGGTGGGAGAAAAGATAAAACTAAAAAAAAAACTAATTAGTAATCAATATTCAAGTTTGAAACTCATGTAATTAACCTCTTTTAGTTAACCCGAGCAAAATGGGATATACCTATGAGAAATCTCATTCAATTAGATAGGGTAAATAAAAAAAAATGGGACAAGACAAGAATTGAATGCTGAGCCGTATGAGGTAGGAAACTCTCAAGTACGGTTCTAAGGGAAGGAATTGACCCACCTATTCCGACCGGGGAGAACAGGCCATTCAACAGGGCGATTCTGAAATTGCGGAGGCTTGGTTCGATCAAGCCGCTGAGTATTGGAAACAAGCTATAGCGCTTACGCCTGGTAATTATATTGAAGCGCAAAATTGGTTGAAGATCACGAAACGTTTCGAATAAGAGCACTCTTTCTTTTTATTTTTTTTTTATAATTAATTGTTTGTTGGCCCCATCAGTCAAATAAAATGGATCATTTTATTTTTTTTTTCAAAAAAAAAAACCAAAGAATTTCATTATATCCTTTCGAAGATCTTTTTCTATTTCCTCTGGTATTTTGTAGTAATAATAAATGATACGCAGATAGATATAGTTGAGAATATATATTTCTTTTTGTGTTCTGCTATTAAAACTAACTTTGGAATGACTAAAAAGATAGATACTGGAATATTGCATTAGGAATGACCAATACCTGCCTATGTAATTTCGAATTTCGAATAGAGTAATAATTAATAATCGAGTAAATAATAAATATGTTCCATGGAATGGACGACGTAACAACATTTAGGAACTTCTAACTAAGATATTACTAAATACACTAGACTAGGTTGCACAAAAAAATGGTTTTTCTATCAAATCAAAGCCCGTAAAAGTTTTTATAAGATAAAAAAAGGTCCGTTGAGCGCCTCATGACTATGTCATAATAGATCCGAACACTTGCCCCGGATCGACTTCCAGATCATAATTGCTCTAGTGAATAACTAAATAAAAAATAGACGGGAGATAGAAGAGAAAGAAACTAATTATAAACATCTCTCAGAGGTTCACTAATTACTTGACTGTTGGCGGGTTTCTTTGTATGTGTTGTCCGGAAAGAGGAGGACTCAATGATTATTCGTTCGCCGGAACCAGAAGTCAAAATTTTGGTAGATAGGGATCCCGTAAAAACTTCTTTCGAGGAATGGGCCAAACCGGGTCATTTCTCAAGAACAATAGCTAAGGGTCCTGAGACTACCACTTGGATCTGGAACCTACATGCTGATGCTCACGATTTCGATAGCCATACCAGTGATTTGGAGGAGATCTCCCGAAAAGTATTTAGTGCCCATTTCGGGCAACTTTCCATTATTTTTCTTTGGTTGAGTGGGATGTATTTCCACGGTGCTCGTTTTTCCAATTATGAAGCATGGCTAAGTGACCCTACTCACATTGGACCTAGCGCTCAGGTGGTTTGGCCAATAGTGGGCCAAGAAATATTGAATGGCGATGTGGGCGGGGGGTTCCGAGGAATACAAATAACCTCCGGGTTTTTTCAGATTTGGCGAGCATCTGGAATAACTAGTGAATTACAACTCTATTGTACCGCAATTGGTGCATTAGTCTTTGCAGCCTTAATGCTTTTTGCTGGTTGGTTCCATTATCACAAAGCTGCTCCAAAGTTGGCCTGGTTCCAAGATGTAGAATCCATGTTGAATCACCATTTAGCAGGGCTACTAGGACTGGGGTCTCTTTCTTGGGCGGGGCATCAAGTACATGTATCTTTACCAATTAACCAATTTCTAAATGCTGGAGTAGATCCTAAAGAGATCCCACTTCCTCATGAATTTATCTTGAATCGGGATCTTTTGGCTCAACTTTATCCCAGTTTTGCCGAGGGAGCAACTCCATTTTTTACCTTGAATTGGTCAAAATATGCAGAATTTCTTACTTTTCGTGGCGGATTAGATCCAGTAACTGGGGGTCTATGGCTGACTGATATTGCTCATCATCATTTAGCTATTGCAATTCTTTTCTTGATAGCAGGTCACATGTATAGGACCAACTGGGGTATTGGTCATGGTCTAAAAGATATTTTAGAGGCTCATAAAGGTCCATTTACAGGCCAGGGTCATAAAGGTCTATACGAGATCCTAACAACGTCATGGCATGCTCAATTATCTCTTAACCTAGCTATGTTGGGCTCTTTAACCATTGTTGTAGCTCACCATATGTATTCCATGCCCCCTTATCCATATCTAGCTACTGATTATGGTACCCAACTGTCATTGTTCACACATCATATGTGGATTGGTGGATTTCTTATAGTTGGTGCTGCCGCGCATGCAGCTATTTTTATGGTAAGAGATTATGATCCAACTACTCGATACAACGATCTATTAGATCGTGTCCTTAGGCATCGTGATGCAATCATATCACATCTCAACTGGGTATGTATATTTCTAGGCTTTCACAGTTTTGGTTTGTATATTCATAATGATACTATGAGCGCTTTAGGGCGCCCTCAAGATATGTTGGGCGCTAAATACTTTTCGGGAGATCTCCTCCAAATCACTGGTATGGCTATCGAAATCGTGAGCATCAGCATGTAGGTTCCAGATCCAAGTGGTAGTCTCAGGACCCTTAGCTATTGTTCTTGAGAAATGACCCGGTTTGGCCCATTCCTCGAAAGAAGTTTTTACGGGATCCCTATCTACCAAAATTTTGACTTCTGGTTCCGGCGAACGAATAATCATTGAGTCCTCCTCTTTCCGGACAACACATACAAAGAAACCCGCCAATAGTCAAGTAATTAGTGAACCTCTGAGAGATGTTTATAATTAGTTTCTTTCTCTTCTATCTCCCGTCTATTTTTTATTTAGTTATTCACTAGAGCAATTATGATCTGGAAGTCGATCCGGGGCAAGTGTTCGGATCTATTATGACATAGTCATGAGGCGCTCAACGGACCTTTTTTTATCTTATAAAAACTTTTACGGGCTTTGATTTGATAGAAAAACCATTTTTTTGTGCAACCTAGTCTAGTGTATTTAGTAATATCTTAGTTAGAAGTTCCTAAATGTTGTTACGTCGTCCATTCCATGGAACATATTTATTATTTACTCGATTATTAATTATTACTCTATTCGAAATTCGAAATTACATAGGCAGGTATTGGTCATTCCTAATGCAATATTCCAGTATCTATCTTTTTAGTCATTCCAAAGTTAGTTTTAATAGCAGAACACAAAAAGAAATATATATTCTCAACTATATCTATCTGCGTATCATTTATTATTACTACAAAATACCAGAGGAAATAGAAAAAGATCTTCGAAAGGATATAATGAAATTCTTTGGTTTTTTTTTTTGAAAAAAAAAATAAAATGATCCATTTTATTTGACTGATGGGGCCAACAAACAATTAATTATAAAAAAAAAATAAAAAGAAAGAGTGCTCTTATTCGAAACGTTTCGTGATCTTCAACCAATTTTGCGCTTCAATATAATTACCAGGCGTAAGCGCTATAGCTTGTTTCCAATACTCAGCGGCTTGATCGAACCAAGCCTCCGCAATTTCAGAATCGCCCTGTTGAATGGCCTGTTCTCCCCGGTCGGAATAGGTGGGTCAATTCCTTCCCTTAGAACCGTACTTGAGAGTTTCCTACCTCATACGGCTCAGCATTCAATTCTTGTCTTGTCCCATTTTTTTTTATTTACCCTATCTAATTGAATGAGATTTCTCATAGGTATATCCCATTTTGCTCGGGTTAACTAAAAGAGGTTAATTACATGAGTTTCAAACTTGAATATTGATTACTAATTAGTTTTTTTTTTAGTTTTATCTTTTCTCCCACCTTCAAAAAAATAAAGCATAAGTATTTCCACTCTCGCTAGAATTTTCTGAAAGTTAACTATCTCGATTTCATAGAGAAATATAGAATTTTAGAAAAAGACTTTTCTTCATAATAAAGAAAAAAAGACTTACTATCTTTGGGATCTGATTCTACACCGCTGCTCAATCCCTTAGGGGATCCACTTTATTACATAAGTGGATTCCTAACTTTTATCTTATATTATAATAATAAATATAAGTAAGTAAGCAGTCCTTATTGTATCGGTCCAAAACCTTACCAATTGATCTTTACGGTGCTTTTGCTATCAATTAGATCCTTTATCCATAGAATAAAGTATCTAGGCATATCTATTTCTTCATACTTCGACTTCTATGAAGTTCCTTTCTTTGCTACAGCTGATAAAAATCGTTTTTTGAACGATGCATATGTAGAAAGCCTTTTTTTTCTAGTAATTATAAGGGATTCGCTTTTTTCTCGTTCCTTTTTTCTTTCTATAGTGGAGATAGTCGCACGTAATGACAGATCACAGCCATATTATTAAAAGCTTGTGGTAAGAACGGGTTTCGTTCTAGTGCCCGAAAATAATATTCCAAGGCTTTCGTATGTTCTCCGTTACTTGTGTGGATAAGACCTATGTTATAGAGTATATAGCTTCGATCATAGGGATCAATTTCTAGTCGCATAGCTTCATAATAATTCTGTAAAGCTTCGGCATAATTTCCTTCGGATTGAGCTGACATCCGTTACGGTCGTCGTTCGATTCAAAGAATCTCCGTTCCAGAACCGTACGTGAGATTTTCACCTCATACGGCTCCTCCCTTATGTGCATAATGAGAATAATACATGAAATCAAAAAAGATTGAAATATTCTCCTTATTGACTCAACGGGGCTAGTGTTTTTACAAGAAATCTCTAGCCAACCTTCCTGCAAAAGATCTTTTCTTAACATCAAAAGTGTTGATACTAGATAAAAAAAAATGCTAACTTCAACAATTTCTTTGTCCCTCCCGCCCCTTAATTTCCAGGAATTCGTCACTTCAACAGTCTTCGATGGTTATACGGGTATCAAAAATACGAACGAGATGGATGTTTGTTGGCCCAACCATTCTTCTTAGTTCCGATCTCAATAAGGAAAGGGAATAATTTATAACAAAGTTTTTGTGTTGTTGATTCCTAGGCGTAGTGCTTTTTCCCCTATGCTGCCGCCTATTGGTATTAATGGAGTAGGGTTGACCTGCAATACATAACCCATAGGTGTAACCTTTCGCTCAATACTAGAATCAACAATTAAAGCATCTGAGGCTGCATTAATCGGGGATACACGACAGAAGGAATTGTTTTTTTTTTACAAACTTCACCTTCAAAAAGCGTAGATTTATTGCAAAAACTTTCTTTTTTTTTATTTTATATCCCTAATCCGGTGTCTTTCTTCTAAGACTGGAGGCGATAAATAAAATAGAAAAAATAGAAAGAAAGAATAAGTAAAAATAATAATAATCAAATCGCACCATCTCTGTAATAGGTAAATGCCTCTTTTTCTCCTGAAGTTGTCGGAATTATTCGTAATAAGATATTGGCTACAATTGAAAAGGTCTTGTCAATAAAATTTCCATTTATCCTCGATCTAGGCATAGATAGCAATTCATTCTATAATTTTTTTGAATACCTCTCGTGAGAATGAGAAAATGATCCCACAAAGAGAGGAATTGCACAGTACGAAATAACATAAAAACATACTCATTAAAAAAAAAAACTCATTAATAAAAAAAAAGGATTATCCTTATCCACTAGACTCGAAGGAAAGGTCGTTATTTAATGAAAATTCTTTATCCATAACTATCTAACTAAGAATTGAGTATGAATGACTCGCTATTCACTCGGTTGCTGGGACATAATCATTATGGAGGAGAGATGGCCGAGTGGTTCAAGGCGTAGCATTGGAACTGCTATGTAGGCTTTTGTTTACCGAGGGTTCGAATCCCTCTCTTTCCGCTTTAAATTTACCAACCAATGTTACTGACCACAATGTATCAAATCAAATAACAACACATACCCTTAGTCCAAAAGCTATAACTTTCTTTTGATATAACTTTGATATAAATTCACTATTCCTCCCGTGGTTCCGTAAAATACTGGAAAGAACGGACAAGGGATCAAATCCCCCTACTGATCAATCTATGATGGTTTATGGATTGGATTCAGTCAGCGTCACTCCTTTGATTATGTCGTGACGCTTTGGTTACCGGCGAACGCTTCCAAAGGCGCCCTCTTTTTGTCATCCCTGCTGCTTTCCAGATTGAGTATTGGACGCATGGCGTAGCTCGGACCAACAAATCATGTTTGAGCCTCTGTTCAAACCAAACAAACCCACCCCTATTTGAATAAGGCTGGAAAGAATGCCCGCCAAGCAAGCGGAGGCTAGACCGGAGCGAGCAAGCGGAGGGGAGCAAGCGAAGGGGAGAGACGCGACCCTACGCGCGCTAGCAACAAAAGACGAGGCGCGCTCCGGCTTTCGAGCCGCCGCAAGCTCCGGGGAGCAAGCGAAGGTCCGGAGAGGAACGACCGACCCGCAGCGAGCCAAAGAGCAAGCGAAGGGGAGACCCTACACGCGCTAGCAAAGGTAGAAAACAAGAAGACGCGCGCGTAGGCTTTCTATCTCAAGCCTACGCTTGCCCTCTTGCTCGCTCCGGGTCCTTCCTCCCCTCCGCTTGCTCTTTGGCGCGCTTCGCTTCCAGCGCCTACGCTTGCTGGCTCTCAAGCCGGAGCAGCAAGCAATGCGGACTCTATACGCGCGCACTAGCGCGCTCTTTCGAGCCTCCGCTTGCTCTCTTGCTCGCTCCGGGTCGTTCCTCCCCTCCGCTTGCTCTCTTGCTCGCTCCGGGTCGTTCCGGACCGGAGCTTGCTCTCTTGCTCGCTCCGGGTCGTTCCTCCCCTCCGCTTGCTCTCTTGCTCGCTCCGGGTCGTTCCGGACCTCCGCTTGCTGGCTCTCAAGCCGGAGCGCGCTAGTGCGCGCGTAGTTTTCTCGTTCGCGTCTGCGCTCTCCCTTTTCTCGTTCGCGTCTGCGCTTTCTCCGTTTTCTCGCTCCCCTCCGCTTGCCAGAGAGCAAGCCTACGGTCCTTCCGGACCTACGCTTGCTGCTCTCCTTCGGACCCTCCGCTTGCTCTCTGGCTCGCTTCGGGTCCTTTCGGACCTTCGCTTGCTCTCTTGCTCGCTCCGGGTCTCCCCTCCACTTGCTGGGTAGACCCTACACGCGCTAGCGTACTTGTTGTTTTCTCACTCAGACGCGAACGAGAAAAGGGAGAGCGTAGACGCGCGCTCTCCTTCGGACCCTCCGCTTGCTCTTTGGCGCGCTTCGCTTCCAGCGCCTACGCTTGCTGCTACGGCTTTCTATTCTATTAGAGCCTACGCTTGCTTTCTCGTTCGCTAGCTAGCTTGTATAGAGTCCGCTTTGCTAGCTAGCGCGCTTGTAGTTTTCGAGCTTTCCCCAACCAAAGAAGTCAAGGCTCGACGAAGGGAGGGGGATGCGGCGGGGGAAGGAACACGCTTTTTCGACCGCGGTGGTATGATTGCCGGGCCCTCTCCTCGTTTCGCCCGCTGGCCTATTGGGATAGCAGCCTTCGGGCTTTGCCTGCCCTTTATAATAAAGAATTCCGGCTCGGCCCGGGAAAGCGCTGGCAACAACAGAAAGGAAGGGGTCCATGTAGCTGCTGCGCCCGCCCCCTTCTTAGTCAATGGGCAGCAGGTTCGGCATCTACTAGAAAAGAGAGAATCCACTTCAGATAACCACGCCTCCGCTAGGCAGCGTGTGGAATGGCCGAGAACGGACCTTTTTGGATATATAATCCAAGTCGAGAGTGGAGTTACGGGAACAGCCGTCTGATGGAAAACGACTTTCACGTTCGGTTCAGAGAGCACTTTTTTCGTTGAGAATTCCTCGTTTCCTTTCGTGTGAATTCCCCAGCGGCGAATTCGAAACTTGTGGGGCCCTATCTATTCCATCTCTCGAGCCCCGAAGAAAACCCCCCTCCCCTTCGGACTCCATATCTCTTTTGACTCTATATATGTGGGCACCTGATATCTATGAGGGTTCACCCACCCCGGTTACAGCATTCCTTTCTATTGCGCCTAAAATATCTATTTCTGCTAATATTTCACGTCTTTCTATTTATGGTTCCTATGGAGCTACATTGCAACAAATCTTCTTTTTCTGCAGCATTGCTTCTATGATCTTAGGAGCACTGGCCGCCATGGCCCAAACGAAAGTCAAAAGACCTCTAGCTCATAGTTCAATTGGACATGTAGGTTATATTCGTACTGGTTTCTCATGTGGAACCATAGAAGGAATTCAATCACTACTAATTGGTATCTTTATTTATGCATTAATGACGATAGATGCATTCGCCATAGTTTCAGCATTACGGCAAACGCGTGTCAAATATATAGCGGATTTGGGCGCTCTAGCCAAAACGAATCCTATTTCGGCTATTACCTTCTCCATTACTATGTTCTCATACGCAGGAATACCCCCCTTAGCCGGCTTTTGTAGCAAATTCTATTTGTTCTTCGCCGCTTTGGGTTGTGGGGCTTACTTCCTAGCCCCAGTGGGAGTAGTGACTAGCGTTATAGGTTGTTGGGCGGCCGGAAGGTTGCCACGAGTAAGTCAGTTTGGGGGACCGAAGGCAGTTCTCCGCGCACCGGACACGTAGCTTACCGAATCAGTTGCGACACGGAGGGGAATGCATGCTACGAAAGATAGGGTCGAGTCTGATACATCAACCGTCTACTCAATATCCTTGGACGAGTCCATAATCACTACACGAGATGAACCTTGGTTTGGTGAATTGAAGTTGGCCTTAGGTGGTTTAGGACTCCCAGTTACTGCGCGCGATCGTATACTGAGGTGCTCCCCGCCGGTTGTTGGAACGACGCGAGCCGGGCCGGCCGGGCCTCGATTCAGAAAGATGAAGGGCCCAAAAGTATAGAAATAGGGGGTTCCAAATTCCCCATCTCATTGGGGGCGGAAAACGAATCGACATCTCGATGTGATACAGCCTTTTTCAAATTGAGTTGGGAAAGAACGGCGAAGTCCATCCGAAGCGTCCAATGAAGAAATTGAGGAGAGCAAAGCGCCAATGGCGCGCGAAGCGCATGCGGAAGGGGCACGGAGAAAACTCCGTGTGGAGGAGCAAGCGGAGGTGAGACCGGAGCGAGCAAGAAAGCAAGCGGAGGCTCGAAAGCCGGAGCGAGCAAGCAAGTGAAGGTCCGGGGAGGAACGACCGACCCGGAGCGCGCCAGAGAGCAAGCGAAGGGGAGACCGACCCTACGCGAGCAAGCAAGCTCCGGGGAGCAAGCGAACTCTATCGAGCCTACGCGCGCTAGCGACAAAAGACGACGCGCGCTCCGGCTTTCTATCGAAAGCCGTAGCTTGCTTTCTCGCTAGCGCGCTTTCCGTTTTCGAGCTTCCTGGGCCAAAAGGAGTGCAGTCTTTCCTAGCCAAATCAAGGATTTGGGGCTTCTTGCTACGCAACAACACTATAGAAATCCATTTTTTTAGTAATATATGAATAGAAAGATAGATCCATCCATCTATCCTATCCGATTTCTATTTTGATATCTAAAAAATAATCGATTTCATTCAACGTTTGATGAAAAGAACTGCGCTTAGCCCCCCCGCTCATGAAAGGGCTCTGCTGCAATGGATGGCAGAGGGTCCTTAGTACCGCACAGGAGTGATCCAGTAGCCGGGAAGGGGCCTAGAAGTGCCTACTACTACACCACACTACACTTGGCTCTACACATTTACATAGCTAACCCCTGTCCAGTGTCTGGCAGAGCTAAGGGGGCTTCAATCAAACTTCCTTATCCCCATCTTTGCCCAGGCTAACGGGGCCTTACAACTTCGGGGGGGTGGAGAAAGTGGACAAAACAGACTCGCATTCCCCAGCAAGTTCAGGGGAGGAACGACCGTACGCTTGCTCTCTGGCAAGCTACGTGGAGACCGGAGCGAGCAAGAAAGCAAGCTCCGGGGAGCGAGAAAAGGTAGAGCGCGCTAGCGCGCTCCGGCTTTCGAGCCGCCGCAAGCTCCGGGGAGCAAGCGAAGGTCCGGAGAGGAACGACCGACCCGCAGCGAGCCAAAGAGCAAGCGAAGGTCCGGAGAGGAACGACCGACCCGCAGCGAGCCAAAGAGCAAGCGAAGGGGAGACCCTACACGCGCTAGCAAAGGTAGAAAACAAGAATCCGCGCGCGTAGGCTTTCAGCACCTACGCTTGCTTGCTCTCAATCCGTAGCAGCAAGCTACTACGCCGAAAGGACCCGAAGCGCGCCAAAGAGCAAGCGGAGGGTCCGAAGGAGAGCAGCAAGCAATGCGGACTCTATACGCGCGCACTAGCGCGCTCCGGCTTTCGAGCCTCCGCTTGCTGGCTCTCAAGCCTACGCGCGCGTCTGCGCTCTCCCTTTTCTCGTTCGCGTCTGAGTGAGAAAACAACAAGTACGCTAGCGCGTGTAGGGTCTCCCCAGCAAGTTCAGGTCCGGTCCGGAACGACCGACCCGGAGCGCGCCAGAGAGCAAGCGAAGGCGCTGGAAGCGAAGCGCGCCAAAGAGCAAGCGGAGGATAGAAGAGAAAGCCGGAGCAGCAAGCAATGCGGACTCTATACGCGCGCACTAGCGCGCTCTTTCGAGCCTCCGCTTGCTCTTTGGCGCGCTTCGGGTCCCCTTTCGGACCTCCGCTTGCTGGGGAGGAAGGACCCTACGCGAGCAAGAGAGCAAGCGAGAAAACTACGCGCGCACTAGCGCGCTCTCCTTCGGACCCTCCGCTTGCTCTTTGGCGCGCTTCGGGTCCTTTCGGACCGGAGCTTGCTGGCTCGAAAGCCGTAGCAGCAAGCGAACTCTTCGAGCCTACGCGCGCTAGCAAGAAAAGAATCGGCGCGCTCCGGCTTTCTATCTCAAGCCTACGCTTGCCCGAGAGCAAGCCTACGGTCCTTCCTCCCCTCCGCTTGCTCTTTGGCGCGCTCCGGCTTTCAGCACCTACGCTTGCTGGCTCTCAAGCCGGAGCAGCAAGCAATGCGGACTCTATACGCGCGCACTAGCGCGCTCCGGCTTTCGAGCCTCCGCTTGCTCTCTTGCTCGCTCCGGGTCGTTCCGGACCTCCGCTTGCTCTCTTGCTCGCGTAGGGTCGTTCCGGACCTCCGCTTGCTCTCTTGCTCGCGTAGGGTCGTTCCTCCCCAGCAAGCGGAGGCGCTGGAAGCGAAGCGCGCCAAAGAGCAAGCTCCGGTCCGAAAGGACCCGAAGCGCGCCAAAGAGCAAGCGTAGGCGCTGGAAGCGAAGCGCGCCAAAGAGCAAGCTCCGGTCCGAAAGGACCCGAAGCGCGCCAAAGAGCAAGCGGAGGCTCGAAAGAGCGCGCTAGTGCGCGCTCCGTTTTCTCGCTGGCTCTCAAGCCTCCGCGCGCTAGTGCGCGCGTATAGAGTCCGCTTCGTTCGCGTCTGCGCTCTTATAAACGCCGCGCGCTCAGGAAGGGTCTTTTGAACTTCAGAAGTGCGCTCATACTACCTTTTCTCGAGAGCGTCTGCGCTCAGCAAGCTCCGGCTCTCAAGCCTCCGCGCGCTAGTGCGCGCGTATAGAGTCCGCATCGCTCCCCTTCGCTTTTTTGCTTTCTCGCTTGTATAGAGTCCGCTTTGCTCTATTGCTCGCTCTGGCTTTCTCTTCTATCCTCCGCTTGCCATATAGCAAGCCTACGGTCCTTCCTCCCCTCCGCTTGCTGGCGCTGGAAGCCCTACGCGAGCAAGAGAGCAAAAAAAAGCTAGGGCTCGAAAGCAAGCGGAGGGGCTGGAAGCGGAGCGCGCTAGCGTACTTGTAGTTTTCTTGCTAGCGCGCGTAGGCTTTCGAGCCTCCGCTTGCTTTCTCGCTAGCTAGCTTGTAGTTTTCTCGCTACGCGCGCTAGCGCGCTTTCCGTTTTCGAGCTGGGTTCCTTTTTCGTCTCGCATTTCTCATCGAACAGGAAAAGAATCATATTGAAAACGCTCCTAACCCAAGCCCCTCCTTCGTAGAGCCGTGTATTGTAGGTGATCCGAACCTGCCCGGAGCGAGCCTTCCATAGAGGCAAGTGAAGTTGGTGAGCCGTATGATGGGCAACTATCTCCTGCGGTTCGGAGAGGACTCAGCTGTTAGTTAGTACCCCCGTCGGTTTCGGGGTGGACCCTTTGACTTACTCTATTTTATTATATACGCTTAGCGAAAAGAATGTTTTTTGATACACCTAGGACATGGATTCTATATGAACCAATGGATCGTGACAAGTCGTTACTACTAGCAATGACTTCCTCTTTCATTACTTCATCCTTTCTATATCCCTCTCCCTTGTTCTCAGTTACTCATCAAATGGCACTCAGTTCATATCTTTAAGTTCGATCATTGACAAGGTTCAAAGAAAGGGTGGGTGGGCCATTGATAAAGAATCGATTCAAAAGCACAATGCTAGCAGATGGCGGGCCTCCGCTTTTCTTTTCATTAATGAAACCTGCCAGTTATTTTTGACTCAAATCAAAAAGACAGCAAGCGAGAAAACGGAGAGCGCGCTAGCGAACGAGAAAACGGAGCGCGCACTAGCGCGCGGAGGCTTGAGAGCCAGCAAGCGGAGGCTCGAAAGCCGGAGCGCGCTAGTGCGCGCGTATAGAGTCCGCATTGCTTGCTGCTCCGGCTTTCTATTCTATTAGAGCCGGAGCTTGCTCTTTGGCGCGCTTCGGGTCCTTTCGGACCTCCGCTTGCTGGAGAGACCCTACGCGAGCAAGCGGAGGCGGAGGCGAGAAAGAGCAAGCGAGCGTAGGGGAGCGAGAAAGCAAGCGGAGGCGAGAAAAGAAAGCCGTAGCGAGCCAGCGAGAAAACGGAGAAAGCGAGAAAGCAAGCGGACTCTATCGAGCCTACGCGCGCTAGCAACAAAAGACGACGCGCGCTCCGGCTTTCGAGCCTCCGCTTGCTCTCGTGCGCGCGTAGGCTCGATAGAGTTCGCTTGCTTGCTCTCAATCCTACGCGCGCTAGCTAGCTTTCTCCGTTTTCTCGCTTGCTCGCTCCGTCCTTCGGACCCTACGCTTGCCATATAGCAAGCCTACGGTCTCCCCTACGCTTGCTCTTTGGCTCGCTGCGGGTCGGTCGTTCCTCTCCTCCCCGTAGCTTGCTGGCTCTCAAACGGAGAGCGCGCTCGTAGTTTTCGAGCTTGCTCGCTCTGGCTTTCTATTCTCGCCGGAGCTTGCTTGCTCGAAAACGTAAAGCTAGCGCGCTTTCCGTTTTCTCGCTTGTTCAAAAGAAAAATAAAGGTAGGGGAAAAAAGGTCGCCGACTGCTACTAAGAACCTAACAGAACTTTATTGAACTTAGGTGTAGAATACTCACAACTATTTTGATAAGTGCAAAAAAGCGAGCCATCTTATAGTATTGCAACAAAACCGTGCTGCTGCCTCGCTAGCGAAGGATTTCCCAAGCCCGAGCTGAGTGGCTTTTTTACAGAGAGAGGCACCGGAGTCAGAATCAAGAAGAGCAGTTGAAGGAAGCGAGAAAACGGAGCGCGCACTAGCGAGTAAGTAAGTGGGATTGAGAGCCTGCGAGAAAACGGAGCGCGCACTAGCGCGCGGAGGCTTTCAGCACCTCCGCTTGCTGGGAGAGATAAAGGACCCGACCCGGAGCGAGCAAGAAGGGCAAGCGTAGGCTTGAGAGAGAAAGCCGGAGCAGCAAGCGGAGGCTAGACCGGAGCGAGCAAGAGAGCAAGCAGAGGTCCGAAAGGACCCGAAGCGCGCCAAAGAGCAAGCGGAGGGTCCGAAGGAGAGCGCGCGTCTGCGCTCTACCTTTTCTCGTTCGCTAGGAGTTCTTTTTGTGTTGCTAGCGCGCTCCGGCATGAGAGCCTACGCTTGCTGGGTGGTCGTAGATCAGGTGGAGTAGTTAATTTCTCTCTCCTGATCCGCTTTCGATTAAGGTTTCTGTCTATCCATCAGGTTAGGTTTCGACCTAAGCATGGTTGGGCTTCCTCGTAGGGTAACCAAACCATGCCTCGCAGCATTGATTTCTTCTTTTCATTCTCAGAACAATCTCCAGAAAGACAAGATGTCAACAAAATAGGAAGCTACATCCAATTCTCATTCGGAACGGGCTCGAGAGCTTCAATCAGACTTAGGGAGCGAGGAAAGCAGCAGAAGGGCGGTCTCCGGTTTAGGCGTCAGACATTCTTCTTTTCCGAACAAAGCAAGCTCCGGGGAGAATAGAAAGCCGGAGCGAGCAAGAGAGCAAGCGAGAAAACGTAGTATGAGCGCGCTAGCGAACGAGAAAAGGTAGAGCGCAGACGCGCGCGTAGGCTTGAGAGCCAGCAAGCGGGGGTCCGAAAGGACCCGAAGCGCGCCAAAGAGCAAGCGGAGGATAGAAGAGAAAGCCGGAGCAGCAAGCGAGAAAACGGAGCGCGCACTAGCGCGCGTAGGCTTTTGAGCCCTAGCTTGCTCTCTTGCTCGCTCTGGCTTTCTCGCCTCCGCTTGCTGGGGAGGAACGACCGTAGGCTTGCTCTCGAGCAAGCTACGGCTCGAAAGCCTCCGCGCGCTAGCAACAAAACAACAAGACGCGCGCGTAGGCTCGATAGAGTTCGCTTGCTCTTTGGCTCGCTGCGGGTCGTTCCGGACCTTCGCTTGCTTTCTCCGTTTTCTCGCTCTATTGCTGCTACGGCTTTCTCGCCTACGCTTGCTACGGCTAGACCGGAGCGAGCAAGAAAGCGGCTCGAAAGCAAGCTCCGGGGAGCAAGCGAACTCTATCGAGCCTACGCGCGCTAGCAAAGGTAGAAAACAACAAGACGCGCGCGTAGGCTTTCTATCTCAAGCCTACGCTTGCCCTCTTGCTCGCTCCGGGTCCTTCCTCCCCTCCGCTTGCTGGCGCTGGAAGCCCTACGCGAGCAAGAGAGCAAAAAAAAGAGTAGGCGAGAAAGCGAGAAAACTACGTATGAGCGCGCTAGCGAACGAGAAAACGGAGAGCGCAGACGCGCGCTACGGGTCCTTTCGGACCCCCTAGCTTGCTCTTTGGCGCGCTTCGGGTCCTTTCTCCCCGGAGCTTGCTGCTACGGCTTTCGAGCCTCCGCTTGCTTTCTCGCTAGCGCGCTTTCCGTTTTCGAGCTGGATCGAACTCTCATCCTTGGCTGCTACGAAAGATATCGTCCTTGCGTTGCGCCATCTATTGCGTGATCTTCTCTTTTGAGTTGGAGGCAAGAGCTCTTTCTTCAATTTGTTTACTGCCATACTTTTCATTTCCCGCCCACCGTTCTGAAACCTTGCCAAGAATGTCTGGCTATTCTAGAGGTAGCTAACACGTAATGGACCCCCCTCTCCAACTAGCAGTTCGTTGATTGGTAATATCATTGATACAACAAATTTGACATTCTTTGACAGGATATTGACTGGAGAACAGTACCGTCTAGCCAGGACCGAAAGAACCAGCTGTTGTGGACGAAGAAATGCGTGCTTCTATAGCAATATTTTGAAGGTTGTTTGAGTTCTGGCTGGGATGGACCTATCAACTCTAACCGAGCGATAGGGCTCTGTAAAGTTGATCATTACGAATGTTACGATTCATTCGATTGGGAGGGGCTGTAAGCGAAAGCCTCCCCCTCATTTTCATTCCTGCATCGGGAGTTTGGAATCAACGTCCGTCCCATTATGACTCGAAAGGCAGTCTTATTGGACCCCTTCGGGAATTCATTCTTCTTGGCGGCTACCCCCTCAACGTTTTGAGTAGGCCTTTGGGACCGGAAACAAGAAGTTGTTGCGGTGCCAGTAGGGATAATCAAAGCCTAGAGTAGGATTGGCTCCAACCGGATGAGAATAAGCCCTTCTCTGCTGCAGTTGCACGGCAAGGGAAGGGCTGTTCGGAAAAGGCAAGGTTCGTTCGGGTCCTTTCTCGGGCTTCTTTGTTCGTCTATCCCCTTTCTCGCCTTGTTGCTCCATAATGACCACTCGACTTCTATTCATATGGATTTCTTTCTCTTTATTGGGGAGGAGTTCTTTTTTGATGATCGAAGGTTTGAATCCATCTCCAGAACGCTCGACTGCTTTGAAACGAGAAGGGCTGTTGTAAGTCTACGGTTTAGAGCATTACCAAGCTCGAAAACGGAAAGCGCGCTAGCTAGCAAAGCGGACTCTATACAAGCGCGCTAGCGAGAAAGCGAGAAAACGGAGAAAGCGAGAAAGCAAGTTCAGGTCCGGTCCGGAACGACCGACCCTACGCGCGCCAGAGAGCAAGCGAACTCTATCGAGCCTACGCGCGCTAGCAACAAAAGACGACGCGCGCGTAGGCGTGAGAGCCAGCAAGCGGAGGATAGAAGAGAAAGCCAGAGCGAGCAAGCGAGAAAACGGAGAAAGCAAGCGGAGGCTCGAAAGCCGGAGCGCGCTAGTGCGCGCGTAGTTTTCTCGCTAGCTAGCGAACGAGAAAAGGTAGTATGAGCGCAGACGCTCTCGAGAAAAGGGAGAGCGCAGACGCGAACGAAGCGGACTCTATACGCGCGCACTAGCGCGCTCCGGCTTTCGAGCCTCCGCTTGCTGGGGAGAAAGGACCCGAAGCGCGCCAAAGAGCAAGCGGAGGGTCCGAAGGAGAGCGCGCTAGTGCGCGCGTATAGAGTCCGCATTGCTTGCTGCGTAGGCTTTCTATTAGAGCCTACGCTTGCTCTCTTGCTCGCGTAGGGTCCTTCCGGACCTTCAAGTTCAGGTCCGGTCCGGAACGACCGACCCTACGCGCGCCAGAGAGCAAGCGAAGGCGCTGGAAGCGAAGCGCGCCAAAGAGCAAGCGGAGGCTCGAAAGAGCGCGCTAGTGCGCGCGTATAGAGTCCGCATTGCTTGCTGCTCTCCTTCGGACCCTACGCTTGCTCTTTGGCGCGCTTCGGGTCCTTTCGGACCTCCGCTTGCTGCTCCGGCTTTCTATTGAGCAGCCTCCGCTTGCTAGGCGAGAAAGCCGTAGCAGCAAGCGAGAAAACGGAGCGCGCACTAGCGCGCGTAGTTTTCTCGTTCGCTAGCGCGCTCTCCGTTTTCTCGCTTTCTCGCCGTAGCTTTTTTGCTCTCTTGCTCGCGTAGGGTCGGTTCTCCCCTACGCTTGCTTTATTGCTCGCTCCGGGTCTCCCCTCCGCTTGCTCTCAACAATAAAGCTATGAAAAACAGGAGTAATGTGGAATGACTTTTCCCATTCTTGTGAGCTGTAGAGTTAGTTATCCCAACTCATCCCTGGTATTCCTCCTCTCTATGAGATGTGGGATCGACCTCGCGAGCCCTTCCTCTTTCTAATCCTTTTGGATGAGTTGGCATGCCTATCCATCTTTTATCCAACCTTTGCTCCACTATCAACCACCGGAATGGTTATTTTGCCTGCCCCGCTTTCCTCTCCCGCGGCAAGAGCTCGTTCGCCAAGTCCGAACTCCCACTTTCTCGTCGATGACGGCTCTCTTCGATGCTAGCAACCGCCTTTGACCCTTTTCCGCTTCTTTCCATTTCCAACCATTCTAGCTGAAGGAGAGACTTGACCTTTACTTAGAGAGGGGCAGCGGTACCACGCTCTTCTGTGCTCGTAGGTTGACTCCCCTATGCATCCCGACTAAGGTCTCACAAAGGTGCACTTCCCTTATGCATCCAGCCGCTTCACTTATTTTGATAGGTTATACAGAAGGGTGGGTTGGTTATATACTCTTATGCGCCTTCTTTCTTCGAACCTTTTGGTATGTATTGCCCCCTAACTATAGATCTGATCCACCGGAAGAGAAAACTCCATTCCGCACTGCTGCTGAGTCGTCGAACTTATCCACCAAGGGATTCGTGGAATTTCTGTGGATTGCGTTGGGGGAAATCTACCAAAGCTAGGCAGATAGATAGACTCCTTTCCCGCTGCTAAGGGAGAGCAAGAAAAAAAAGAAAAATGATTGTTTTTTAATCAGCGCCTACCCAAAATACGGGAACGTGGGGTTCACGATGGGCTACAGCTGTGCGCGGCAGCTGCATCCGGACGCTGCTTGCACTGACAAATGGTTCGGGTTTGTTGGCAAATGGACGGATGGAGGCAAGGTTGTTCTCATAGCCGTCATGATTTTTGGTAGGTTGAAGAAGTTCAACATGAATGGTGGCAGAGGTTGGAAGCTTTTGTAGAGTCCATAGAATAAACGAAAGGATCTCTTCAAGAATAAAAAAAATAAACCTGGTTGGTTTGGTTTCGATAGTGAAGAAAAAAGTTCCTTAGTATTATGATGTGGTCCATCATGTCATCTTTAAAATTGAATGCTTTAACTCATGCCCCATGTTCCACTTCTTTTAGTCTAAATATTGGAAGGAAATAGTAGTGGATAACTTGCATGCCATGTTCAGGTATCCATGCACATGGTACTACTATACAAATTTAGAAAGTTTTGGAATCAAAATATAAATTATAAAAAATAATTATTAATTTTGAAAATTCAAGAAAATAACATATCATATACAAAGTTTTGGAAAGCCGCCAAAAATTAGTGAAAATATGAGACAAAGTGCAAGTAATAAAATATTAGATAATAAATTTATAAAATTTTGAAAATATTAGATAAATTATGTAAACTTAAGAGCGTATTTAAAAAATATGAATTTTAAGTAACAAAAAGTGGATGATAAGAATTTGATTTTATCGTCTAATTTTAGTAGTTTAGTACAATTCTGCCGATGCAAATGGATTAAGTGTGGAGATTCTATTGAAAAGTTAGACCAATTTTGGATAAATTTATAATATTTTGATAAATATGGTGTGTTTTTAAAAGGAGTTTTAACAAAAAAATATTCATTTATTAAAAAAAAGAATAAAAATAAAATTGTTACATTTTTATATGGTATTTTAAAACATTTTTTTAGAATGAGTTATAATTAAATAATTTCCATTATAGAATATGTGTGAATTTTAGACGAGAAATTATGCCTCCAATTTCAATTTAGTACTATGATACAAAACTCATTTATCTTAATTTATTATGAATTTAATAGTTGTACGTGTAGGATGGATGATAAATAATGATTTTTATTGTGACGTAAGTGAGAGATTGAATTGAATTAAGTTACATGAGAAGATAAATAAGGAAGAGTTGACCAAAATTTATAATAACTCCTCAAGCATGGAATAGTGCTTAGGTGCGCACCTTCTTCCAAATAATCCAACATTTAATAGCCATTATTCTCGGCATTTTTTTATAATATAAATATCATGTACATTTTGAACTATAGAGGAGGTAATTCAAGAAGAAAAGTTAAAATTATATTTCTATCCAACCAAATACAACTAATACTTATATATTTTTCATTCGTGAAATCTCATTTTTAGATTCGCGTTTTACTGTTGGATTCCATCACACACACCTAAACCTCGGGTTCGGGTCTATACAGGCTCGAATCTCCAAGACCCGAACTTGGGATGGGTAAGAGTCTGACCGCATGTGTAACCCTACCCATTTGGGATAATAAAACTAGGGAAACAACATGTCAAAACCAAAATAAAGAACCGAACCAGTTCACAAACCCTAACCGTTAGAAAAATAGCAAATTGAAAAATTTATAAATTACAAGTGACCCAAAAGTAATAAAGGTAATGGAAAAGGACTTTGGGATGAATTAGAAGAAAAAATTAAACCGGTTCAGGTGAACGGGACCTGAACCAAATTGAACCGGCTTGAACCATCATTAAATCAGTTCTAAATTTATTTTTCTAGGTGGCTTAAAATATTCAAATTGGGGAATTTAAGCCACCATTGGATAGAGAATAAATTTAAAATATTTTAATTTTAAAAAACTCGGTCAAATTAGGCCTAAACTAGCCAGTTTAATTATTGAACTCGGTTCGAACCGGTTCGGTCCGCTTCGTAATAGTATCGTCTTCTTCCTTCAGATGACAGCATTGTTCACTCGTCGGAAAAGCGAACAGTGCCGGCGAAGGTGAAAATTCCCCGTTCAGGGCATTTCAGGCCATTAATGATCACCATAAAGATGTTAATCGGATGACCAGAGAGTCTCCAAGCTCCCTAAGAGCTCCTCCCCATTCATTCTCCTTACACCTAAAAACTCCACTCTCTTTCTACTGCTCCATTTTCCAGTGAAGCTCGAACTAGAGCTCTAACTTGGGTGTTTTTCTTAATATCAGAAGGCGAGGTCGGACACTTTAGACTCCGGGGGAAGTCAGTTATCTTGTAAATCCTACTCTTTGGAGTTAAGGAAAACCGGGAAAAGAATCGGTCCAAACCGAGTGAGAAAATCGAACTAGTTCACAAACCCGATCATCGGAAAAAGGGCAAATTGGGGTATTTTCAACTCCCGAGTGATCCAAAAGAGTTCATAAACCTTGGAAAAGAACATTAGAACAAATTAGGAGAGAAAAACCGAACCGGCCCAAGTGAACCAGATCGAACCAATTTATGAACCGAACCCATTTATGAACCGAAACCAATAGAGTGAGGGAAAACTGAGAAATTTATGGATTCCAAGTGACATAAAGAGTCACATAAGTCATGAAAAAGGACTTTAGGATGAATGGTGGATGAAAACCAAACCGGTTCAGGTGAACTAGATCCGAACCAGATTGAACTGGTTTGGACCAGTTTAAACCACTATTGAACCGGATGCTAAATTTATTTTTCTATATAGCTTAGAAAATCCCAATTTATGAATTGAGGCCACCATTTGATAGATAATAAATTTAGAAATTTTTAATTTTGAAAAACTCGATCGAATCGGGCTTAAACTGGCCGATTTAGGCTTTGAATTTGTTTTGGACTGGTTCTGTCACGCCATGACCTAGTTTGGTCGGATCCCCGTGATCAACCCACCACTCTCCCAGTTTATTAAAGGGTTTCCCCTTATTATAAATCGTAAAGAGTCAGGCGTCCTTTAAACCTGCACCTTTTCCTGGAATAACATAAATCAAAACTATATAATATTTTAAATTTGTCATACTTGTGTCATAGGCATCTTAGTTGATGGTCTTTAAGGGTAGGCTTTCTGAAATTTCCTTAAAGAGATATATGGGAGGGGTGAGCACGACTACTTAGTAAATGGGTTTTTCAAAACTTTTACTTTTATGAAAAAGATTTTTATCGGAGTGTGCTATACTCCTTTCTTTCAAAAATTCTTTTAATTCAAATCTCGATTTTTACCACCATTTCCATATTTATCATGGTGTGCCGTCACCCAACATACACATCCTTCATCATGAAGGTCAAACACACATTCGTAGGCTAGCACGACCACTGAACCCACTTGTGGCTTCAGAACAACTTTACCGGCCACCTAGATAGAAGCACGTCCACTTCTACCCTAAGAATGAGTGGATGTATGCGACATCCGACCCTCAATCTCGAAATCAATTCTCCATGTCTGTATGAGGACAAAGACATCATCCCGTCCCCACCCCGATCTCATGCGCTTAGTGCTACTCCAAATTTCGCACGGTCACCTGGTACGACGAACTGCCCTTATACTCACCGGGTCGTCCAGGGCCCTTAGGTCATCACTACTCCTCATGGGCGTCTTGATGATCCCGTAATTATAGTGCATGCACAAACAGTATTTTCTTATCATGCCATATAATCCGTGGTGCCATTGGTCAACGGTCCCGACTATCAACTCAACCTGCAGCTGTTTGTTTTGACTAGTACGGAGACTTGTCATGTCGCACTGCCGCTAGTTGACTGAATATGTTGGTCCTGTTTTGGTACCATGGCCAAACAATTCATTTATTAAAGTTTTATGGCACATATCTCATATTTGTTTACGAGCTTCTGCTCGTGCCCACTAGCCTATGGCCCACTTGTTTGATATTTTCAAAATCGAACATAATATCCCCAAGTTCCAAAATTGAGGCCCTTGGCCTATAAAAGCTATTCGAGCTCCCGTCAAGAAGGTCTCCCAAATCGTTTAAGTATTGGCACACAATAAAGGGAGAGCACTTCTGACAAAATATATTTTCAACTGTCCATTATACCGACCGGGGTATAAGGACATCTCCGCTCATAATCGATGAACGGGTTTTCAATTTCCTTCGATAAAGTTTCATCATACCAACCGGGTATGATCAACTTACAATTGGTAAGTAGTTTTTTCGCATTATTTTCATATCACTACTCTAAGTTGTAATGTTTAAAATACCACTTGTTAGTGGGTTTTTATTTCGAGATACTTATCATCTCCAACCGGGTATGATATAAAGTGATATTTAACTTTAAGTTGTGCTCATCATCTCAATTGGGTATGACGTTAGTAAATCCACTCACCTGTTAATACCGTGAATTCCACTAGACCGGTTCTTTGTATTCACGTGAGCTTGTCCTTGCTGGCGTTCCCGGTACTTTGTATTCCTACACGATATGAACATCTCGGTTCATTATCCTTCGACCTAATAACATTCATTAATTCCAAATGAATGAGAAAGTCAAACTTTCATTTATTTACAATTAGGTTCCTAAAGTTATTTCTCTTAAACTTTAAGTCCCTAATGCCGATTTTTCTTCAAATTGAGTCTTTAAACTTTTAAAATTTATCAAAGGACCTCAATTTATTCCATTTCACAAAAGGGGTTTAATTTCCCAAATTTCCAATTTGGTCCCCAACTTTTCCAAAATTACCATTTTGCCCTTCCTTTACAAAAATGGTAAGTTTCACCCCAAAAATTCTAAAATTCCTCAATTGGCCTTCTAACATTTTTATCATGCCCAATTGACCCTCAACTTTAGGAAATTGCATTTCAGTCCATCGAATTTTCGAAAATCCCCAATTTTCCCCCAATTCCAACTTTTTAACACAACTGAATTTGATTTTATCAAATCGACCGATCAAACACTTCCAATTGTTGAAATTGAAGTTGAAATTGAGCTTCTACATGTTCATACAATTATCCAACAATTTGAATTACAAGTTTTAATGTAGGAACGAGTTCAAATGGAGCTTCGTTAGAAAATGGACTGTAGAGAGAGAAAGTTTCAATTACTCACCGATGAGGGCACGGCGGTTAGAGCTTTCGATCTAGGCAGATAGCTCTCGTCATGAGGTTCATCCTAAAATCAAGAATCGCATCAATTGATGCCAAATTGAGTTAGAATTTCATCATTAAAATTCTGCCAGTTCTCTCTCTAGCACCGACCGGAAATTGTAGAGAGAAGCCGAATTGGCTTACCTTTCAGTCCTAATTCGGCCGTGGGAGGGCTGAGGAAGTATTGGGAGGGTATGGTTTGGCCTAAGGAGTGTTCTAAATGGCCGATTTCAGCTCGGCCGAAATAGGGCAGCTTCGGTCCGTCGGAGCTGCTTCACTGTTCCATCACGCCAGCGCTTCTCCAGCGACCCTTTGAGCAAATGTAGACTACAAGCGTGTAGCTGAGTTCTCCCCGATTCTAAAGAACCTGAACTCACCTTGTTTGGCTAAAAAAAGACTCTATATCGGAGCTCTGGTTCGAGCTTCAACAGAAAATGGAGTAGTTGAGAGAGAATGGAGTTTTCAAGTGTGGCGAGGATGAATGGAGAGGAGCTCTTTATATAGGGAGATCGGGGACCCATTGGTCATCCATTTAACACCTTTATGATAGACATTGATGACCTAAAACGTACCAAATGAAAACGTTTCTTTTTCATTGGCGCTGCTTCAATTTTCCGGCGAGTGAACAGTACTGTCATCCTAAGGAAGAAGATGAGACTGTTCTTAACCGGACCGAACTGGGTTCAAAACTTAAACCGATCGGTTCACCCCCCATTCGATCTAGTTTTTCAAATCTAAAAATTTCTAAATTTATCTAAATTCATTTTCTATCCAATGGTGGTCTCAAATCTCAAATTTTAATTTTTTTAAGCCACCTAGAAAAATGAATTTAGAATCTAGTTCAATAGTGGTTCAAATTGGTCCAAACCGATTCGGATCCGGTTCACTTGAACCAGTTTGGTTTTCGTCCTCAATTCCTTCACAAGTCCATTTCCATGTCTTTTGTGACTCCTTGGGTCACTTAGGGTCCATAAAATTCCTGGTTTACCATCTCTTTATTGATTCCGATTCATAAACCGGCTCGGTTCTTAAATTGATTTAATTCGATTCGGGTCCAGTTCACCCAAACCGGTCTAGTTTTTCTCTCCCACTTTGTTCTAAGGTTCCTTCCCAAGATTTATAAATTTCTTTGGAGCACAAGGGAGTTGAATTTCATTGATTTGCCCGTTCTCTATCAGTTCCGGTTCATGAACTGACTCGGTTCATAAATCGGTTAAATCTAATTGGATACGGTTCATCCAAACCAGTCTGGTTTTTCTCTTTTAATTCATCCTAAAGTTCTTTTCCATGGTATTATGAACCCTTTGGATCACTCGGGAGTGGTAAATTCCCAAATTGCCCATTCACAAATGATCAGGTTTGTGAATTTGTTCGATTTTTCTCACTTGGTTTGATCGATTCTTTTCCCAGTTTTCCTTAGCTCAAAAGGGCGACGTTTTCAACTCTCCCCTCATTTTAGGAGTTTTATCCCCAAAACTTAATTATCTACCTTGCACGAGGAATCATTTCCTTTGATGTCTCTTTGGTGTTTACTTAACATGCAAACTCTTCTCTTTTTCTTACAATTAGCCATTTTTACATCCTTCACTTAAGGAATTTCTTTTTCTTTATATTATTTACTCCCTCCATGGAGTTTATAATAACTAGACATACCTTATTTCCAGGTATATTCTTAGATTCATATCTTTCTTTGCTTAGAGCAACATTCTTTCCTTTGAGATTCTGTACTCAAGATTGGGAATTCTAAGATAATTAACCATTTCCGTGTTTAGTTAACTGCTTAGTCGTTAAAACCCTTAGCTCGACTTCCTTTAGAGCATTACGTACTTATTTTCATGGATTTCCTTATTATCACCTTTTCGTCCCATTTTGACTCTTCCTACATCCGTTGCTCCTTACAAATCAGTCCAAATTTTATGTTTGACTTTGTCATGCTTACTAACTGACTCTTCCTTATTTTGGGTCATGTTTTCCTCGTGATTGTTGGGTTTTCCTTTCCCTTACAGCATGACATTTTTTAGATCTTGTCTCTATGTCCATTAGATCTCCAAAACACCTCCTTCAAGGTTATTCCTAATTTTTTTTTCTTTTTTTCAACCTATCAGGAATTGTATAACTTCATCCCTCTTTTCTCCTGGTAGTATTTCTCGACTACCTTCACCGTTATTAACTCAACTTACACAATTGTGTTAGTTTTTTTTTTCCTTACTCACTCGTCCTTTCTCAACTTCCATATTGAGTCTTTCCGGTTCCAATTGATTGGATTTTCCAATAATTTACCGAGAAGCTAGGGTTCATCCTTTCTTAGGTCCATCCTCGTTTCCAATGACATCCTTTACTCAAGGATTTTACTTTGGCCTTAATCCACTCTTACTTGTTTGTAATCATTTCACAATTCTTTATACCGAGTTGATTACTTTTGGTCTACATGTCGATTTGCGGTTTGGGGAGTTTCCCTTTTTACGGTTTCATTCTCGACTATTTCCTTCAAAGTAGAGACTTTCACCTAAGGAGTTACATGTTTAGTCTTCTTACCATTTCTTGAAGTTTTCCTTTCTTCATCTCCTTACACTCTTTCTATATTGGGGCATTTGCTCACTTTCAGTCCTCCTATCATGCCCCGACCCAATTTGGTCGGATCCCCGTGAACAACCCCCCACTCTCCCGGTTTATAAAAGGGTTTCCCCTTATTATAAACCATACAGAGAAAGGCATCCTTTAAATATGCACCATTTCCTAGAATAGCATAATCAAAATTGCATGAAATTTTAAACTTTACATACCTATCTTATAAGCATCTTAGTTGATGGTCTTTCATGGTAGGCTTTCTGGGATTTCCTGAAAGGGATATAAGGGAGGGGTGAGTACGACTAATCAGTGAATGAGTTTTTAAAAACTTGACTTTTAAGAAAAAAATTATTATTGGAGTGTGCTAGGCTACTTTCTTTTCAAAAATCTCTTCATTTAAAAATTCGAGTTTGTCCACCATTTCTTAGTTACCAGTGTGTCATCACCCAACACACATCCTTCATCATGAAGTTACACATATTTGCAAGTCAATATCACTACTAAACCCGCTAGTGACTTCGGAGCGACTTTTCTTGCTACTCGGATAGAAGTACGACCATTTCTACCGTGGGAATGGGTGGATGTACGCGACATCCGACCCACAATCCCGAAATTACTTCTTCGTGTCCGTAGGAGGATAGAGACCTTGTCCTGTCCCCACCCCGGTCTCATGCGCTTGATGCTACTCTAAATTTCGCACAAACACCCGGAACGACGAACTGCTCTTATAGCCATCATGTCGTCCAGTGCCCTTAGGACGTATCACTACCCCTCATGGGCGTCTTGATGATCCCGTACTCATAGTGTATGCATAAATAATGTTTTCTCATGTTGTCATGTAACATGTGGTGCCACTAGTCCAACGGCCCCGACTCTCAACTCAACCCGCAGTTGTTTGTCTTAACTGGTCCGTCGACCTGTCATGTCGCACTGCCGCTAGTTGACTGAGCATGTCGGTCCTATCTTGGTACCATGGCCAAAAAATTCACTTATTAAGTTTTATGGCACATATATCATGTTCATTTACGAGCTCCTGCTCGTGCCAACTGGCTTTGGGCCCACTATACAAGATTTTCAAAATCGGGCATTTAGCCCCCAAGTTCCAAAATCGAGGCCTCTAGCCTATCAGGGCTATTCGAGCTCCCGTTAAGAAGGTCTCCCAAATTGTTTAAGCATTGGCACACAGTCAGGGGAGAGCACTTTCGACAAAACATATGTTTTCTCTATTCATTATACCGCCCAGGTATAAGGACACCTCCATTCATAACCGATGAACGGGTTTTCAACTTCCTTCGAGAAAGTCTTATCATACCAATCGGGTATGATCTACTTACAACCGGTAAGTAGTTTTTTCGCATGATTTTCACATCACTTCCTCTAAGTTGTGATGTTTAAAATACCACTTAATAGTGGGTTTTCATACCGAGGTACTTATCATCCCCAACTGGGTATGATATAAAACTTCCACTCACAACCGGTAAGTGATTTTTAATTTTAAGTTGTGCTCATCATCCCAACCGAGTATGAGTTAGTAAACTCACTCACCCGTTAATGCCGTGAATTCCACTAGACCAATTCTTTGTATTCACGCGAGCTTGTCCTTGCTGGCATTCCGGGTACTTCGTGTTCCTACACGATATGAATATCTCGGTTCATTATCCTTCGACCTAATCGCCTTCATTCATTCCAAATGAATGACAAAGTCAAACTTTCATTTATTTGCAATTAGGTCCCTAATGTTATTCCTCTTTAACTTTAAGTCCCTAATGCCAGTTTTTCCTCAAATTGAGTCCCGAAACTTCTAAAATTTATTATAGTACCTCAACTTATTCCATTTCACGAAAAGGGGATTAATTTCCCAAATTTCCAATTTGATCCTCCAACTTTTCCAAACTTACAAAAATGGTAAGTTTTGCCCCAAAAATTCTAAAATTTCTCAATTGGTCCTCCAACATCATTTTCATGCCCAATTGGCCCTCAATTTCATAAAATTTCATTTTGGTCCTTCGAATTTCAAAAATCCCAAAATTTCCCCCAAAATTTCCCCCAATTTCAACTTTTCAACACTGCCGAATTTGATTTCATCAAATTGACCGATCAAACACTTCTAATTGTTGAAATTGGAGTTAAAATTGAGTTCCTACATGTTCATACAATTCTAAGTAACTTTGAATCACATATTTTAATGCCGAAACGAGCTCAAACGGATCTTCGTCGGAAAATAGACTGTAGAGAGAGAAAGCTTTGATTTCTCACCGGTGAGGGCACGACAGTCCGAGCTTTCGATCTGGGCAGATAGTTCTCATCTTGAGGTTCATCCTAGAATCAAGAATCGCATCAATTGATGCCAAATTGAGTTAGAATTTCATTATTGAAATTATGTTGGTTCTCTCTCTAACACCGGCCGAAAATTGCAGAAGGGAGCGAAATTGGATTACCTTTCAGACCTAATTCGGCCATGGGAGGGCTGAGAAAGTGTTGGGAAGGCTTGGTTTGGCTTGAGTAGGGCTCGAAATGGCCAATTTTAACTCGACTAAAATAGGGCAGCTTCGATCCGCTGGAGCTGCTTCACTGTTTCATTATGCCGGCGTCTCGTCGGCGACTCTCGGAGTGAACGGAGACTACAAACATGTAGCTGACTTCTCCCTGGTTCTAAAGAACCTGACCTCACCTTGTTTGGCTCAGAAAAGACCCCATGTCAGAGCTCTGGTTTGAGATTCGCCGAAAAATGGAGCAGTTGAGAGAGAATTGAGTTTTCAGGTGTGGAGAGGATGAATGGGGAGGGGCACTTTATATAGGGAGCTTGGAGACCCGTTGACCGTCCATTTGGCACCGTTATTGCTTACATTGAAGACCCGAAATGCCCTGAACAGAAGCGTTTCTTCTTCACCGGCGTTTCTTCTATTTCTCGGCGAGTGAACAATGTTGTCATCCTGAGGAAGAAGATGACACTATTCCGAACCGGGTTCAAAGCTTAAATCGGCTGGTTCACCCCCCATTCGATCGAGTTTTAAAAATCTAAAAATTTCTAAATTCATCTAAATTCATTCTCTATCCAATGGTGGCCTCAAATCTCCAATTTGAATTATTTAATCCGCCTGGAAAAATGAATTTAGGATTTGGTTCAATAGTGGTTCAAACCGGTCCGAACCGGTTCACCTGAATCGGTTTGGTTTTCATCCCCAATTCCTTCACAAGTCCATTTCCATGTCTTTTGTGACTCCTTGGGTCACTTAGGGTCGTTAAAATTCCCGGTTTACCATCTCTTTATCGATTACAGTTCATAAACCGGCTTGGTCCTTAAACCGGTTCAATCCGGTTAGGGCCGGTTTACCCGAATCGATCTGGTTTTTCTCTCCCACTTTGTTCTAAGGTTCCTTCCCAAGGTTTATGAATTTCTTTGGAGTATAATGGAGTTGAATTCCTTTGTTTTGCCCGATCTCTATCGGTTCCGGTTCATGAACTAACTCGGTTCATAAATCGGTTCAATCCTGTTGCACCTGGTTCATCCAAACTGGTCTAATTTTCCTCTTCCAATTCATCCTAAGGTTCTTTTCCATAGTATTTTGAACCCTTTGGATCACCTAGGAGTTGTAAAATCCTAAATTATCCATTCACAATTATCAGGTTTCTGAACCAATTTGGTTTCCTCACTTGGTTTGACCAGTTCTCTTGCCGGTTTTCCTAGGCTCAAAAGGGCGGGGTTTAAAACTCTCCCCTCCTTTTAGGAGTTTTGTCCCAAAAACTTAGTTAGCAACCTTGCATGAGCAATCATTTCCTTTGATGCCCCTTTGGTGTTTGCTTAAGATGCAAACTTTTCTCTCGTCCTTTCAATTAACCCCTTTTACAACCTTCACTTAAGGAATTCTTTTTCCTTTATATTATTTACTCCCTCCATGGAGTTTGTCATAACTAGACATACCTTACCTCAAGGTATGTTCTTAGATTTTATCTCTCTCTTTGCTTAGAGCAATATTCTTCCCCTTGAGGTTCTATACTCAAGATTGGAAATTCCAAGATAACTAACTATTTATGTGCCTAGTTAACCGCTTGGTCATTGAAACCCTTAGCTCTTCATATAGAGCATTTTGTACTTATTTCCACGGATTTCTTCATCATCACCTTTTCATCCCATTTTGACTCTTCCTTCATTCGTTGCTCATTATAAATCGGTCTAAGTTATGTTTGACTTTTTCATGCTTATGAACTGACTCTTTCTTATTTTGAGTCATGTTTTCATCGGGATCGTTGGGTTTTCTTGTCCCTTACAGCATGACATTTTCTAGATCTTATATCTATATCCATTAGATCTCCAAAACAATTCCTTTAGGTTTATTCCTTATTTTTCAACCTCTCAGGGATTGCATAACTTCATTCCTCTTTTCCTGTGGTAGTATTCCTCGACTACCTTTACCATTATTAACTCAATTTACATAACTGTGTCGGTTCTCCTTACCCACTCATCCCTTTTTGACTTCCTTATTGAGTATTTCCAGTTCCAATTATTTGATCTCCAGATGTTTTACTGACATGCTGGGACTCGTCCATTCTTAGGTTCATCATCACTCCCAATAACATCCTTTACTCAAGGATTTCCTTTGGCCTTAATCCGCTCTTACTTGTTTGTAGCCACTTCATAGTTCGTTATTCCCATTTTACCCTTTTCAGTGCATTGTTTTGTTTCAGGGAGTTCCCTTTTTACGTTTCATTCATTAATGTGTCCCTCAAGATAGAGACTTTCGTTCTAGGAGCTACATGTTCAGCCTTCTTACCAATGCTTGAAGGTTCCCTTTTCTCCCTTTCTTCGTACCCTTATTTGTGTTAGGGTCTCTATTTTGCTTTGGATCCTTCTCCATCCACAACTTTTGTTTTATCCCTTGTTCCTTACATAGGACACTTCCAATTATTGGTTTTACTCTGTGCATTCCACACTATGCATGGTTGTCCACTCTTTAAGTTTCGTATGCGTGTGTGGGCTAAGACCCGTCTTACCAATTGTGGCTATTCCTTCTTAGTTACACCCTATTAGGGGACTTACTTTCCCAACATCTTCTCGAACATTTTTCCTCTATTACCCAAGTGTGGGTTGTCTAATCATTCATACTTATCACAGCATCTTTTGATGCTAACCTGTTAAATAATTTATGTTAAGGAGGGTTCAGATCCTCCTTATTTAAAAAGCTCACTTAATCGTTCCAAGACTTTAAACTATAAATCTGGTTTTGACCATCGATTTCTTTAAGGATTTCCATTTGTTCTTCTCTTCCTACGTTTTGGCCTCTTCACTTCTCCCTTCTTTGTTGTGGTATAAATCCATGGTTCATTCGAAACCCAGTTCTTTAACTGTCTTCTTCTCTTTATTTTTTTTTCTGGTTCAATTGACTAGACAACTATATCACTCGTTCTTCATGCCCATCCCCTTCAGAGAGTGTAATCTTTACTACATTTCGTCCTTTCTTAGGGTATTGTTCATTCTCTTTGATTGTCCACTGTTACTAGTTTCTTCTTTCTACTTGGTTCTTCTGGAATTATTTCTTAATACTCCTGCTCTTTCTCCAAATAGGTCATACTGGGACATCACGATACTTCCTTGGTAGGATTCTTTCCTTTTCTCTTGACATTCCCTTTTTTTATATTTGCTCAAGGGGATTTTTACCCTTAAATGACATCCCTTGATGTCGTCTTCTCCTGTTTACCTTTACTCCACAATTCTTGTAGGTACATTTTGTATACTCTATTCGCATCTTCATTCATACCTAGTACCTATCTACTTCTTTAGGGAGCATACAAATCTTTCTTGTTTTAAGTTTTCTTAACCGTTATGTGAGAGGCTTGCCTATTCCTTTCTTGGTTTGAGCTTTAGTCGTTAATTGGCCCTTGGTCCTTTTAAGGATTTCTTCCATCCCTCTTTTCTTCAATGTTTGGCCTTTCCACCTCTTCTTTCTTTGTTGGAGTTTACTCTATGACCCTCATGAGAGTAGTTCGTTACCTGTCTCGCCCCTACTTTTCACCTTGTTTAGTTTTCTTGAGGTAGTTGTCTCTCTAATCTCATTGTCCTTAATGATCCTTCCAGAGTTCCCTTTCATAGTGTATTCCTTCTCTTCTTCACTCTAACGGTGTCATTCCCTAGAGTTTCGGGGGACATTTTTCTCTGTTTGCCCCTTATGAGAGGGTTCTTAGTATGCTTCTCACGTACCTTATCCCTATTCACGAGGTATCCTTCTCGATTTGACCTTCTTAAGAAGTTTTTGCATTCACCAAGGCATTTCTTGACCTCTTGGTGAACCGTTTACGTAACCCACTCTATGGTATCGGTCTTCAATCCTTCATGTCCTTCGTGACCTTTGAGGAGGTATTGCCTTGAATATATGAGGTGTGAAATACCCCTTCTTTCCTTATACTTATACTAGTCCATCTTGGTACTTGTCCTTAATAGTGTTGAGCACTTTCTCGAGTAGCATTCCTCTTGTCCTCACCTTGTAACATGTTATTTCTTTGCCCAGTAGTCATTATCAGAGTTATCACTCTTTCGTCTCCTTGTTGATTTCCTTGGCGAGCCTTCTCTGCCTAATAATTTTCCCCTAAGAGTTCTCCTAGACTCTTTAGTCTTTTGGTTCATTTCCTTATTTGGGATGGGATTCTCCTCGGTTCCTGAGGTTTGTTTGGTTACTTTTCTTGAGGCAATCATCCTACAGTTAAGACGTAGGCTTACATCCTTGTTTAGAGACATGGTTTCAGGAACTTGGAATTCTTCATTAATAGAGAAGGAGTACAACATGTTAGGGCCTTAACCATATTACAAAGAGGTGGTCATGAATTACGTAGTGGACTACGGGGTGTGTGCTAAGCATCCTCCATGTTAAGATTATAAGCTCTAACTGGTGTTTCTGGTCTCAGGCTTGGCTTCCTTTGTACTCGGGGTGTGACCGCCACAAGTCCAAGCATCATTCTCTTGGATACTTTGTCATTTGGTCCTTGGGGATTTTTACCATGCCCCAGGAATTTGGGAAGCTTCTAAAGTTGTCTTCATATGAGGACAGGGTGTTGAGCAGAGTCATCCCTAGTTTTATTGGTTCCTCTCCTGGGAGCCATCTGTAAATTTTAGGAGAAATCCTATTAGTTACTATATTTTCTAGCTTGAATATGTATTCGAGAAAACAGGCTCTGATACCACTTTAGTTGTCACGCCCCGACCCAGTTTCGTCGGATCCCTGTGAACAACCCGCTACTCTCCCGGTTTATTAAAGGGTTTTCTCTTATTATAAACCGCAAAAAGTAAGGCATCCTTTAAACCTGCACCATTTTCTGGAATAGCATAATCAAAACTGCATGAAATTTTAAACTTTACATACCTATCTTATAGGCATCTTAGTTGATGGTCTTTAATGGTAGGCTTTTTGAGATTTCCTGAAAGGGATATAAGGGAGGGGGTGAGTATGACTACTCAATGAATGGGTTTTTTAAATCTTTTGACTTTTAAGAAAATAATTATTATTGGAGTGTGCTAGGCTCCTTTTTTTTCAAAAATTCCTTCGTTTAAAAATTCGGGTTTTTCCACCATTTCTTAATTACTGGTGTGTCATCACCCAACACACATCCTACATTACGAATGTTACACATATTCGCAAGTCAGTATCACTACTGAACCCGCTAGTGGCTTCAGAGCGACTTTTCTTGCTACCCGGATAGAAGTACGACCACTTCTACCTTGGGAATGAGTGGATGTACGCGACATCCGACCCTCAATCCTGGAATCAATTCTCCGTGTCCGTATGAGGACATAGACCTCATCTATCCCTACCCCGGTCTCATGCGCTTAGTGCTACTCCAAATTTCGCACGGACACCTAGTACGACGAACTGCCGTTATACTCACCAGATCATTCAGGGCCCTTAGGATGCATCACTACCCCTCATGGGCGTCTTGATGATCCCGTAATCATAGTACATGCACAAATAGTATTTTCTTATCATGCCATATAATCTGTGGTGCCACTAGTCCAACGGCCCCGACTCTCAACTCAACCTGCAGCTGTTTGTCTTGATTGGTCCAGAGACCTGTCATGTCGCAGTGCCGTTAGTTGACTGAATATGTCGGTCATGTTTTGGTACCATGGCCAAACAATTCATTTATTAAAATTTTATGGAACATATCTCATGTTTGTTTACGAGCTCATGCTCGTGCCCAATGGCCTATGGCCCACTTGTTTGAGATTTTCAAAACCAGGCATAATAGCCCCCAAGTTCCAAAACCGAGGCCCCCAACCTATAAGAGCTATTCGAGCTCCCGTAAAAAAGGTCTCCCAAATCGTTTAAGCATTGGCACACAGTCAGGGGAGAGCACTTCCGACAAAATATATTTTCAATTGTTCATTATACTGACCGGGTATAAGGACATCTCCGTTCATAACCGATAAATGGGTTTTCAACTTCCTTTAAGCAAGTTTCATCATACCAACCGGGTAGATCTACTTACAACCGATAAGTAGTTTTTCCGCATGATTTTCACATCACTCCTCTGAGTTGTAATGTTTAAAATACCACTTGGTGGGTTTTCATTTCGAGGTACTTATCATCCCCAACCAGGTATGATATAAAATCCAACTCACCACCCGTAAGTGATGTTTAACTTTAAGTTGTTCTCATCATCCCAACTGGGTATGACGTTAGTAAACCCACTCACCCGTTAATGCAGTGAATTCCACTAAACCGGTTCTTTGTATTCACGCGAGCTTGTCCTTGTTGGCATTCCCGGTACTTCGTGTTCCTACACAATATGAACATCTCTGTTCATTATCCTTCGGCCTAATAGCCTTCAATCATTCCAAATGAATGAGAAAGTCAAACTTTTATTTATTTGCAATTAGGTCCCTAAAGTTATTTCTCTTAAACTTTAAGTCCCTAATGCCGGTTTTTCCTCAAATTGAGTCCCGAAACTTTTAAAACTTATCAAAGGACCTCAATTTATTCCATTTCACAAAAGGGGTTTAATTTCCCAAATTTCCAATTTGGTCCCCCAACTTTTCCAAAATTACCATTTTGCCCTTCCTTTACAAAAATGGTAAGTTTCACCCCAAAAATTCTAAAATTCCTCAATTGGCCCTCTAACATTTTTATCATGCCCAATTGACCCTCAATTTTAGAAAATTGCATTTCGGTCCTTCGAACTTTCAAAAATCCCCAAATTTTCCCCTAATTCCCACTTTTTAACACAACTGAATTTGATTTTATCAAATCGACCGATCGAACACTTCCAATTGTTGAAATTGAAGTTGAAATTGAGTTTTTACATGTTCATACGATTCTCCAGCAATTTAAATTGCAAGTTTTAACGCTGGAACGAGTTTAAACGGAGCTTCGCCTAAAAATGGACTGTAGAGAGAGAAAGCTTCAATTACTCACCGATAAGGGCACAACGGTCTGAGCTTTCGATCTAGGTAGATAGCTCTCGTCTTGAGGTTTATCCTAGAATCAAAAATCGCATCAATTGATGCCGAATTGAGTTAGAATTTCATCATTGAAATTATGTCGGTTCTCTATCTAGCACCGGCTAGAAATTGCAAAGTAGAGCCGAATTAGCTTACCTTGCAGTCCTTATTCAGCTATGGGAGGGCTGAGGAAGTGTTGGGAGGGCTTGGTTTGGCCTGAGGAGGGCTCGAAATGGCCGATTTCAACTCGGTCGAAACAGGGCAGGTTTGGTCCGTCGAAGCGGCTTCACTGTTCCATCACACTAGCGCTTCTCCGGCGACCCTCAGAGCAAACGGAGACTACAGGCGTGTAATTGACTTCTCATCGGTTCTAAAGAACCCAACCTCACCTTCTTTGGCTCAGAAAAGACCCTATATCGAAGCTCTGGTTCGAGCTTCACCGGAAAACTAAACAACTAAGAGAGAGAGTGAGCTTTTCAGGTGTGGAGAGGATGAATGGAGAGGGGCTCTTTATATAGGGAGCTCAGGGACTCGTTTGCCATCCATTTGGCACCATTATGATAGACATTAATGGCCTGAAATGTATAGAACGGAAATGTTTCTTCTCCGTCGGCGCTGCTTTGATTTTCGGGCAAGTGAACAGTGATGTCACATGGAGGAAGAAGATAACACTGTTCCGAACCAGACCTGACTGGTCCAAACCAGGTTCGAATCTTAAATCGATCGGTTCACATCTCATTCAACCGAGTTTTTCAAATTTAAAATTTTTTAAATTCATTTTCTATCTAATGGTTGCCTCAAATCTCAAATTTGAATTATTTAAGCCACTTAGAAAAATGAATTTAAGATCTGGTTCAATAGTAGTTCAAACCGGTCCAAACCAGTTTGGCTCTGGTTCACCTGAACCAGTTTGGTTTTCATCTCCAATTCCTTCACAAGTCCATTTCCATGACTTTTGTGACTCCTTAGGTCACCTAGGGTCCATAAATTTCCCAGTTTATTATCTCTCTATCGGTTCCGGTTCATAAATCGACTCGGTTCTTAAACTGGTTTAATCTAGTTGGGATCCGGTTCACTCGAACTAGTCTGGTTTTTCTCTCCCACTTTGTTCTAAGGTTCCTTACCAAGGTTTATAAATCTGTTTGGGTCACAAGGGATCCATAAATTTCCCTGTTTGCCCTTTCTCATTTGATTCCGGTTCATAAACTAGTTCAATAAAATTGGATCCGGTTAATCTAAACCGGTCTGATTTTTCTCTTCCAATTTGTCCTAAGGTTCTTTTCCCAAGTTTTATGAACCCTTTGAATCACCTGCGAGTTGTAAATTTTCAAATTGCCCATTCCCAATTGATCGGGTACGTGAACCGGTTCAATTTTCTTATTTGGTTTGACCAGTTCTTTTCCCGGTTTTCCTTAACTCAAAATGGCGGGGTTTACAGGTCCAGTCGAGTTCAAAATAGTGTCATCTTCTTCCTTCAGATGACAGCACTATTCATTCGCCAGAAAATCGAACCAACGTCGGTGAAGAGGAAACGTTTCAGGCCATCAATGACGGTCATAAAGGTTCCAAACGGATTATCGACAAGTCCCCGAGCTCCCTATATAAAGAGCCCCTCTCCATTCATCTTCTCCACACCTAAAAACCTCGCTATCTCTCAACTACTCAGTTTTCCGGTGATACTTGAACCAGAGCTCCGAAATAGGGTCTTTTCTAAGCCAAAGAAGGCCTAGCCGGGTTCTTTAGAATCGGAGAGAAGTCAGCTACACGGTGGTAGTCTCCATTCGCTCTGAGGGTTGTCAGAGAAGCGCCGGCGTAATCGAATAGTGAAGTAGCTCCGGCGGACTGTAGCTGCCCATTTTCTATCGAGCTAAAATCGGCCAATTCGAGCCCTTCTCAGGCCAAACCAAGCTCTCCAAACACCTCATCAACCCTCCTACGACCAAATTAGAACTGAAAGTTAAGCCAATTTGGCTCTCTTCTATAATTTTTGACCGGTTCTAAAGAGAGAACCGGCAAAATTTCGATGATAAAATTCTCACTCTATTCAGCATCAATTGATGCAATTCTTGATTATAGGAGAAATCTCAGAAAGAGAGCTATCTACTCAGATTGAAAGCTTGGACCGTCGCACCCCTAGCTTTGGAAGCTCTCTCTCTACGTTATGTTTTTAAGTGAAACTCCATTTGAGCTCGTTCCGGCATCAAAACGTGTGATTCAAAGTGCAATTGAATCATATGAAGATGTAGAAACTCCAATTTAACTTTAATTTCAAAAATTAAACTTCTTTGATCGATCAATTTGATGAAATCAAATTCGGCTGTGTTGGAAAGTTGAAATTATGAAAAATTTTGAGGATTTCAAAATTTTGAGTGACTAAAATGCAATTCTAAAAAATTGAGGGCTAATTGGGCATGATAAGAGTGTTGGAGGACCAATTGAGCAAATTTTGAAAATTTTGGGGTGAAACTCACCATTTTTGTAAATGAGGGGCAAAATTGTAATTTTGAAAAAATTGGGGGACCAAATTGGAAATTTGGGAAATGGAACCCCTTTTTGTGAATTTGAATAGATTGAGGGCCCAATGTGAATTTTAAAAGTTTCGGGACTCAATTTGAGGAAAAACTGACATTAAAGACTTAAAGTTAAAGAAAAATAACTTTAGGTACATAATTGCAAATAAATAAAACGTTTAGTTTTCTCATTCATTTGGGATGAATGAAGGCTATTATGCCAAATGATAATGAACTTCATATCGTGTAGGAACACGAAGTACCGGGAATGCCAACTAAGACAAGTTTGCGTAAAGGCAACAAGTCGACTAAGAGTAAATTCACTGCACTATCGGGTGAGTGGGATTTTTAATATCATACCCGGATGGGATAATAAGCACTTTGGAAATGAAAACCCACTATTAAGTGATGTTTTAACCATCACACCTGAGAGGAGTGATGTGGAAATTCACACGGAAAAACTATTTAGCGGTTGTAAGTAGATCATACTCGGTATAGTGATGCATCTGGTCATTGGATAGGATCCGTACTAATGTAACGAGGGAAGGTAATCTCGTACACGTCAAGACAATTGAAGAAGCACGAGTGCAACTATCTTACTCATAATTTTGAATTGGCATCCATCATATTCACCCTTAAGATATTGAGACATTACTTATATGGGGTTATCTATTAAATTTTCACGGATCATAAAAGCCTCGAGTACATATTGACCCAAAAAGAGATAAACCTGAGGCAGTGGCGATGGCTAGAATTGATCAAGGACTGTGATTTGGTTATTGATTACCACTCGGGAAAGAAAAATGTTGTCATGCCCCAACCCGGTTTGGTCAGATCCCCGTGATCAACCCGTTGCTCCCTTGGTTTTAAGAGGGGTTTTCCCTTCTTTATTCAAGAGGAGCCAGACACAAATTCAAACCTTGTTCCATGGAATTGCATACAACAAATTAAACTAAGCTTAAAAGAAACTTTAAGCATACTTGACGTGGGATACATATTCACGCTCTCTTTCAATTTATCTCCTTACTTCTGAAAAAGGGGTAAAGAGAGGAGTGAGTTCTACAACTCAGTGAGCGGGTGTTGGAAGTGAGTTTTTAAAATATTTTTAGTTTACCATGCCAAGGTTAACATTTCCTTTTCAAAAGGGTTTTCTTAAATTCAATTTTCCAAAACTTCTTTTTCCATTTCCATAGTAGGTGTGTTTAGCTTTCTTAGCCCATCTCCTTGCATTGGAAGACATTTAGCAAACAAACACACGCCCTTCATCAGGAAAGGTACACACATTCGCAGGTGTAGCACGACCACCGCACTCACTTGTGGATTAGAGCGTCTTTACTATCCATCAAGATAGAAGCATATCCACTTCTACCCTAGGTCTGAGTGGATGTCCCAGACGTCTGACCCTTAGACCTGAATGCCACTTCGTATCCGTATGAGGACGGAGACCTCATCCTCACCCCACCCCAATCTCATGCGCAATAAGCTTCCAAAGCTTCAAGACTTACTGACACGATGAACTGCCCTTATATCCACCATATCATTCAGTAGCCCGTAGGACCCATCACTACCCCTAGGGCATCTTGATGGTCTCGTACCACAAGTGCATGCACAAACAAGAGTTTTCATATAATTATCCATTCTCTTTGGTGCCAACGGCCCCAACGCTCAACTCGACCTACATTTGTTTGTCTAGGTCGGTCTGTCGACTTAGTCCTGATGCACTGCCGCTAGTTCATCGAGAACTGTCGGTCCCGACTCGGTACCGTGATGCAACACACAACCAATTCCATTAACTAGAAGTTTTCATGGCTCTTCCTAATTAAGTTTTTTTACAAGCTTCTGCATGTGCCAACTGGTCTTGGGCCCACTGCACGTGTTTTCAAAACTAGGCATTGAGCCCCTTCAGTTCAAAAAATGAGGCCCTTGGCCTATCTGAGTTATTCTACCTCCCGTTAAGAAGGTCTCCCAAATATTTTAAGTATTGGCACACATTCAGGGGGAACACTTTTGATAAAATTCACTTTTAAGTCATCATACCAACCGAATGTGATGATAACTCCGCTTAACTGGTAGGTCAGTTTCTCTTTTCCCAATAAAACTCATCATACCAACCGGGTATTATGTTCATTTATTACTACTTACAACTGGTAAGTAAGTTTTATCCGTTAAAAATAGTCATTATCATCCCAGCCAGTATAATATATAAAGTTCTCACTCACCCGGCGACTTCGATGCGCTCGTGTCCCTAGCCAATTCTCAAAGTTCGAGCATGGCTACTCTGTTAGCATTCCGATTTCAAGAGTCCCTAAGAGTTTGGCCACTCTTATATATCAAAGTTTTGTATAAAAACTTCCCATCTTTTTAATATGGGCTATTGTAGCCATATTTCTAGTTTATTACACTTAGTTCCCTAAAGTTGATAATTTTTTACTTTAGGTCCCTAGTGTTAAATTTCCTCAAATTAAGTCTGAGTACTTCCAATATCCTTTTTTGGTCATTAATTTACTTTAAATTATATAAGGGAATCGAGTATTCCAAATTTCCAATTTTATTATCAATTTCCCAAAAATTACTATTGTAAAACCCGCCCTTTTGAGCTAAGGAAAATCGAGAAAAGAACTAGTCAAACCAAGTGAGGATTCAGAACCGGTTCATAAACCCGATCATTTCTGAACATGCAATTTGGAAATTTACAACTCTCGGGTGATCCAAAAAGTTCATTAAACCTTCGAAAAGAAACTTAAAACAAATTAGAAGAGAAAAATCAAATTGGTTTAGGTGAACAAGAATCCATAAGAACTGTAAAGTTAAGTGTGCTTACTTGAGAGTAGTGTGAGGATGGGTGACCTCCTAGGAAGTATGATTTTTTTTGTAACCCGAAATTTTGGTCAAAAAATTTTTATGGGAACCTACGCCTTATTGTAAATGGCTATAAATTAATATATATTTAATTATTGTAATTAATACAAATAATTTAATACCTAAATTAAATTATTGGAATTAATACTAATAATTTATGGTAATATTAATACTAGTAATAAATCTCTCCTATTTAATACACGATTTTTACACCTATATAAAGAGGTAATCCTCATTCATTCTCCTCACACCTAAACACTTCTCTCTCTCTCTCTACTGCTCCATTTCCCGGTAAAGCTCGAACCAGAGTTTCGACTTGAATATTTTTATTAACCTCGGAAGGAGAGGTTAGGCTCTTTAAACCCGAGGAGAAGTCAGCTATCTGATAGAAAACTTCAGTCAATCTGAGAATCACTAGAGAAGCACCGACATGATGGAATAGTGAAGCAGCTCCTGTGGATCGAAGCTGCCCTGTTTCAGCCGAGTTGAAATTGGTCATTTCGAGCCCTCCTCAGGCCAAACCAATCCTTCCCAACACTTTCTCAGCCCTCCCACGACCGAATTACGACTAAAAGGTAAGCCAATTCGACTCCCCTCGACAATTTCCGGTCGGTGCTAGAGAGAGAACCGACAGAATTTCAATAATAAAATTCTAAATCAATTCGGCATCAATTGTTGCGATTCTTGATTCTAGGATGAACCTCAAGATGAGAGCTATCTCCTAGATCGAAAGCTTGAACCGTCATGCCCTCAACGATGAGAAATCGAAGCTTTCTCTCTCTGCAGTCTATTTTCCGGTGAAGCTCCATTTGAGCTTGTTCCGGCATTAAAATCTATGATTCAAAGTTTCTTAGAATCGTATGAACATACATAAACTCAATTTCAACTCCAATTTCAATAATTAGGAGTGTTTGATCAGTCAATTTGATGAAATCAAATTCGGTAGTGTTGAAGAGTTGAAATTGGGGGATAATTGGGGATTTTTAAAATTCAAAGGACCAAAATGCAATTTTATGAAATTGAGGGTCAATTGGGCATGCAAATAATGTTGGAGGACCATTTGAGGAATTTTGAAATTTTTGGGGCAAAACTTACCATTTTTGTAAAGGAAGGGCAAAATGGTAATTTTGGAAAAATTGGGGGACCAAATTGGAAATTTGGGAAATTAAACCCCTTTTTGGTGAAATTGAATAAATTGATGTCCCAAGATAAATTTTAAAAGTTACGGGACTCAATTTGAGGAAAAATCGACATTAGGTACTAAAGAGAAATAACTTTAGGGACCTAATTGTAAATAATTAAAAGTTTGGGTTTTCTCATTAATTCATTCATTGGAAATAAATGAAGGCTGTTATGAGTAATAATGAACAAGGATGTTCATATCGTGTAGGAACGTGAAATACCAAGAACGCCAGCATGGACGAGCTCGCATGAATACAAAGAACCGGTCTAGTGGAATTTACTTCATTAATGGGTGAGTGGATTTACTAATATCATACCTAGTTGGGATGATGAGCACAACTTAAAATTTTAAAACCACTTACCGGTTGTGAGTGGAAATTTTATATCATACCCGGTTGGGAATGATAAGTACCTCGACATGAAAACCCACTATTTAGTGGTATTTTAAACATCACTACTTAGAAGAAGTGATGTGAAAATCATGTAGAAAAACTACTTAGCGGTTGTAAGTAGATCATACCCAGTTGGTATGATGAGACTTCCTCGAAGGAAATTGAAAACCCATTCATCGGTTATGAACGAAGGTGTCCTTATACCGAGCGGTATAATGGATAGAGAAAACATATGTTTTGTCGGAAGTGCTCTCTCCTGACTGTGTGCCAATGCTTAAACAATTTGGGAGACCTTCTGGACGGGAGCTCGAATAGCTCTAATAGGCCGGGGGCCTCGGTTTTAGAACTTGGGGGCTAAATGCCCGATTTTGAAAATCTCGTACAGTGGGCCCAAGGCCAGTTGGCACGAGCAGGAGTTCATAAATGAACATGATATATGTGTCATAAAACTTAATAAGTTAATTATTTGGCCATGGTACCAAGATAGGACCGACATGCTCAGTCAACTAGCAGTAGTGCAACATTACAGGTCGACAGACCAGTCAAAACAAACAATTACGGGTTGAGTTGAGAGTCGGGGCCGTTGGACCAGTGGCTCCATAGATTACATGGCAATATGAGAAAAAATTATTTGTGCATGCACTGTAGGTAGGGGATCATCAAGACGCCCATAAGAGGTAGTGATACGTACTAAGGGCACTGGACGACCTGGTGGCTATAAGGGCAGATCGTCGTTCCAGGTGTCTGTGCGAAATCTAGAGTAGCACCAAGCGCATGAGACCGGGGTGGGGACAGGATGAGGTCTCTGTCCTCATACGGACACGAAGAAGTGATTTCGGGATTGTGGGTCAGATGTCACGTACATCCACTCATTCCTAGGGTAGAAGTGGTCATACTTCTATACGGGTGGCAGGAAAAGTCGCTCCGAAGCCACTAGCGGGTTCAGTAGTGATATTGACTTACGAATATATGTAACCTTCATGGTAAAGAATGTGCGTTGGGTGATAACACATCGGTAACTAAGAAATGGCAGAAAAATCCGAATTTTTTTAAACGAAGGGATTTTTGAAAAAAAAAATATGGCACACTACCCCCTCCCTTATATCCCTTTCAGGAAATCTCGGACTCCATAGATATATTTTTTTTAAAAGTCAAAAGCTTTTAAAAACCTATTCACTGAGTAGTCGTACTCATCCCTTCCTTATATCCCTTTCAGGAAATCCCGGAAAGCCTACTTTTAAATACCGTCAACTAAGATATCTGTAAGACAGGTATGTAAAGTTTTAAATTTCATGCAATTTTGATTATGTTATTCTAGAAAAAAGTGCAGGTTAAAGGACGTCTTACTCTTTACGGTTTACAATAATGGGAAATTCTTTAATAAACCGGGAGAGTGGTGGGTTGATCACGGGAATCCGACCAAACCGGTCCGGGGCGTAACAACTATTTTGCCCCTACTTTACAAAAAAAAGCAATTTGACCCCAAATATTTTGAAAATTGTCCAATTGGTCTCCATCATTTTTCTAATTGCCAATTGAACTTCAATTTTGAAAAATTGCATGAATGAACCCCAATTTTTAGAAATTTCTAATTTTTCTCAAAAATTTCCCACAACTTCTCTAATTTATAGTAACCTACTAATATGATCAAAGGAATGTGGAAATTTTTACTTGGAAAGTTGAAAGAATGCTCTTTTCCAAAATGAGCATTGAATTCCCTTTGTGGCACCAGTAAATGGGAAAATAAGGAAATCAAATGGCTTTTTATAAGAGTCTGGAATTCAATAGCCACTATTATTTTCCCTTTTCTTTCCTCCTTCCTCCTTTGTGTTTGTCAGCACATGAACCAATTTTTTCCCAAAAAGTGATTTCCATGCAACAAGTAAAAATTGACAAAAAAGTCAACGGGCGAGGTAAGTGGAACCTCTGTATGTTGCCGGGAATCTGATATGGAAAATGGAGATTCTATATTCTCCACCATGTAGTTGTTGAAGTTTCTAGCATATGGACAAATGGAAAGGCTCATTTTCCCTCTAAAGAATAGGAAAACATACTTATAGGGAAAAGGGTTTTCTGTATTTCTGCAGCATGACATTGCAGATCAACTTGGTTTCTATTGGAATCACACCACAGAAAAAAGAAAAGGATGAGAACAAAAAGGCTCGATCATTTACATGAAGTTACAACAATGTTAAATTCTACACGAAAAATTAATTAGTGGCTAGAGAAAAAGGACAAGTCCAGTATATTTTCACTCCACTAAGATCAGCACAGTCAAAATGACTGCTTCTTCAATATTTTCTGTAGATTACTTCTTCCCAAGTAACATCTTATGGAAGCGTCCTAAAATGGACTATGCATGAAAAAAGGTGACGCGTTTTCTTGTTTTTAGCATAGCTCTAATGCATTCCTCCATCTTTGATGGCTTATCTGTTGTGCAGGGGATTCGGACCAGTGGGTACGAATCTCTTATCCTCCTTCATGACAGTGCTGTTGTTCTTCTTGGAGCACCCGGAGCTACAGCAGGACCACTTGGAACGTGTCTTCATGAACTTGTCGGAGCTCCTCTTGGTGCCATCCATGGAAGGCAAGAAGACCCTTTTTACATCCGCATCAGACATCACAGAACATGACAGCAACCATATCACAAAGAGCATATGCCTGTTTTTAAATAATCTCATCTCATCAAGTGATAAGAGTATTTCACTGCTGTGGGAGATGAAGACAGCACCAGTGCTAGCTTGAATCCCACCACAAGGGAGAAAGATGACCCACCAAGAGATAAGTAAGAGATAATTTGGTTTCCGAAAAGAACTAGAGAGAGCAGCAAAAGGAATGCTGAGAGACATACAAGTGTTTATTGTATCTGAGCATGAGGGATGGATCAACATATTATATACATAGGCATATGAGGAATGAACAATAATTAATGGGTGGTGTTATTGAGGATTTACATGTAAAAAGGATGGAAGAAGGATGTTGAAACATCAACAGCCCTCATTAAATGCTTTGGTTTCCATTGGACTTGTCAAAGACTCACAATGTGAGATTGGGGGAAGTGTAATCTATAATAGGACCCAGCCCCCTGCTACTCTATTAAAGTAGCTTACTGCCCCTCTACCTCGGAATTTATGTGCATGGCACTTTTACCCTGCATATAAAAAAAAAGTACCATAACACACAATTCTCCTATTGCTTAAACCCTCTATAGTGGAAGAGAAAAAGCAGTTTAATCTCTTATCAAGAGGTTCTGCCCTTTTAGTAGTTTGTGCTTCTTTCTATACTTCCCTCTTGTAGCCTAAACCAAAAACTATCATTGCCCACCATTATGATAGCCTTCTACAAAATGGTCCAAGGCTCATGCATAATGAATGGCACATGGTAAATTGGATCATATTATTATATAAAAGTCAAGATATTAAAAAAACAAAAATTAAATACCAACTAGATGTATGTCATCTAATTCTAGGTAATCATTTTCATATACTTGTTGTGGAATCACGTAAGGCTTAATTTTGCCACGAATCAACTTTACAGGTGATTGAATTTTATAATATAATAATATAAGTTCTCCTCATTTTCCAAACTCTAATTTAGTCATTAGGGAATGGACACCTTACCCTTTAAGCCACTTATATTGATAAATGGAAGAATGCTTTTTAGTTGACATAGTAAGGGCAGTTGTTGAGGTTGTCTTCTGACTAAATGATGGTGAATATGTCAAGAGTACGTAGTGAAGAGAACGAGATCGGCTAGATGAAAACTAAAAAATTATTGCTAATTCGATGTATAAAAAATATTTATACCAAAACTAAAAAATGAGCAAATATGATGCATTTTTAATTACCTACTATTAGAATAAGTAGTAGTAATTCAAATAAAATTATATTTATTAAAATAAATAAGTACTTTAAATATAAATAATTTTAATATTTTATTGTCACAATATTCTTTCACATACAAAATTCAAAATAAGTGAAGCCCGTGGATGGTAGAGATGACTACACCATATCATATGGAATATCATTAGCCTACTTAGTGACGGTAAGGATGAGAGGATTCTATACTGAGCTGAGACACGGTTGAGGATTCATTTAAGAGGGCCTTCAGAGTCAGATCCTCTCATTAATGTCCCTCATTCATCAATTCAATCCTATTTCTCCTTCCCTACCCACCCATCACCATGTCTGTACAGCAGAACAGAGCAGAGGTTCCGGCACTGATCAGCTCATATCCCTCCACTGTGAATCTACCAACATTAAACCTCCACATTGCACTAAAACAGGGTAGTGACTAGTGAAGAGCCACAAGGATGAGAAGTCTACCAAAACAATTGTTTTCAATATGCATTTGTGTTGAAATAATGGGTCTATGGGAGTTGCATAAGCTACATTTAGAATATCAAAATTGGAGATGACCCTCATCAGACACAGCTCATTCATCATCTGAATAATTGAATTTCACCGAATGCGTCTGTAGATCGATCTGTCCTCCCCTGTAACTCCCTCGCTTCTTCTTTGTCTTCTCATGCCTGAAATCCCTGAGACATAGGTATGGGCAGTCAATTAGCATATTTTTGTGGCGAAGCAGAAGGGCCAGTTGTTTTGTATAACTGGGACTTCAACATATGATATGAAGTTATTTAAGTTGCTCGATTATTTGCAAGTAGTTCATATTACAATTAGTTATCCATTTTATATTACTGATAAAACTATTTACAAGCAACATACTTTCCTCTGACTTGACCCAGAACTTCCTGTGCTTTAGCACCATATCCAATCTCTGCTCCACCCTGCAAGGAAATTTGGATATATGAGATACTATCTTGATATCTGCATCATTCCTTTTAAGGTGTTGAATACTATATCTTAACAATGCGGACACGGATAGGGCAAGGGGAAAGAGATAAGATACGGAAATTTGATTGGAACTAAGAACATGATACTAAAATCACCTTAGCCCAATAGGAATTGTCCTTAAGTCTTTCATCAGCAAAAACCACTTCATCTGCCTTTATTCTCTGAAATGACTTTGCCGTTGTTGACTGTAACCAAGCATCCCGACAAAAGAATTTTATTGTCAATAATAAAAATAGTATATGTTTATATGAAACTATATCCTTTCAAATAAGTGAATGCCAATGGACTTCACTAAGCTCTGGAAGAACATAAGATCATTCATTGACTACTCTTCTCTGCGTCATTAAAAATCCAATGAAATATTTGATTGGTAGCCTAATACAGCAGATAGTTCAACAACAGATAGATTTCAATTTAAGGATCAAACCTGAGGTTCAGCAGACGAATTATGCTTCCCCAAGTCCTTTCCCATTGTAAATTTCTCTGCAGTTTTTTCTACACCCACACTTTCATTGCTATCTCGGTTCTTGGAAGGTGTGGTCTGAGACTCGAGCAAATCAACTTCTTCATTTTGGGATACCTTCACATTGGGCTTTTCCTCACTTTCCAAGAACTTCTTGTTTTCTTTCTTTCTGCGTTTCGATTGCTCGAGATGTTCTTTCTCAACTGTTTGATCATCAATTCCTTCAGATTCCAATCTCTTTCTTTTTTGTGGCTTGGCCTCCTTGTTAATCTCAGAAATTATAGTTTCTCCCTCAGAGCCAGCTTGCTTTATGTCCATCATAGATTTTGACTTTTCAAAGTCTTGCCTCTCCTCAACATCTTTGGCCACTTCATTGGATGTGGACTTTGGTTTCTTGTTCTTTTTATCCCTAGATTTCTTCTCTACCTCAGAAGAAGCAACATTCTTGCTATTGGGAATTTTTAAATCTTCAGACTTCCCACTGGAAGCTTGTTTAGGCATTGCTTCAATTTGTTGGTTCTCTTCCTTAGTCACAGATTCAGGAACTGATATACTATCATTTTTCTTCTTTTCCTTCCGTTTCTTGTCAACTTGGTTATGCTGCAATTCTCTGGAAGTAACATTACCAGGTCCTTTACTCTCTTCAGTATGAAGCTCTTGACTTTCTTTTGAACAAGTGGAAGTATTGATCCTGAATATGAGAAAAATAACGAATGAGAATGGTACCAGAGCTCTTACATGAGCTACTTCAATAAACTGATGAGATATGAAGCCCCCAGTGTGTGGCATTGTCACAGATCAATTATCACGTACAATTAATGTTACAAAAGGGGAAAATCAATGATCTGGAAAGACACCGCATATGATGTATATATCCTCAGTCACATTTGAAAACCTGAAGAGGAAAATAATTCAAGGTAGTTTCGATGAATACGGAGAGATATGATCACTTTTAGGCATTCATCAAGAAAAGATTAATTTGATGGCAAAAATAAAGTGAAAATTAACCAATAATAATTATCCCCACCCAAGCAAGTTGCAATGTCACTGGGCAGTGGAAGCTTCCACCAGGATATCATAAGCGAGCATAATTCACCTTAACAATCCAAGATACCACAGTTTCTATGTACCACAAAAATGTTAAGTATACAAACTTAGAAACGCAAAAGATTTCATACCGCTTATCCAAGAATTTTAAGCATATCTCTTCCAAGTTCAGTTTAGAATCCGTCCATCCATCTTCCTGAATTCAAGAAATAAGAATCAAAACTGAGAGTAGATGCACGGTGCACCCACATGTACAAGATTTGCTGATATGATAGTTATAAACTATCCCACTGCAAAACTTCGGGTCTTGACGTAGACACAGAATAGTAATTGGATTATTCAAACACTCTCGAAAATAGAAAGCACACCTCGATCTCAGCTTCAGCTTTGAACTTCTTGAGAGTCTTCGAGAAGCCGTATTTCTGGAGGTACTGAGCTATAGACAATAGAAGAAGCGCCTTGCATTCCTTTTCCCGGGAAGATGGTTTCGCAGAGGTCATTTTGGCGAGAAGAACCTGTCGGCGCGTGGACGCGGCCAGGCTGGGGGTTTAAGGTTTACGAACACGGACACCGAGTTAGGGTTTTTGGGCGCGTGCAGTTTGCAAAGGCAGTGTGAACGCGAACACGACGATAGTGCTAGAGCCAGGAATCATACGGTAAATCCGGACCGTTGGATTCACTCCTCATATAAAAAGTGGACGGCCACCACGTCAAGGAGCCTTTATATTGGGCCGACAAGAATTTCCATGGGCTGGGACCGCTAATAATATTTCATGTTGTTCATACAAAGCCTTTTAGTTACTTAAGATACGAACATTTATAAATAATTATATTTAATTGTATGTTTTACTATTAAATAAATAAAAGTATATATATATATAAATATTTTATAATTTTGTATTTTTTGTAAATGTTACAAAATTTGAAAATATTATATGGCTTATCAAATGTGTCATTTTAGTACTAAAATTTTAAAATAACATATTATCTTATAAAAGTTTAATGATCAAGTGAGTGTCAAACATTTTTATATTATAAAATTATAAAAAAATAACAATACTACTACTTAATAAATTATTTATAAATATTGTCCATTAAAATGAATTAATAGTCAAACTTACCCTTGATAAATAATTTTGGGAGGATTTTGTAGCCACAAACAGGAGAGACGCTTCGGTGCGTGGCCACAAAACGTTATCACATTTCAAATAATACGGTGGGTTGCTTATTTGTGGCCCAAAAGAAGCCTAACATTTTGACACGGTTGATTGTTTTTCTTAATAAAATAATATTTTTATTAATTTATTAAATTAAATATAATATCTGTATAATAAAATGAAAATAAGATAATTTTCTTATTATAAATAATAGATATAATTGTATGTAAAAATATGCTAATTTAATTAGTATTATTTTACCCTTGAAACATTTGATTAACTCAATTATTTTTGCCATCATTATCACTTTTGATGAATTATTGTATCAAGATCTGGGTCTAGACATAGACGCATGAGAGGTGCATGCTAAAATTAAGCTGCGTCATAGTGGAAAATAATGCATGCCTCTACAGGATAACATTTCAACTTATATTGAATGGGTTGATTTAATGTATTTAAATTTTAGATAAAATATTCTAAAACTTATATCACTTCCTTATAAAAATAGAAATATTTGGTGTGTAATTTTGTAAATATATATACAAATAAATTCAGGTTTCAATATTTTTAATTAAAAAATCCATGTTGAAACCATTTTCGTAAATTTTCATACACTAGTCTACTTTTTTTTCTTTCACACAAGTTTACCTTACTAAGAGCCCAATATAAAAATAAGAGTCCAATATACTACTAAGTCTTATTATTTAATATTAGAGTATTATATGTAAATAATGATAAAGTAATATTATTGATAATTACAACTTTATATGTAAATAATAGTTTTATATTTTTTGTAAAGAGACGTAGCTGTGTGTGTGGAGGGATTAGGGAAGTGTGTTCACTCATCTATAGTGGATGCGACCAAGGGCGCTTTAGCATGCGCTACAATCACAAGTTGCATCCGACCCCAGAAATTCAATCCTCTGGAAGAGGGATATTCATCCTCTACGCGTGGTCAGGCACAGGTGCTATCAAAAATACATTTGCCCTGCTAGGAATCCAAGGATGTGAATGTTCTCCGGTGGTAACTTAATAGAGCCATTTTGTATGGCACACCATACAAAGAAAGTTGAACCAATGCTGTTTCACCTTTTTTTCCTTGCCCATCCCACCATCTGCTGTTCATCCTTCATCTTCTTAACAAATTTATGCTCCCCCTAAACATATCCTTGACTTCTTATCTGTTGAATGCTCTTTCCCTTTCCCTTTCCCTTTACTGCATACATACTTGGCTAATAAATAATGATACTGAAGCAAAGTAAAAAGAGTATTTTTCTCTAAATGTTCAAAATCCGACGTGACCATTCATTCTTGAAGTACTCACGTGATGCTTTATAGTCCAATTTTGGACGAATGTGTCGATTAATTTTTTAATTACCAAATGTGTGTAGGGTAAAATTGAATAAACAACTCTTTATTAAAAAATAGAATAATAAATTATGGTGGCCGAAAATAATTCACTTTCTTTTTTTACTTTTGACAAGCATGAAGAGAAGGGCTCTTCAAAGTCACACCAATGTATTTTTATCGATAGATTTAGAGTCATTTTGAGGGTAGAGGTGCTTAGTAGTTGATAAATTACTATTTTAGTAAAATAAAATATAGTGGTATAAAGTGGTATAAAAATATTTTAAAATCAATATATTTTTACTGCAATATTATAATTTCAATTTTATTAGTTTTGTAGTTATTATATTATTTATTGTTTAAATTATTTTAATAATATTATTTTATATATTTATTTTATTAATAATTTATTTTTTATTTATTATATAATTTAATGTATATATTAATAATATTTTATACAAAATTATATGATATAAATATATAATAAAAAAGTTATGCATCTAATATAATTTATTATTATATAATTAATATTGTTTTTTTACATTAATTATTTTAGTATATATTATATTTAATATAATTTAATTATATATAATATCTAATAAATTATTTAATTTAATTAAAAAATAAATTTATTATTCTAATTTCTAAGATTTTTTAGGGTTTTTTTCATAACTATTAATTATTAAAAAATTTTAAAATTTTCAAATTATGACTTCATACCTAATCACTCAATCAAGATAGGCAAAAAAGAGAACTCCAAATCACTCGAACAAAATAGCCAAAAAGAGGCTGTAGAAGCTCGAGTACATGGAATGAACGGTGGCTTGCTCCAACTGGAATGAACAACGTTAGACCTTCTCCACGTCAATCAGACTCAACAATCAAGGGCTTCAGAGGAAGAGAACGATTTGCAATGTGCTGTGACAGTGTGGTATAGTAAGGACAATGATTCTTGGGTGGCATTTGAAAATCTAGACAGGACAAACATGCCGTAACATATGGAAGCTGATTTGTAAAAGTAGACTGTGTCGGTAACATATGGAAGCTCATTTGTAAAAGTAGACTGTTGGCCCTTGACATCCACCACAATGGAGAATGTTCTAGCCACAACAGTATCCACAACTGCTGGGTTAACCAAGCTTAGTATGTATTTGTCAAAAAACGCTCTGTTTGAGTGGGGATAGACAAAACAAAAACAAATGGTCAACGTGAGAGAATATGTGAACCATTTATCATAATGTCCGTCTTCAATTTTAAGATGCAACTGCTGTGATATGATATTGTAGACCGTACTCAACCCATGAAATTTGTCCACTTCAAAAATAAACACAAACTTTTCATCCAAGCTTTGGTTCAACTGTCCAATTTGTAAGTCACTGGCATAAAATGAAACAGCATTCAGGAAAAAGTATCCATGGGCAAGAACACCCACCATAAGGCTCAACCGTATATCCAATTCAATAGCTTACCTAGCCTTCTGTGGGACCACCTGGCACCTTTCTCCCTACTTTTTACTGCATCCTTCCATGCAGAGAGAAACAGCAATGAGTAGGCTACTGCTGGAAAGAAATGGAGTATGAACCAGTGTTTGGATCTTTAACAGCCTTGAAGTTATCAATGCTCATCCCGAAGCGGCCCAACAATGAGTTGCCCATTTCTTTCAGCTTTCCTGCAATAAACATTAATGTGGGCAGTATTAGAACATCTTGTATAAGAAGTCATGGAGCAGAGTGACGTGGAACAGAAATGAGCAATGACATTGAATAGAATAGAACAACTTGGAAAATTCATCACCATTTATAGGTTGTCTGTCAAATGAATAAATGAAGATTAAATAGAAAAATATATATATTTGAAACTAAATATATTTATACAGATGGAATTTCAAATATTATTTAAAAACGGATTCAGATGGCCACAATCATTTCTTCTTTTGCATGTAGAAGAAATATATAATATGAAATATGCTTCTAGAACCGAATTTCCCTAACAAGTGGAAAGAGATTTAAAAGCAGTGGATCAAAAAATCTGTAAGAAGCTACTTCTGTATAATTTTGGAAAGGGTAAAAAAACTCCAAAGTACTATGCAGCAGGAAGGGAAGATTACTCAAGGAAGAGCTGTTTCACTACCTAACTTTTCAATTCTAGCAGCATCAACTACCATTTAGTCCTTTGGAATCCAAAATATTGCCATGAATCAGCAATAAAATTATCTTCACCAGCTTGCTCACCAAATAACAAATTCAAACTCATCTAAGATGATATTTTAAGGGATATCACTTTTCTAGAAAGGTAAATTTGAAGAGATATCAACTATAGCACTTTTGGGATAGCAAAGATTATATTCATGAATAGATCCATAGACAAACAAGCTCACACAAGGGCCCCTTCTAAACATTTATGCAATATGCTGCAAATAATTTACAATTTCAAATACAAAGGGACACCAGGATGAGCTTACCAATCATTTCTTCTTTCATCTTTTCTCGCTTTTCAGCAGCAATAGGCTCCAGGCGGAAGATGGTTTTCCTTGCTTGATCATTGGAAGGGTCTATTTCTAAAATCTTCTTCATATCTGCAAATAACATGAAATAGTTTTTTCATTAAACATGGAGGAGTGTGATAACAACAATGAGAAATAATGTAATAAAGCCAAAATTACCAGTGATAGCTTCCTCAAAATTTTCACGCTTTTCATGTGCCTCAGCTCTTCTAAGTAGAGCTTTAACATATTTAGGATTCAATTCCAATGCTTTTGTGCATTCCCTAGTTGTTTCATCATACTTGCCCTATAAAATGAAAAGCGTAAGAAATCTTATTAATTTTAAGAAACCCCAGCATAACCAAGTGAAGATATCTGTTAGATAGAAAGTCATGAGGAAGAAAATCAAGACATGGTGGCTATTGAAATTGAATGGATAAACAAGTTACGCATACTCTGGTAAAGTGGACACAAAAAATGGATAATTTGCCATCATAAGCATATAGCTTTCCCAACACAGGATCAGAAACTTGCTTCAAAGTGGTGGTTCAATCAAATGAATCTTCAAATCTTAATTTCAAACCAATCAATTATGTAATACTTCTGGGAACCCTTTCATACAATTCACAAATATGCCTGGACTGTCTAATGGTGCCACAGAATGGAAAAGAAAAACAAAAAAAATGTCAATATTATTTAATCATCTCATTTAACATTTTGATAGCCAGATCTAAGTCAATCTCTACTTCACAAGATTAAAACAGTATTTTTTTCTGAGAATGTACACTAAGCCAGAGTAATACATTCACGCGCGGGTAAATATCTAAATTTACCAGTTTCAGAAAACAGATGCCGCGGTTCGCATAGCATATGGATCTTAATTCAGCGGACACTGGCACCTCTGGCACAAGTTGCAAAGCCAACTCATACTTTGATAATGCATCTTCATATTGTCCAGCTACAAATAGTGCATTGCCTTCCAATTTAGATTCATTGGATTTCTCCAGAGCATCCTGTTCAACAAACAGGATGGAATCATGATGCTGATTTCACTATTTGATTACAAATACACATAAATCTTGTCCTGTACTTAATGGGTTCACATACGGATATACATATTTTTAGAGGGAGAAAATTCATCATATAAAAGACCCCATACTGGAGCTCATAATAAAATTCTTTATTAGTCGTTCCAAAAAAAATCCAAGACTAAAAACATCTGTTACCCTAGTTTCGATTATATTGAGAGAACTCAATGTGATTTATACAGCTAAACCAGAACATTTAACATAATCCAATCACCCAAAATAGAAGATTCAGCACATAATCACCATGTGGGAAGGACTGCTCAAACGATCATGGAAATATACTCGTGAAATTCCCTGCCTTCCACATCATTTCAACCTTAATAAATCTCAATGAGGCGTTCTAATTCAAGGAGATGGTTTTTCCAACTCCTCGGGAGAAAATAAAATTTGTTCTTTCACTTAAAATGACTACGGATAGCTGCATTTTGCGACCGGCCATGTTTTATCGACGCATAGCTGCAATAGCAGTCCCAATACATTTATCCAACTCACAAATTCAGAGAAAATTAAATCACCAGATATTGAAGCAAAGACGAAGGAGCAAAAATAACAGATTAATCATGAATCCGAATAAATACATGGCGGTGGTAGGAGAAGCAACGCACCCTCGCATCAATCTGAAATACATACGTAAATTGAAGGTGCAAGAAGCTAACTACCTGGATTGAAGCATCATTGGGTGGATTTGCTGTCGTAGGTTCAGCCGTCAGAGGCGCGTTTTCGGAAGGAGGATGCTTCTCCGGAAGGGCTTCCCCACCACACTGCTGAGGGTCATCGCCGCCATCACTGATATTCTCGTCGTCTTCATCGGAATCGAGGCCGCGATCGCTGGCCGTCTCGAAACCATCTGAAGCGGCGTCGTGCTCCGCGCTCGCCGAGGCCTCGAAATGGTCCAGTTTCTTCTTGCCCTTGTTCTCAGTCACCTCAAGCTCCAACTCCGGTTCCTGCTCGATCACTACCATGATCTTCGGATGACAAGGATAGGGTTGATCTCCTCTGGACTCACTCTGAAGAAAGCTCTCTAGCTCTCTCCCCACTCTTCTAACAATCAGGAACTTTCAAGAAGAAGAATAAGAGGCGGCTGGTCCGGTCCAGATCAGTTGCGGGGTTGGCCGGACGGTCCGGTGACAATGGCTCAAATTGGCTTCACCCTCGGCTGTATATAGCAGCTTTTGATACAATGCTCAGGCTCGCGATGGAATGGATTGACATTATTGAGCCGAAAAAAGAATGGATTGACATAGAGATGGCTAAGGGTCGATCTGAGCAGCCTGGGCCATGGCCTTAACATGTTGAGCCTGGGCCATTACCTTAACAAGTTGAGTCTGCCAAGGGATTGAACCAAATTTGTGCATCTATAGCAACAACATATAATTTTTATAATTAATTAATTTTAATCGTACTATACTTTTAAATTTACCATTATTCTATCATCAGCACTATTATATTTTAATCATTATTATTTAAATTTTATTTAATCAAATTAATATTTTTTAATATAATTTTCATTTGTTTAACTTTAATATATTGTACCCATTAAATTAAATTTTTTAATTTAGACGTTATTTCTCTTTTTTATCTCAAATACTAAATTGCACCCCCTAATATTTTTATTAATCATAAATTTTATTTTACATATTTATCAAATAACTAATAATATTTTTACCTTTATTTTATATATTAAATTTATTTAAAAACTTTATCATATTATTATTATAAATATAACCTATAAATTCAATCTACTTTGATCTATAATAATATCATTTCGAATTTCTTTTTTATTTATATTTTCTTTTATAGTTTAACATATAAAAAATTATTTTTATATAAATACATTTACACTTGTTTATTTTTTTCATTGAGTAAATTAAAATAGTTTTAAATTATTTTTTAGCTTTAAATTAATATTAAATATTAATATCGCTAACTTTAGTAAGATGGTGTGAAATAATAAAGATAATATTAAAAAAAATAGTAAATAAAAAATAATATTTAAAATAAAGAAAGTAAAACAATAGTATTTAAAATATTATTAATATGTTATATTTAATTTTCTATTTACATTACAAAATATCTATCTTTAATTAATTAAATAAATCGTAATTATATATTTTTTTCTACCTCAATTTTTTCAAAGTTAAATTATTTAATTATAGCCACAAATATCCCCTCCTTTCTCGTATTTAATTATTGCACCAGCCACATATCTACACTTGCTTCCGAATGAGATATCTCTTGGTTCCCAAATCTTTTGAACTTAATTATTGCACCAGCCCTCAACTCTCTATCCAACGTTTCTATTGACCTTCAAGCACTTGCATCCAATCCACACCATCCCTCTCGTCCAATCAATGGTCCCACTTGTCAACTTTGTTCACAATTGGTCTCCCTTTTTTTGATCCTCATCTTTTAGTACAATTTTCTACGGGTTACCACCTCACTCCATTTCTCATAATTGAACTCGTATATTAATTTAGATGTTATCCATCTTATTAGTAATAAATTATCCAATTAATCTATCTTTATAGTAGAATTAAGTTATTACTAAACATGTGTTGAGCCGTTTACCTATTATTTCTAAAACTTTGTCATTCTCTCCCTTCTAGTCATAATTTTTTTCTAAATAATGTATATTATATTTCACATATTTCTATAAAATTAATTTCTCTTTCTAATTTTTTTCTCAATTCACTAAGTATAATTCTTATTATTTTAAAATTTACCATTCTTATATTATTGTTAAAAACTTTCAAACTCATAAGGTACTGCTTATATTTATGTGAGTCGTATAAATGTATTGTATTGCTTACATATGTTCTTTCTCTTTAGCTCTTCCTCATATTTTAGTTTCATGTCTACCTCTTTATTACATAAACCACTTCAGCATTTCACCCTACTATTTTCATTTACACATTATTTAATAAATTAGGCTTGCTATTTTCTATTTTATGATTTATATTATTTTGATAAAATTATTCACCAACATTTTTTTTCCTATTTATTCAGTTAATTTTCACACATATATTAAGATTTTTTTTAATCGGGTCACTAAATTATTTATATATTTCCTTTAGATACTTAAATTTTTTAATAAACGCTTGGGTTTTTAAACTCAATTTTATTTGCAATTAAGTTATCATTTTCCTAATTTTATAAATTAGTTTACAAAATTAATTATTTATGAAATTAAAATTTTAAACATCTAAATTTCAAACTTTTTATAATACTATTTTCACTATATTTCCACCGCCATTTCAAGGTTTAAATTAATGAATTAGCTTATAAATAAAATGGAAGGGAGATTTATCCAAAAATAATTTTAAAGAGAAAAAATTTTAATTTATTACCTATAGCGACACATCGACTAAAATTATTAGTTTACCTCAATTGATTATTAGAGCTATTTAAATTCGATTTGAAAATAATTCAACAAAAAAGATGATTACACTTACCTACCATGGATTGGTAAAACGTAGTGCCAATTGAGGTTGTCTCAATTGTAGTGGATAGGAATACTTAATTTCCACTTAAAGTGATAGATACATATTTGATAAATTAGAGTCAAGTTTAAGGATATTTAGATAGTTAAATTCAATCTCATAATACTAACTTTTATTATATATATTTTCTTAAAATTTTAATAAATATTTTATATTTTATATTTTAAAAATCAATATTATTTTTTACCCATTTTTTGAGTTTTTTATCTTTACTATCAAAATCACTTTAATTGAAAAATTAAAAAACTTCAATACGATGATTCTAAGAAATTTCTCTCATTTATCTTCAAAACCAAACTTCAAAATCACAATATTTTTCATTATATCTTCTGTACTTATACACCTTAAAATAATAATTTTGTTGAACAAAAATATTATCAAATTATATTCCTTCATTACTCTTATATTTTAATTAAATTTTGTATTTAAAACAACATTTTTTATTAATCATCTTCCTATAGGCCCTCTTTTCTTTCAATCTTCATATTAAATTCTCCAAAACTCTACTCCAAATTATCATTTCCTCAAAGTATTTGGTTGTCATTTTTTTTTATCTTCATACTTACAACACTACTAAAATTCACTTACATTCACACCCTTTTTTTCTTTAGTATCCTTTGAACTATGGTGGATACTGCTATCTTGATCTCAATTTCAAGAGTGATCACTCTCGTACAATTCACTTTAATTAATATGTTTTTATTATCTTTATCACTTCATCTATTATTCTTTTTCCTTTTACCACATTGATGTTTGGGTCAAACACAGTCTTAAGCGATTTAATGATGTTCCAAACGCGACCTTATGCGAGTATTTCTCGGCTGCCCAATTTTTAGTGTTTCATCATAGACGATCAATCCTTCACAAGTGCTCTATTACCGACATTGACATGTAACTGATTTCATGAGCTTCTACACCCACAACTCAACGCCTGCTGCCATTCATATGACATTTCTGTGGGTTGGGTTTCAACCTGTCAATCCCCGATCTCTAACAACCCCATGGAAAAACTTATATTTCAGCCTTCCTTGCTTATAATCATCCGTGGATGAGTGTTGATAGGATTTTGTTTTTAGCAACCAAGGTAATAATAGCCACGACCTACCCAATGAAACCCACTCCTCAATCAACCCTAAACCTCACGAGTTGAAACTCAGCCGGACAGCTTTCCGATTCCTCAATCAAGAGTACCCGATGGGTCGTTAGCATCAGGTCAGGATCATTAACAGCGGTAGCTTCCATCGGGGCTTCAATTTTGGTCATCAACGGTCATTTGCATATGCTCACATCCTTTCCTTTCGTATTCTTCAAGTAACAACACTATGGAAAAATATAGTAAAGGCTCGATGGATCCCTAGTAGTTTCTTTGTGTTAGGCTTCCAACGATCTTACAGTTCGCTCAAGATGGTTACTCAACCATCAATGCATTTATGCTAAATCCGTCCTCTTTAGCCCCATTTTTTCGAGTCTTACTAAATTGTGGTCTTTTGTTCTCATATCACTACTAAACTCTGCTCGAGATTTCATGGAATCAAGATTTGCACATAGTAAAACATCAATGTGAGGACTTACAGTGAACGACTGAAGATATCGAATTCTCCAATTTCTCTGAGAAAAGTTGACTTTATTTTGCCTACGCTATCGGGTAGGGCCTCTACTCTTTGTACTCCATAATTTATTATGAATTGTTTTGTTGGGGTTATTTTGTTAAATTATTTGGGTATGGGATGCCCCCAATCTCAATAATAAGCATTTATGTAAGTAAGACTTGTAGTAAAAAGTAAACATCAAAATAATTATCCAATGTCACTAACAACATGACTCCGTGGCCCAATGGATAAGGCGCTGGTCTACGGAACCAGAGATTCTGGGTTCGATCCCCAGCGGAGTCGCTGCTTTTTGCGCAACCTTACACGTATGGTTGCCATTTGATCTCCAGTCTTCTATTGCCATTTTGTTTTTAGAATAATAATTATAATATATAATTAATTGACTGTATTGTCTCCGTGTTTTTGTACCATGCAATATCAGTCCTTCCACTTAGGTTGGGCCGATGGAATTAAGGTAATCAGCATCCAGAATTCCCAATTCAAGCACCACTGGACCATAACCTCCATCACGACGGATGGGCGATGGCATATAGATCGGTCGATACCCGCACCTCAAACCCCACTGCAACGAGATTGTTGTAGGTGGAGGTGATGTAAAATCGGGTAGAAGCAGTTAGCTCCGACATAAAATGGTGTTTCCAGGGCAGTGACTGCACTTTGTCACGATAAATTTGCTATTATTTTTTCTGGCTCTAGTTCTAGGAATGGAGAAAACTAACAGAAAAATATATACTCTAAAAGATCATTTCAAACATAAAATGGTGTGATTATGACGGCATGTGTTAGGTCCAGGCATTGACGGAGATAGTGTAAGAGTTTTACTAAATATGTTGTAAATAATATTTGAATATCTAAAAATTTAAAAATAAGGAAAATATAGCTTTATATGAGATTATTGAATAATGTTTAAAAAGGTATTGTATATATATTTATATTTAAAAGTTATTAATTATAATGAGTAAATTTTTTTAATTTTATAAAACTAAAATATTTATCTATTTTATATTATATTATTAATAATTGCACTCATATAATTCTATTACTCGAATATTATTATTTGTATCTGTTACAATTGAGAACAATAACATTAAATTATTTTTTTTTCTATAATTGACCAAAAAATAATTAATGTTTTAAGTGCAGGGTAGGGTGGAAACATACTAATTATAATAGTTTAAAATTATATATACTTAAAATTAATAATTTATAAATAGTATATTTTAATTTTATAAATTAATAACACTTATTTATTTTATTTAATTTGAAATTATATTATCAATCAACAAATAAATATTATATTAATTAACAAATTTATTATTAATAAATATGGTAAGCAATTAATATCCAACGTTGAAATACTCGGTGCCCATGTCCTGGAGCTTCATTTTTTTCCTTTTTTTTGATTAAGTGATATATTAACAGAGTAAAAGTCCTATAACTAAATTATTTTTCATTCACCATACTTGAAACTTTACGTATATAAAATACTTATTTATTTATTATAATCTCATTTAAATTCATTTTCACTCACAATACTTGATCTTATTTAAGGTAAAATATATTTTATTTATTATAATCATATTAAAAGTGAGTCAACATTTAATCTCCATTCCCTTTTTTCTTTTTACTTGTAAGTTGTTTCAAAGGTTAATGATACAAGGTCGGGTTCAATAAATTAATACAGATCATAGAAATACGTCACATGTACAAAATAATTGTACAGTTAGTCGTAATCAAGACATTTGCAATGTTTAAGTTGGTGCAATCGGGTCTAATGGTTATACCCGAATCCAAAACCAAGATTTCACGAATGAAAAATTTTGGGTTTGGGAGATTTGAACATGCACATATCCAAATTCGGGTTTGGACTAGACCGGCTTAAACCTCGGGATTGGGTCTAAACTAACATCACTTAAACTCAAGCATGCACATACCCACACGTCCATTTCTCATCTCACACTTGTGCCACATGCCATCTTCGATTTGGTCATCCGATACTCAACCTCGTATCTAAGATTTTCCACAATCATGCCTGCCCTTCCATCATATTCAATTGTGAAAAGGTAAATTTTTGAAAAGTAAATTTTTAATCAAATTTCACATTAATAGCGATATTTTGTAGCAAGAGTTAATAAATTGAATATATTTTATTAAACTGTAGTTAGATATTTATTATCACGTTTTAACCTAATTTAATCAGAAATTTTTAATTAATACGATACCATTCTACCCCTCGAATAATGGTTACGGTCTAGGTTGGGAACACTTAGGTGTATTACAGCTATTTTTTCTATAATAACATTATAAAATATTAAAATGAAAAATTGTATCATGTTCAGTTCTTGATATAAAATGCGTTTTTTTAAAAGTTGATAAGGGTTGAATGAGTTTCACAACTCAACTTAACTGTGGAAAAAATTTTAGGGATTTATTTGCACTCCCACTCCCGTTGGGCGGACTAACTATCATTAATAGAGCCCTAATTCACATCCATTGGAATCCAATAAATATTATGCAACCACTCCCTCAAGATTAGCTCCATGAAAGGATGCAGCATAAGATTCCCCAAAAAAGTCCAGAAATAAAAGAGAGAGTATTAGATGAAGAGAAAACGAAGATGTGCCAGCAAAAAAGCTTATATGACTATCTAAATGGCTACCCGATCAACCAAAAAGGAGCAAAAGAGGGGGCCAAAAAAGATCTCATAAATGCTATAAAAATAGAATGACGTCCGCAGCCGTAAACCGCACTCAAATCTTCTTATCTCTGGTCGCTCGTCGCCCCCCTTACAAATCGCCCCTGCAGCATTGAAATATTAAGACAGATCACCGTCTAATCTTGGGAAGAGGACCATTTTAGATCATGAATGCATGCAGAAGAAGGCTGAAAAGAGTGAGAACCTTCATTCTTGGGCGTTGATCTGCGTTGACCTTTCTGACTTGGTACCTGATCTTCTTAGAGAAGAGTCGGGTGCGTCGCTTCTCTTTGTAGCGTAGGACGCTCGCTTCTCTAACGATGTCGGTTCCTGAGAACAAGTCTATCTGAGCCAGCCTGACCTGTTCCAGCGGCCCAACATTGTTCAGTACTGCCTTTAGAGGTAAAATGGGTACATAGATTTACTTAAAGTCAAATATCCCACACTGGTATTTTTAAAGAAAAATTTCTAATTTATATAAGATGTGACATGTTCCCACATGCACGATCATTGACACGTGAAACTGGGCAAAGAAGGTATGGAGAAGTTCTTAGAATTTATTATTGCAAACAACAAACTGGAAAAAAATTTAAAAAAAAGCAATTCTGGCGCGTGGCGTGTGCTGGCACTTGCCTAGAGAGCTTCAATGGGCTTTTTGGCCGAGCGCCGGCAATTAGAAGCCAATGGATTAGTTTTATAGCAAAGAAATTATGCCTCTATGAGCAAGAGCAGATTCTGGTCAGAGACGTACGGAAACGTCGGTGGTCAGCGATTCGGAGCCATGAGCCTCGTCGGAGAACGGCGAGCCCTTGCCTGACCAGGCGCCCAGGACGCCATCGTAGTCGAGCTTCAGCATCAGCCCCGGCTTCTGCTGCGGAGTCGCTTCCTCCTTTGGTGACTCTACGGTTCTGAGCTCCGACAGGGATTTCATCTTCTCGGCCTTCTTTTCGCTTTTCTTCTTCGTCACAGCGGCGGCGGTGGTGGTCATTGCTGTCTTCTTCTTCTTCTTCTCAGCCGACAGTTTCGGCGTGGAGCTCAGTTTGGGAGAGATTTCGAGAACGTCGACTGTGGGGAAGTTCCACCAGTAGCTCAATTCCTCCGCGCGCTTCCATGCCCTAATCGAGCTGTTTGGACTCCCTATCCCGAGCCCCAATTCCCATCTGGGCATAAATTTCTGCAATCCTCCAGTACATACTTCTGTCGCTGTGGTATCCTCATTGTTATCGAGATTTCCCATGATGCTGTCAATTCCTTCATCGATTTCCTCGTCGAGGATGATTGACTCCGCGTCAAAATCGAAGTCCTCTTGCACTTCCTTGGAAACGTTGGAGGCTTTGGACTGGATTTCGCCGGAAGGCGAATGCTTCACCTCTGTTTGGAACCGCGGCTTATCCCGGATGGGCGTGAAATTGCTGGAGCCGTCAATTTCATGTAAGGGCAGGAACAAGTCGGAGAATTCAGGCTCCTCGAGGAAGAATTCGCATGGCAATTTGGAGAACTCGTGAGGGTTAATCACAGGGAAAATTCTGGGGTAGGCTCGGGACAAGAGCGCAGCTGCTTCATTGTACGTCTGGTTGGGCCTTTTCCGAGGGGTTCGAGACTTTCGGGTGGAGATTGAATGGGGGGAGTTGCTGGATTCTGATATGGTGGAGGTGGGTGGTGAGGAAGTTTGCGATGTTCTTGGTGATGATGATAGTGTTTTGACGATTTCCAGATCGAAGCCATATGCCCTCCCACCTCCGCTCAAGCAGGAATACATTTATACTGCTGGTTCTGCTGGATTGAATGAATTCAAGAGAAGGTACCGATAAAGAGGACAAAAGCTTTCAGTAACTGTAGAAAGAATCAGCAAAACCCCCTTAAACCTCTGCAAGAATCCTCAAGAGCCCCTCCTTTCTAAAAGGAGATATACCCATAAAAAGTTATTCGATTTGCCACTAAAACACCATGCCACACATATGAGGAAGACGAAGACCCTCAACTCCCAATTCAGTACTCACTCTTCCACGGCATCCCAACAAGGGGGATAGGAATTGGAGTGCACACCGCCTCTCAGCTCAATGAACCTAAGAAATGGAAATTGCCGAATTGGGGAAGCAAGATAAAGGGGGTTGTCAGACAAGCCAACGGACCGTTCAGAGATAGATGGAGAGTGTGAGAGAGGTGAAGGGAGCAAGAGAAGAGTAAAAGAGTCTTTCAGAGTGTTCATGGAGGTGACGGGATGAGATGGGAACATGAGAAGAGACACTTCTAATTTTCTGCAGGTCCTCTTGGGACCACAGGTAAATCAATACTCCTCCATCTCTCTCAATTATTTAATACTCATTTACTAGATTGACCTCGTCTCCCTATTCCTTAGTATCATCACTACTCATCAACCAGCTCATTTGTGATCTTACCACTCTCTGGTTAAAGTACTTCTGACTTGCATTCTGATTGGATTCGATAAATTAGTGGTAACATGTTGCCGTAAAATTCTTCAATGAAATGCTATTTCTTTTGTTGGTGTAAGGGTGGATCTACAAACATATTGTAGATGAAGGTTAGGGACAAGGGCATTTTGGGAAGGGTACATAGTGGCCAATTCACAGATCATGTCCTAGTTGGATTTATTCAAGGGGTAATGCGACCCCATGGCAAAGAATACACACTTATGGGACGGGTTTCTTATCTCTGACATGGCACGATCCCATTGGCTGTTACAGATTTCTAGGGCTGATGTGGTCTGCGCTTTAGTGGAGGGGATGAAAGTGTGAGACAAAACTCTTATTCAATTATTTGTTTTAGGCGGAGATATTACTTACTACTGAGGATAAGAGAAGTTGCAAGGCAAAATGAGAGCAATGAAAGATTTGAACGGTGTCTGTCTTGTCTTATGCGGCTTTCCATTGAGTGGCTGTTGGGTGCCATACGTAGAGGTTATGATGTTCAGTGGCTGATGATTAGAAAATCAAACTCACTGTATTGATATGACTTGGACACAAATGTCCAATTTGCCTAAAATCAATGTCAAGTTGAAAATTATTATTATTAAACTTTTATCTCGTTTTAATGTAATTTAAATTCAATTAAATTTTAGTTTCATAGATAATTTTTCATCAATTTTCACCCAATCCATGCCCACATGTCAGTAAATATCTAATAAATTGACTGAGTCTGAATTAAATGGAAGCAAACTCGATGTGTTGCGTAGTCATTCACTTAATTGCATGGAAAAAAAGATGATAACAAATAAATATGAGAAATATTTCCATTTATTTATTACATAGTAGGCTTTGCTTTGTAGACAATATTCAATGTGGCAACTGATTTTTTTTCGGAATATTCTAGGAAGGAGAGGTACTTTTCCCATGAGATATTTTCTAATAGTATCCATAAATATCGTCGGTTGTAGTTCCTTCCTTTTATATTTTATTATTTTTTTAATGATAATCTTAATTGAGATGGTATAACCAATCTCCCCGGACGTGACATGCAGGGTGGGAGGAAGATATGCAGCATCCAACGCCACAGACGCATGTCCCTTCCTTGGTATTCACCAGGTAGCCGAGGCCTTATCTTGAAGAAGCTGATATGGACATGCATATGGCCTTAGAAACAGGATAAACCCCCAGAGACAGAGGGTTTTACACGTGACTCCACTCTTTCTTTGATGGCATGTGACTTGGGCGAGAAATCAAAAGGACCCATTGTTGTTGGGGCTCACTCGTGGTCCCTTTCCCTCCAGCCACTTGTTGGAATGTGGTCAACCCTCAGACATTGTCGTCCAACTGATGGGAATACTGGTGAGGTCTCTTCTGTGGTTCATGGCAATGCCAAGCTAATGCTATATGGATAAGTTTACATGTCGCGTTAATATTTTTAATATATGTTAAATAAAGATAATAGCACAGATTTCTCAAATATTGAGTAGGACTGATCGATCTCGTATCATGATCACTACTTGAATACTTGACGCTAGTAGGTTTCTTTTGCAGTATCTCTTTGTATGGGCATCTGCATCTACCTGAATCTGAATTCTTAGAGGAGCCCGTTTGTCCTAAGAACCCATCACGTTTCTGGTAAGAGGATATGCTCTTCTCATCTCTTTATTGAAGTTGCCCTGAATCCTGATGTTCATTGTGTCTGAGCAGTAAGCATAGGATTAATATGAGATTGGAAAACGTACTATTACGGCGATGCACATCTACTGTTCGAAGGAATGCTTCTAGAGAGTTGTCTAGAAAAAATACTTTTTTGTCATACGCCTGAACCTTGGGCAGTTTGCGAGTCCTGGTGGGATCAGTGACGCGAGTATAAGCTCGATTCATTTGCATTACTCACAGGTGTATCCGCTGCCCGGACTGCACTTTGCTACAAGAACCGGTGGGCCCTAATCAGAACTACCAGACGAGAGGAATTGATTCGGCTTTGTTGCGTTGTCTTTTCCTCTTTTTTCGGGATTGATGTTCTCAGGGGAGCAGCAAGAAGACTGTGTGACAGATGATGCTCTTGCTTTCATGGAGCTCGCTATTCAACAGGTAATGGGTTGTGTTTTAGCCATTCATTTTCTTTATTTTTTCTTCCCCTTATAATACTTTATTTTGATCATTGTATAATAATACAAACTTATTTATATTCTCAACTTTGAAGGACGGTAAGAAATTTCCCATTCAACTTTCACGATGTACACATCTTTTGATTGCCTTCATTTGCTCTTCAATGCTATTAAAGCTTTAGTATGACTTGTACTTTTCAATTTTACGTTAGGATTTTGACCCTTGAACAGTTTCTGCTCGATTAGATTACACATGACAGAGCAACATCTCATGTGGATATGAGTCATCCATTTTCTGAAATTTGAGTTTCTCTGTAGTTTGGAGCAAACCTTGTTGAACAAATAATTCATGTTTTGACATGAGATTGAAAGAGAAACACTGACACTAAACTTTTTGAACTCGTGATTGTTAAATTTAGTTGGTGTTGCTACTCTTTTAAGTGAACCATCATCTTTTTGAGAGATATGAACACTGAGGCTCCTTTGAACTAGTAAAGTATATAATTTAGTTATCATCTGGTATCTTTCCTTTTTCCTTTTATGGTTGAAATGCATTTAATACTAAGGTAAAAAAATCCATATTTCTATACTTATTGTCTACTGTATTTATTTGGTTTCAACTGTTTTATCATATTTTATACATTTTGGATAATTATATTCATGGTCTATCTCTGCAATTTGATTGTAGAAAACCATTGTGGACATGTTTCTCTGTCAAGTGGCATGCCTCACAAAAATGATTTCATGTTTTTAATGGGCTTTAAAGGTTTAGGTTTGAGCCTATTGAGGTATCTACTATATACAGAGGCTCAGTAGAAAAAGTAAACAACTGCTGTAATCAATCCATCATCATACTATTTGTCATTAACATAGGAAATCTAGCTCATCTTTCCCACATGGAAACTGTATTAGGTTATTACAATAAACCTTGGAGTAGTCTTTAAGCTTTGGATGTACATAATATTTTTTGCAGATCTTCTTTCAGTATATGCAGTTCTTGTTCCAAAATTAGTACAATTTATGAGCTCAGTTATTGATCCCTCTATCAAAGACATGATTTTTTTTCTCAGAAGTGACTCTAGATGCTTAGCCATATAAAAATGAAGAGAGCTGATCATTTCCAATCTTTTAGAGAAGGAGAAGAATATCTAGTCTAGCACACAAATAACTAATGATAAGAGTTGTACAGTGCTTTGCCCTCTTACTTCCACAAATTCATGATACAGCTCAGAAACATGTTGGGGCATCTTTAGTAACACTGGGTCTTGTTCCAAATATTTTCCACAAATTGGTATTTCGATTATGCCATATAATCTTCTCTCTACCGTTTTTCAAATGTAAGCAGGGTACACATTTTTGGGTGATCTACAGTACAATTGGCTTTGTTTGTAACTTTGAACAAGTCCAAGGAATTTTTTGTTGTATGAGAAACATAAGTAAACATGATTACTAGCTTCTTAACTTTAAATAAACGAATTTCCATTTAAATTTGGTAAATATATTTCCTATATTAGTATTGATGAAGTAAACTTGCTTCCTACACACTATGTTTGTACTGTGTGATTTGGAGGGATTAATACTAGTACATTTTATATATTTATCACATTATTTATTTATTTTATTAATCATTTTAATGTATTTTTTTTATTTTTATATATTTTAGATAAATTTATGTATTAAAAATATTTTTATATAATTATATAATAAAATATTATAGATAAAAATATTATCATACATATAAAATATAAATTATCAAATACATATATATTATTGTTAATGTTACTATCATATAATATTTATATATAAATATTTTATATATTTAATATTGATACGATACATTTATATAATTATAATAATATATTTGAGTGATATAATAAAAAATATGATAGATAAACAATATGTGTTTTACTTATACAATATCTCAATTATGTGACATGATTTTATCATATGATAAAAATATTATAAATATAATTATATACTTTACTTAATATTATATTATATCATTACTAATATAATATAATTTAATTTAATTATACATATATAAGTTAATATAAGATTACTCAATAAATTATTTAAAAATGATATATTTATCTTTTTAACTACTTACACTCCCCTCTATATAAACCTATATTTTGATTGATTTAATAATTACTCCAAACCTATCACTTCTCATCCCACCTAAAAGTAAGTAATCTTTGGTTGGCATTGGCATGGTGAATTTGTTCAAAGAGAACGCAACTAAATCCATAGATCTAGGCAACTCAAGCTTGCATGAAACAATTGCTATTGCATTACAACAGTATTTACACGCTAACAGGCTGTGTGTGGTTTAATTTAAAAGGAATTTGAAAAACTCTAAGCCTCTCCCTTTTTATGTACATATGACAACTATATTATGAGTTGACCTCACATCTCGGATAGAAGGTCGCTGATCCTTCTGAGCTCTTTCAGAGCTCCCATGGCCGTAACCTGCCCTTCGTCCACTAATATGCTTGCTGAGAAGCTCTCGGGTGAGCCAGATTGGATTTGGCCCTGTTGTAAAACTGCCTCAATTACCTGCGCAACAAGTAATGAATTAGCCACACAGCAGAAGCACACCGATAGAGCTGTCCCAACTTTTAGAATTAACATCATACTATGGCAGGTTTTGGTTTTCTGCAATATATTCAACAGACTCTACCCAGTTAGCTGGCTGGAAAGTAATAATAAAGGCCAAAAAGAAAACTAAAAGGGAGAAAATGATTTCAGGTTCAATGTCAAGCTGTAGAACCCACGGAAAAGCAATTTACAATTTCAATCCATGGAAACCAATTTCAGCAATAGAAATAAGAAGCAAACATCCATCCAGCCAAAGCTATTGGCATAATTGGATGCATCAATGAGGTTGGCAAAGCCCACAAATGGGGGACTATATCCAATGTGCATCACATACGAATACTTATACGGTGAATAATGGTACCTGGCCATTATAACAATTATCATATACATTTATATAGTATTGATAGTTTTACCTGGACATGCTCCAGCATTGACTGTCCTAGGTAGTTCAGGGTACCTACTATATTAAGATTGTTGCATCCGTCTCCTTTGCTGGTAACTGAATGACTAGCTGAATTATTACCCAGAGAAGATCCTGTTGAATTATCTTTCTTACTCACAACTTCAGATGATTTTGATGCACCAGAAGTGTTTCCACCTTTATCACTTGTTGCCTCGGTAGGGGGACTTCGCCCAAACCTCCTGAACCACTGAAACTTGCCAGAAAGAAGTTTCCTTTCCTTCAAGCCCGTCACAGTTTTATCAGTAGAGTCACTGGTAGGATCACATTTGGAAGGAGCATCACCATTGTATGTGAGTGGTACATCTGCTTTCTCAGCAGAATCATTGATAGGATCACTATTGTACGTGTGTGGTTCATCTGCTTTCTCAGTAGAGTCACTGTCGCATTTGGCAGGGGCGTCAACATTGCCCACGTGTGGTACACTTATTTTCTCAGTTGAACCATAGGCATGATAAGGCTTTTCTGGAGCATCTCCATTGATCAGCGGAGACATAGTTTCTCCAGCGGGTTGGAGATGATATTGTTCATCAGCAGACCTATTTGATGCAACACTGCTTCGGTTAGAGTCATTTTCAAGGTCAGCAACCAAACTAATTGGACTTGATGAGCGTGAAAACACAGGTGAACTGCCTTCACTCTGTCTGCCCAAAAATCCCACCTGAGGCGTGGAAATTAAGTCCTTGCGACTGTTTTCTTTCTCAATTTCAACTTCAGCAAAATTTTGACCGTGACCCTTCTCCACTGAAGTCCTCTGACAGTTTGTTTCCTCAATAACTTCGTTGCACTTTTGTGCCACAGACAAATCATCTAACAAATTCCGCTGGACAGACGTGTTAATTTCTTTCTCAGCCTTTGCCAGAGGTGGATAAGATTCTGTTCTAGAAAAGCTCAGTCTCAACCTATGCGACCATCCCTTCTTCTTTGTTGCAGCTTCTTTCACTGCACTGCCTCGTTCGAGTTCCTGTGACTTGTGCATGACTCTCCACCTTTCTTCCCAATAGCTATCAGGTACGGTAGTTAGACTACTAGGAGAAACAGAGTCGGAAGATAGGGTGCAAGCTCTCACTGCCACTGATTTTCTTCGGTCATGACTGCCAATTTGAGGAAGTGCTGATAAAATACTTGGATCCAGTGCAAGCCCCTGCAATGATTTTGCCTTCTCTATCAACTTATTTAGATTAACGTTCTCAGGGAAGTTCAACAATTTCTGAAGACAGGAAGTTGCATGCTCGGTAGCAAGAAGAGATGATCTCAAGTAAAGTATCATGGAAACAGCAAGTCCCGCAATAAATGCACCCCTGGGTGAGCCAAGAAGCCCAAGGGTGGACATTTCATTGTCCTCGTCCCTTTTTTCCAACCTATTATTCTCAAACATGAAGATCTTATCCCAAATTACTAAAAGGTCTGCCAAAGAAAATTCACGTCCAAACAGAATCCGTAGCCAGCGAAGTGCAAAATACTGAGGTTCCACCCCGAGCTCAACAAGGTGACTAAGAAGGGATGAATCAACAATAGAAAGGAGGTTGTATAATGCTTCTGAAGCCTCAATCACAGGAGGTAGACCATTGCAGGATCCATCTAAAGGAGCATGGGAAAAAAAGTCCGCTATGGCAACCGACCCATTTCCTCCTCTCATTAAGGCATCAAACATAGAATAGGCATCATGCTCCATAAATTTTTCAGACAGGACAATACCCAGTTCACCTTCAGCTCCATAAGCATCGGCTAACAGTATAATTCTCTTAATATCTGGATCAACCTCATCAAGACTCATCATTTTCATCGCACTTCCTTGAGAACCATCGTCTGTTGCATTACCATCAGTTGATCTCCTAACATCGAAGTGGTAAAGATCATTTTCATATGAAGAAAGCTCATCAAACTTATCAGTGAAATGGTCCTCATATAGCTTTCGCACTTGAGAAAGATGCTCAACATCAACTTGAAGAACATATAGTAGGGGAGCCAAGATCTCATGCATCCCTGTTTAAGATAAGCTGAGCACAATTGAGCCACTTAATGGATAGAATATTCCAGGATAAAATACAGAAAGCAAAGGAAAGAAAAGAAAATCCACGCTAGAAACAAGTCATGGAACTTAGAATGCTATATCTCTCATCCAGAAACAAGAATTTCCATTCAAGTTCAAATTACAAAATGGAAAAGCGATGCCAGATTTTATAAGGATGAATTTCATCATTGAAAGAACTAGGATGACTTAGTGCAATCATGCTATGGGCCTACCTTGCTTGTAGCCAAACTCTGGATGCCTGAGACACCAAAGTAGCAAGATCCTTCTTAAAATGCCTTGACATCCCGATGTTTGAAAATAACTTCCATGCTCCGGGTATAAGCGTGCCAAATCCTGGTCAACCATTTTTTCTAGTTCTGCATTCTGGAAGAAACGACCCCAAATGCTGTCTGGACAGAGTAGAAAGATAAATACAATCAAGAAAGCTATTAAAGTGAACTAATATGTTGGATTATTATACATTTATCTGTAAAAAGATCTTAATCATTCCATTCAAATTATGTTGGACAACAAAAAATTAAGAGGGTGTTATTAACATCCAACATTGACCAAATAGATCTCATTTCTCATATTTTTATGTTCAATTAATTTACCTCTCTCCTTGTTGAAGGGCCAAGTTCAAGTTTGTTTCATGCTTCTAGAGAAGCACAGGTGACTGGACCATCAAATGCAACAAGGACAACCGCTTATACGAGATAAAGAATGAGGAAAGTAAAACATGAGACACATGACCAATTCCTAAACTACAGCTGACCTGGATTTTGGGACAATGGATTATCCATCAGAACATTCTGTGAAGTTTTTTCATCCTTGAGAATGTGAGGATCCACCAAGAGGCGTCTCCTCAGGTTAGCATACCTGGCAACAAATACTTAAGGCAAATAAGTAAATGTTTTTTTCAAGATTTACTTGCATTATGGGCTCAATTGCAAACATCTGCATTCTCCATCTAACAAGTGACTAAGAGAAAAAAAATAGTCTTTTGCTCAGTGAAAGGGAATGAATTGACTTCCTGGGCATATGGACCACTACTCACCAAATACGAACAACTATTAGAGTGTATCAACTCTAGAACTGCAATTCACTTGATTGGCAAAGAAGGCATAAGATAAGTTACTAATAGCATCCATATCAATGACATGATATTGCATACAGGAGGATGAAGCACCTTCAATTAGAGAGAAACAGAGAAGATCATCTTCCTCAAAATGTCATTATCAAACAGAGAATACTTTGATCACGGGGAAATTGTGAACTAATGATTCAAGCAACCGAGAAAATAAACAGAAGGGCTGAAATTAGGAGTTACTTTCTCCGAGAATCGGCGGACACGCGACGGAGATCGTCTACGGATGAAAGAGAGTAAGGAAGGATCCCGAGGTTGATGCGCCACCGTACGCTCCTCAGATCCGCGAAAGGGCAAGGATCACCACCAGCGAGCCTCCGCCGCCCCGGCGAAGGTTCCGGAAATGCTGACTGCGGCAAATGTTCCGGCAATGCTGGCTGCGGAGCCGGTGCAGCCGCTTCAGGCATGCCCTCGAACAAAATATTAAAATCCGAACGAACAGCGAGGGGGTTGTTTATCGAACGGTAACAGAAAATGCGGAAGAATCTCGCTGAGCCACCGCCGGAATCCCACGGGGACTATAGGGACAAAGGAAATCGAACGGCTTGAAGGAACACTTCCCAGGAGCTGAATGGAAAAGGTGACGAGAGGAGAGAGAGAATTCAGGAGAAAATCAACGAGAAATTTCAGTGTGGAAATGGGAAAGGGGAAAGAGGAAAGAGGAAGAAGTGGAATGAAATGATTGGGGCGGAGCAGAGTTTCGGGGAGGAAAAGACGACAGAGCAAAAACCCGACCCGACAGAATTACCGACTTCCTTAATTCTTATAATAAATTAATACATTCCGAAATTTTTAAGAAAATCATGCATTGCATAAAAAATATAGATATAATTTAGTATATTCGAAATAAATAAAATATATTGAGTTATGACGGAACAATTATGGTAGTGGTAAATCTTTAACCATTTTGGGGCTTAATATTTAAGTGCCAAATCTTTTTTTTTAAAATTTTTTAAAATAAATATTTCAATATTATATTACACTTTATAATGAATATTTAACACAAAAATATTATTTTAAAATAATCGATGTAAGTTATATATGGATTAATAGTTTGATATCATTATTATTAGTTCTTTTAACTTATTGAATATTATTAAAATGGATATAATAAAATAAATTGTATTTTATTAATAAAATTTCATGATTATTTACTATAAATTAAAATTAAACATGTACATACAAACCAATATATCCATCATGTTCAGTATAGTAATACATTAGTTTAGAAAAATATTTTAAGTTGAAGTAGATATAATATGATTATACCTATAAAACTTTTCATTACCTTTTATTACAAAATCTTTAAAATGGGTAAATAATATTTTAAAATATTTTATTGTATTAAAATTAGTTATGGTAAATTATTATGATAATATTTTAATTAGTTGTAATGTATTATATAATTTTATTAGTTAAAATGATATTATATATGATTTATTTATATATTTATATTATTTTAATAATATAAATAAAATTTTAAATTCCCGACCACTTATATATTTTGATATATTATTATTATCCACTATTTTAAAAAATACCAAAGCCGATTCGATAAGAAGTAAGACAAGTTTATTGTATAAATGTTACCATTCGAAAATCAGTAGTTTGACGGTATAAAAATGATTAATATAGCTTTTGTTATTATGTTGAAATAAAAAATAATTTTTATGTGATTTTTTTGCTGGGCGGACAAAATAAAAAATAACTTTTATTTGGTCCCGATATACTTTTAATTTTTTGGTGTTAGAATTTAATAGTTCGTATTTATTATTTTACAAGATTAATATTTTGAAAGTTATAAAATATTATAATAAATTTTAGTATAGTATTTTAAATAATTATAATATATTATTGTATTGTTTATTTTTATGTTATTTTAAGTGCAATTATATAATTAATTAAGTTAATTATAAATCTCTAATTTTGGGCTTAACTTCCCATATCTGATGGTCGGGATGCAGAAATGGCATGATGATATGCCATGGCGCAAAGCTTGTTCATCTCACTCAGGAACATAGGGCAAGTGTGGTGCTTTGCTTTTAGTTGCTAATGATGATCTCTTTGCAAGATATGTTGTTGTGCCAAAAAAATACTATCGTCCCATAGTGACGATGAATTTGATGAAAGTCTAGCATGGATACGTTTGGTAGTGTGTCATAAAATGTTGACATGGGTCAAACCACATGTATCACACCATGCCACCATTTTTAATGGCTATTTACACATATTTAATGTTGCTTCGAATGATGAACTTGAGGTTGCAACTGGATTAAATGCAATTAATTGTGATGTTTAACATTTTTTTACTCACAATTATTATATCATTAACACATATATATGCAACTTGTACACACGTTGTATCAACTCTTACAAAGAAATGTCATGCAAATCTTATTGCCAAGAAACATAAATGATTGGAATAGATGAGAACACAACCATAAGCAAGGTTGGTACTTAAGCCTCCGAAGGAAAAGACTGCGTAAAATACTTGGGATGAGAACATAGTGAAAATAGATAAATGTATGAAGTATCAAGAAAAACAAACCAAGAAACTCATACCATAAGACAGATCACTAGATCCAACAACTAACAATGGGAGAATAGAGAAGTGCCACTAGATCCAACAACTAATAATGGGAGAATAAAAGAGAAGTGCAAATACTTGATGTACACAAAATAAACCCTAGAGAAGAAGGGAATATTATACTAAGAAGGATATCAAAGGATAATTAGTCACAAGAATAGAGGCCCTTCATCCCGTGGAGCATACCGGAAGGAATGGTATGATAATGACTATGAACACGAGTATATCCTTAAATAAGTGTGTGTACATTGGGAAAACAAAAATATATTGTGAAAAAAAGTTAAATTTGTGAGAAATAAATAAGTTTTAGAAAATGGTATTAAAAGGAGTTATTCTAAACGAAATGACCTCTCACAAAGTTCAAACAAGAAATTAACACTCAGAAAATAAGAGAAGAATTGGTTGTGTTTCCCAAACAAGAACATACATAACCACTAAACTTTGGAGTAGGTAGTAATTTTGAGCATCGTATCAGTATTGTCTCAATATCCAAAAAATGGATCTAGGGTAAGTAAATTAATTGGAAGTAAAAGAGTATGGAGTGTGCATTGGCCTAAAAGGTGCAAAAAGGAAATACGAGAATCATTTGGGAATGCCTAACATGAAAGAAAGGTGAAATATGAGTATGAGGGAACTTGGAATTTTGGACGAAAGAGTTTGATTGAGAAGCCTGACACACAAGCTTCTCGTAGTGAGGTAACAAACTGATGTGCTAATGACTATGACCTCATATAATAAATGAATATGGAAAGTAGGTAATAGCCAAATGGAAAGACATACTAATGGGTTAGGAATACAAAAAAAGGGGTTTTAAGAATGTTGGTTAGATACGTGCCAAAAAGGGTAATTAAACCCTAAAAAGAAATTGTAAAGGACATATGGTAAAATAGTATAAGATAGAAAAAAAGTATTCCTCTCGTTAATGCACAAGGAATACGAAAAAAAGATTACATAAATATTTAAAGGGAAGAATTGAAAGAGATTAGAGGACGAATGATGAAATATTGAAACCCTTACACTAGAGTCAGATTATCAATGAAGATATTGGAAATAGACTATTGGTACAAATCTTTTGGAAAAATACGACACAAGTACTACTCGCCTCATATGGTGAGATTTGGAGAAATATTTGAACGAGAAATACAACTGCTTATAAATGATCCTATTGATGCTATTGTCTAGGAAAATAGGTTGGAAAGTTGGTTAGGACAAAACCACCAAAGAAACAAGAGCTAATAATAATGGGAACGAGTATAATGAAGCGTGTTTAAGAAATCTCAAAGAGGGATAAGAATTTGAGTGTGCAAGATGAACTTGGATGAGAAAGTGTACATATTGGACTAATAATATAAACATCTAGTGTTACATCCCGACCCGGTTAGGTCAGATCCTCGTGATCAATCCGCTACTCTCCCGGTTTATTAATGGTTGCCCTTTCATTTAAATTGTGAGGAGTAAGACGTTCTTTTAAATCTGCATCTTTCCTGGGATAACATAAATCAAAACTGCATAAACTTTTAAACTTTATCATACCTGTCTCACAAGTGTGTTAACTTGTGGTCTTTGGGTAGGCTTTTCCCGGGATTTACCTGAAAGGGGCATAAGGGAGGGGGTGAGTTCAACGACTTAGTGAATGGGTGTTTAAAGTATGACTTTAAAAAATAGTTTGAATTGGAGTGTGCCAGACTCCTTATTTTTCCTTTAAAACCTTTCATTCTCAAATCTCGGTTTTTTATATCCATTGCCACCTAGATAGAAGCACGTCCACTTCTACCCTAAGAATGAATGGATGTATGCGACATCCGATCCTCTATCCTGTAACAAAACTCCGTGTCCATATGAGGACAAAGACCTCATCCTGACCCTACCCCGGTCTCATGCGCATGAAGCTACGTCGAGCTTCCAAGATTGCTGGCACGACTAACTGCCCTTATCTCCACCATGTCATCTAGAGCCCTAGGACACCTAAGCCTCTTGGGCATCTTGAAGGTCCCATAAACTCAGTGCATGCACAAATCAATAATTTTCCACATGAGTCATATAATTTGTGGTGCCACTAGTCCAACGGCCCTAACTCTCAACTCGACTTGCAGCTGTTTGTCTCGAATGGTTCGTAGACCTGTCATGTCACACTAACGCCAATCCATCGAGTATGTCAGTCCTATCTTGGTACCATGGCCAATCAATTCATTCATTTATGTTTTCATGGCTTAACATAATGTTTGTTTATGAGCTCCTGCTCGTGCCAACTGGCCTAGGTCCCACTGTTCGAGATTTTCAAAATCGGGCATCTTAGCCCCCAAGTTACAAAACTGAGGCCTTCGGACTATCTGAGCTATTTGAGCTCCCATAAATAAGGTCTCCCAAAAGTTTTAAGCAGTGACACATAGTCAAGAGAGAGTACTTCCAACAAAATAAACTTTTCACTTATCCATCACACCAACCGGGTGTGAGGACGTCTCCGCTCATAACTGATGAACGGGTTTTCTACTTCCTTATAGGAAGTTCATCATACCAACCGGGTATGATCTACTTACAACTGTTAAGTAGTTTTTTCATGTAATTTCCACATCACTCCTCTCAGGTGTGATTGTTAAAATATCACTTAGTAGTGGGTTTTAATTTTTGAGGTGCTTATCATCCCAACTGGGTATGATAGTAATTCCCACTCACCCGATCGTGCAGTGAATTCCTCTTATTTAGCCCTTTGCCTCCATGTGAGCTTGTACTTGCTGGCGTTCCTGGTACTTCGTGTTCCTACACGATATTAACATCCTTGTTCATTATCCTTTGGCCTATTAGCCTTCATTCACCACGAATGAATATAATACTCAAACTTTTCGATTTATTGCAATTAGATCCCTAAAGTTCTTTTTCTTTAACTTTAGCTCCCAAATGCCAATTTCCCCCAAATTGAGTCCCGAAACCTCTAATTTCACCTTAGTACCTCAATTTATTCAAAATCACAAAAAGGGGTTCAAGTTTCCCAAATTTCCAATTTGGTCCCTAATTTTCCAATATTACCATTTTGCCCCTACTTTACAAAAATAGTAAGTTTTACCCCAAAAATTCTAGAAATTGCCTAATTGGTCCTCCAACAACTTTTCCATGCCCAATTGGCCTTCAATTTTATGAAATTGCACTTTAGTCCCTTGAATTTTTGAAATCCCCAATTTTTTTTACAATTTTTCCACAATTTCAACCTTATAACTCAACCAAATTTGATTTTATCAAATTGACCGATCAAATGAGTTTAATTGTTGAAATTGAAGTTAGATTGGACTTTCTACACCTTCATACGATTGAATTGCACTTTGAATCATATGATTTGATGCCAGAATGAGCTCAAACGGAGTTTCACCGGAAAACTAAACTTAGAAAGTTTTGAAAGCTTACCATCGGGGGCACGACTGTAAACCTCGCCTTTTTTAGTTAAGGAAAAACCGAGAAAAGAACCGGTCAAATAGTGAGAAAATCGAATGGGTTCACAAACCCGATTATTAGGAAACGAGCAATTTGGAAATTTACAATTCCTGAATGATACAAGGGGTTCATAAAACCTTGGAAAAGAACCTTAGGACAAATTTGAAGAGAGAAACCATACCGGTTTAGATGAATAGGTTCCAACTAGATTGAACCGATTTATGAATCGATTCGGTTCATGAACTAGAACCGATAGAGAAAGGACAAACTAGGAAATTTATGGATCCTGAGTGACCCAAAAAGTCCCAAAAGTCATGGAAATGGACTTAAGAATGAATTGGAGATGAAAACCAAATAGGTTCAGATGAACCGGATCTGAACTGGTTTGTACTGGTTTGAACCACTATTGAACCGGATGCTAGATTCATTTTTCTAGGTGGCTTAAAAAATTTAAATTTGAGATTTAAGGCCACCATTGGATAGAAAATAAATTTAAAAATTTTTAGATTTGAAAAATTTGATCGAATGGGGGATGAACCAACCGGTTTAAGCTTTGAACTTGGTTCGGTTCGAAAGAGTGTCGTCTTCTTCCTTTAGATTACAACACTATTCACTCGCTGGAAAATCGTACAATGTCGGTGAAGCTAAAAAGTCTCCGGCCACAGAGTTTTCGGTAATGAATGACCACCATTAAGGTGCCAATTGGGCGACCAACAAGTGCCCGAGCTTCCTATATAAAGGGCCCCTCCCCATTCATACTCTCCACACCTAAAAACTCCATTTTCTCTCAACTGCTCCATTTTCTTGTAAAGCACAAACCAGAGCTCTGACTTGGGCACTTTTTTGAGCCAAATAAGGCGAGGTCAGGTTCTTTAGAACCGAGGAGAAGTCAACTACATGCATGTAGTCTCCGTTTGCTCCGAGGGTCTCTAGAGAAGCGCCGACGTGATGGAATATTGAAGTAGCTCTGGCGGACTAAAGTTGCCCTATTTCGGCCGAGCTGAAATCGGCCAATTCAAGCCCTTCTCAGGCCAAACCAAGCCCTCCCAACTCCTCCACAACCCTCCTACAGCTGAATTAGAGCCGAAAGTTAAGCCAATTCATTTCCACTCTACAATTTTCGACTGGTGCTAGAGAGAGAACCGACAAAACATCAATGATGAAAATTCTAACTTAATTCAGCATCAATTGATGCAATTCTTGATCCTAGGATAAACCTTAAGATGAAAGCTATTTGTCCAGATCGAAAGCTAAGACCACCGCACCTCCGACGGTAAGCTTTCGAAGCTTTCTCTCTCTAAGTCCAGTTTTCCGGCGGAGCTCCGTTTGAGCTCATTCTGGCACCAAATCGCGCGATTCAAAGTGCAATTGAATCATATGTAGGTGTAGAAACTCCAATCTAACTTCAATTTCAACAATTATAAGTGTTTGATTGGTCAATTTGATGAAATTAAATTCGCGTGTGTTAGGAAGTTGAAATTGGGGGAAATTTGGGAATTTTTGAAAATTTGAAGGACCAAAATGCAATTTTATAAAATTGAGGGTCAATTGGGCATGGTAAGAATGTTAGAGGGCCAATTGAGAAATTTAGAATTTTTGGGGTAAAACTTACCATTTTTGTAAATGAAGGGCAAAATGGTAAATTTGGAAAAGTTGGGGGACCAAATTGGAAATTTAGGAAATTAAACCCCCTTTTGAGAAATTGAATAAATTGAGGTCCCAAGGAGAATTTTAAAAGTTTCCGGACTTAATTTGAGATAAAATCGCATTAGGGACTTAAATTTAAAGAAAAATAACTTTAGGGACCTAATTGCAAATAAATAAAAAGTTTGGTTTTCTCATTCATTTGGAATGAATGAAGGCTATTAGGCCGAGTGATAATGAAAAAGGATGTTCATATCGTGTAGGAACATGAAGTACCAGTAACGCCAACAAGGATAAGCTTGCATGAATACAAGGACCCGATCGAGTGGAATTCACTGCATTAACTGGTGAGTGAGATTTTTTTTATCCTATCCGGTTGGGATGATAAGTACCTCGGAAATGAAAACCCATTAATTAGTGGTATTTTAAATATCACAACTTAGAGGAGTGATGTGAAAATAACACTAAAAAACTAACTACTGGTTGTAAGTAGATCATACCTGATTGGTATGATGAAACTTCCTTGGAGGAAGTGGAAAACCCGTTCATCGATTATGAGCGGAGATATCCTCGTACTCGGTTGGTATGATGGATAGTTGAAATAATATTTTTGAAGGAATTACTCACCTCTAACTATGTGCCACTGCTTAAATGATTTGGGAGACCTTCTTGATGGGAGCTCGAATAGCTCTGATAGGCTGGATGCCTCGGTTTTGGAACTTGGGGGCTAATATGCACAGTTTTAAAAATCTCAAATAGTGGGCCATAGGCCTGTTGGCACGAGCAGAAGCTTGTAAACAAACATGAGATATATGCCATAAAACTTAAATAAATGAATTGTTTGGCCATGGTACCAAGACAGGACCGACATGTTCAATCAACTAGTGGCAGTGCGACATGACAGGTCTCCGAACTAGTCAAGACAAACAGCTGCAGGGTGAGTTGAAGGTCGGGGCTGTTGGACTAGTGGCACCACAAATTATATGGCATGATGTGAAAATACTGATTGTGCATGCACTGTATTTAAGGGACCTTCAAGACGCCCATGAGGGGGTAGTGATGTGTCCTACGGCCCTGGACGACCGGGTGGGTATAAGGGCAGTTCGTCGAACTAGGTGACCTTGCGAAGCTCGACGTAGCTTCAAGTGCACGAGACCGGGGTGGGGTCGGGATGAGGTCTCTGTCCTCATACGTCCATAGAGAATTGTTACGGGATTGAAGGTTGGATGTCGTGAACATCCACTCATTCTTAGGGTAGAAGTGAACGTACTTCTATCTAGGTGGCCGGTAAAGTTGCTTCGACACTACAAGTGGGTTCAGTGGACGTACTAGCCTGCAATTGTGTGATTGACCTTCATGTTGAAGGATGTGTGTTGGGTGATGACAGACCGTGATTAATAAGAAATGATAATAAAACAAAAATTTGAAATGAAAGGATTTTTGAAAGGAAATAAAGAGTCCAACACACTCCAAACAAATCTTTTTCCTAAAAGTCAAATTTTGAAAACCCATTCACTGAGTCGTTGTACTCACCCCCTCCCTCATATCCCTTTTCATGAAATCTCAGAAAGCCTACTCTTAAGGACCACCAACTAATACGCCCGTAAGACATGTATGATAAATTTAAAATTTTCTACAGTTTTGATTTATGTTATTACAAGAAAGGTGCATGTCAAAGGACGCCTTACTCTTTACTGTTTATAACAAGGGGAAACCCTTAAATAAACCAGGAGAGTAGCGGGTTGATCACGGGGATTCGACCAAACTGGGTCGGGACGTGACAACTTGAGTGGTATTAGAGTCTGTTTCCTTGAATACATAATCAAGACTAGAAAATATAGTAACTAATAGGATTGATCTTAAAAATTTTAGATGGCTCCTAGGAGAGGAACCAAGAAAACTAGGAATGACTCTATTCAACACCTTGTCCTTGTAGGAAGGCAACCCTAGAAGCTTACCAATGCCTGAGGCATGGTAGAAGTCTCAAAAGACCAAATGGAGAAATACCTAGGAGGATGGTGCTAGTACCTATTAAGGTCACGAGTCTAAGTACGAAGGAAGCCAAGCATGAAGCCATAAATGCCAAAAAATGGCGTATAACCTTACCTAGGAGGATGCTTTTCAAGAATCTCCTAGCTCCCTATTTATTTTGTGACCATTTTCTGTAATAGGGTCAAAACCCCCAATATATTGTACTCCTCTATTAATGAAGTACTCCAACTTTCTAAAAACCCTGTTTCTCAAAGGATGTGATCTTCAAGGAAGATGTCCCCAAAGAAAGTGACCAAACAAGCTTGTACTACCATAGAAACTAAAGAGAATCCCATCCAGGTTAAGGAAACTGAATTAGAGAATTGAGAAATCTAGGAGGACTCTTAGAGTGATCATTTGACAAAGAAGACACCACAAGAGAACTCTCAAGGTATCCAGACTCAAGGACGACGAAGCACCAAAACCAACAATTCCCTAGAAAGATGCCAGGAGGAATCACTTATGTCCACGTAATTACAAGTGTGAACGATAGGGACACTACGTGGAGAAGTGCCCAACCCTACTAAGGACATGAATAAAGTTAAAATATAGGGGAATAGGACATGGAGTGAAAGATAGTCCCACATCACAAGGATTTAGGACAATATTTTCCAAGAATAATGCCCCCACAGCTATAGGAAACCCGAAAGGATACCATCCCTAGAAATACAACTCCTACTTGGAACTTCAACTACATCCAGGAGGAAACTCTTCAAGATCCTAGCATAGTGGTAGGAAGGAAAAAAAAGGACTAAAGGTAGGACTTCAATAAACCACAAACAAGAACAAAGTGTAGTTGCAGAAGATTTTTCCTTAAAAAGAAATTTTCAGCTATTTAGGTGCAAAGAAGGAGCGCCTCCACGAGAACAGACCGCCCGAGCATTGACGACAAATAAAATGCCTCGAGATGGCAAATACCACTCACTTTGAGAAAAAGCAGTGAAGCTAAATAGAGGTTTCAGATAAATATAGTGGAAGGAAGCAAGTCGTTACAACAAGATAATCAAGGAGAATAAACGACGCCCTAAGGAAGACCGAGAAGTAGAAAGGACTACACCCTAAAAAGGATAGACATTAAGGACAAGAAAACTCGAGAAACAAATGCCCTAAAAATAATTGACCAAAGGAATGGTAGAGATGAGGCAGTTAACGAACTGATACTTGTGAAAGCCATAGTTTAAGCTCCAACAAAAGAGGGAGAGGTGGAAAGGCCAAATATTTGGAAAAAGAAGGATGAAGGAAAATCCTTAAAAAGACTAATGGCCAATTTAATGACCAAACATAAGCCAAGAGAGGAGTAGGCAAGCCTCTCACATTAGGAAGATGTGAGTTCTCCCTAAAAGAAATAGACACGTACTAAAGTACATGTGAGGATGAGGATAGAGTACAAAAGATGTGCCCGCAAGATTTCAAGAGTAAAGGTAAACATGAGAAGACGACATCAAAGGATGTCATTTAAGGGTAGAAATTCCCTAGAGCAAATCAAAAAGGAATTTCAGGAGAAAGGGTAAGAGTCCTACCAAGGAAGGAAGCTCTGGAATGGCATATGTAACCCAATTGAGAGGTAATGGAACCAAGTGGAGAGGGATAAGGAGATGAACATGTGAATGAAGCATATGTTGAGGTGGAAGAACCAAGGAAAGCATATTAGGGGGACCCAAGGAATAAGTTAAACCCAATGAATGGGTAAATAGAAAGTTAGCATCAAAAGATGCTGTGACTAGTAAGAATGAGTGGACTACCCATAATAAGGAAATAAAGGAAATAACGTCTAAGAAACATTGGGAAAGTAAGCCCTCCAAATAAGATGTGGCTAAGGAGAAATAACCACGATTGGTGAGATGGGTCGTAGTCCACACGCACATAATGAAACCTAAAGAGTGGATGGCTGAGCATAGTGTGAAGTGCACGGAATAAGATCGATAATCGTAAGTATCTCTAGTAAGGAATAAGGGATGAAACATAAGTTGTGGATAAAGAAGGACCCAATATGGGCAAATGACCTAACATAGATAGGGGTGCGAAGAAAAGAAGAAAGAACCCTACAAGGAATAATAAGAAGGTTGAGCATGTAGCTCCTAAGAGGGAAGTCTCTATTGTGAGGGACATAGTAGAGAACGAAACCAGAAGAAGGGAACCTTCCTAAGCAAATGATTCGACACATAAATCAAAAGTGATTATTTTAGAACGAAGAATCATGAAATGATTACAAGTAAGTAAAAGTGGATTAAGGAATAAGAAAAAAAAATCCTTGGATAAAGAATGCCAAGGAATTAAGTAGGAAAGAATCCTAACTTGTCGGTAAATTATTGGGAAACCAAATCATTGGAATCAGAAAGACTCAATAAGGAAGTTGAGAAAGGACGAGTGGGCAAGGAGAACCGACACATTTTTGTAAGTTGATTGTATAACGGTAAAGGTAGTCGATGAATACTATCAAAAGAAAAGAGGGATGAAGATATACAATCCTTGAGAGGTTGGAAAGTTGGGACTGACCCTAAATGAGGTGTTTTGGAAATCTGATGGACATAGAGACAAGATCTAGAATATGTCATGCTGTAAGGGGCATGTAACCCAACAGTTCCGAGGAAAACATGACTCAAAATAAGGAAGAGTCGAAATAGGACAAAAACAAGTATGCAATGCTTGAAGGAACATCGAACTAAGAGTTTCAACTATGCAAAGAATAACCAGACACAATAATGATTGGGCATTTTGGAACTCCCAATCCTGAAATCCTAAGCAAGAACACTCAAGAGGAAAAATCTTGCCCTAAGTAGAGGAGGAAGTGGACATTAAAGGAAATTAATCCATATGAGAAATATGCAGATTTAGTTTTGTGGACAAAAATTCTAAAAGGAGGGGAGAGTTGTAAACCCCGCCCTTTTAAGTTAAGGAAAAACTGAGAAAAGAACCGGTTAAATCGAGTGAGAAAACTGAATCGGTTCACAAACATGATTATCAAGAAATGGGAAATTTGGAAATTTACAACTCACGGGTTATCCAAAGGGTTCATAAAACCTTGGAAAAGAACATTAGGACAAATTTGAAGAGAGAAACCAGACTAGTTCAGATGAATCGGTTCCAACTGGATTGAATCAGTTTATGAACCGAGTCAGTTCATGAATCGGAACTGATAGAGAAAGGGAAAATCGGGAAATTTATGTATCCCGAGTGACCCAAAGAGTCCCAAAAGTCATGGAAATGGACTTGAGAATGAATTAGAGATAAAAACCAAACCGGTTTAGGTGAACCAGATTGAACCTGTTTGTATCGGCTTGAACCACTATTGAATCGGATGCTAGATTTATTTTTCTAGGTGGTGCCACCATTAAATAGAAAATTAATTTAGAAATTTTTAGATTTGGAAAATTCGGTCGAATGTGGGTGAACCAGACTGTTTAAGCTTTTAATCTAGTTTGGACCGATCTAGTCCTATTCAGAACAATGTCGTCTTCTTCCTTCAGAAGATAGCACAACACTGTTCACTCGCCGGAAAATCGTACAGCGTCAGCGAAGCTGAAAAGTCTCAGGTTAGGGAGTTTCATGCAATGAATGACCACCATTAAGGTGCCAATCAGACGACCAAGAAGTCCTCGAGCTTTCTATATAAAGAGCCCCTCCCCATTCATCCTCTCCAGACATGAAAACTCCATTCTCTTTCAACTGCTCCATTTTCTGGCAAAGCCCAAACGAGAGCTCCGACTTGGGCACTTTTCTAAGCCAAACAAGGCGAGGTCAAGTTCATTAGAACCAAAGAGAAGTTAGCTACAGTGACCGTGGCCAAACAACTAATTTACTTAAGTTTTCATGGCTTAACATCATGTTTGTTTACGAGCTCCTACTCATGCCAACTGGCCTAGGGCCCACTATTCGAGATTTTCAAAATCGGGCATATTAGCCCCGAAGTTCCAAAACTGAGGCCTCCAGCCTGTATGAGCTATTCGAGCTCCCATCAAGAAAGTCTCCCAAAACTTTTAACCTGTATGAGGGTCAATTGGGCATGAAAATAATGTTGGAGGACCAATTGAGGAATTTTGGAAATTTTGGGGCAGAACTTACCATTTTTGTAAAAGAAGGGCAAAATGGTAATTTTGGAAAAATTGGGGGACCAAATTAGAAATTTGGGAAATTAAACCCCTTTTTGGTGAAATTGAATAAATTGAGGTCCTAGGATAAATTTTAAAAGTTACGGGACTCAATTTGAGGAAAAACCGACATTAGGGACTTAAAGTTAAAGAGAAATAACTTTAGGGACCTAATTGCAAATAACTAAAAGTTTGGGTTTTCTCATTCATTGGAAATGAATGAAGGCTGTTATGCCGAGTAATAATGAACAAGGTTGTTCATATCGTGTAGGAACACGAAGTACCGGGATGCCAGCAAGGACAAGCTCGCGTGAATACCAAGAACCGGTCTAGTGGAATTCACGGCATTAACGGGTGAGTGGGTTTACAAACATCATACCCGATTGGGATGATGAGCACACCTTATAAAGTTAAAAACCACTTACCGGTTGTGAGTGGGTTTACTAACATCACACCCGGTTGGGGATGATAAGTGCCTCGATATAAAAACCCACTGTTTAGTGGTATTTTAATCATCACTACTTAGAGAAAGTGATGTGAAAGTTATGCAAAAAAAAAAAACTACTTACGGGTTGTAAGTAGATCATACCCGGTTGGTATGATGAGACTTCCTCGAAGGAAGTTGAAAACCCGTTCATCGGTTATGAACGGAGATGTCCTTATACCGGTCGGTATGATGGACAGTAAAAACCTATTTTTGTCGGAAGTGCTCTCCCCTGACTGTGTGCCAATGCTTAAACAATTTGGGAGACCTTCTCGACGGGAGCTCGAATAGCTCTAATAGGCTTGGGGCCTTGATTTTGGAACTTGGGGGCTAAATGCCCGATTTTGAAAATCTCGTACAGTGGGCCCAAGGCCAGTTGGCACGAGCAGGAGCTCGTAAACGAACATGATATATGTGCCATAAAACTTAATAAGTGAATTGTTTGGCCATGGTACCAAGATAGGACCGACATGACAGGTCGACGGACTAGTCAAGACAAACAGCTGCGGGTTGAGTTGAGAGTCGGGGTCGTTGGACTAGTGGCACCACATATTAAATGGCAATATAAGAAAACATTGTTTGTGCATGCACTGTGAGTACAGGATCATCAAGACGCCCATGAGTGGTAGTGATGCGTCCTAAGGGCACTGGACGACCTGGTTGCTATAAGGGCAGTTCGTCATTCCAGGTGTCTGTGCGAAATCTGGAGTAGCACTAAGCGCATGAGACTGGGGTGGGGACAGGATGAGGTCTCTGTCCTCATACGGACACGAAGAAGTGATTTCGGGATTTTGGGTCGGATGTCACGTACATCCACTCATTCCCAGGGTAGAAGTGGTCGTACTTCTATCCGGGTGGCAGGAAAAGTCACCCCGAAGCCACTAGCGGGTTCAGTAGTGATACTGACTTGCGAATGTGTGTAACCTTCATGATAAAGGATGTGTGTTGGGTGATAACACACCGTGGTAACTAAGAAATAATGGAAAAATCTGAATTTTTAAATGAAGGGATTTTTGAAAACAAAGAGTCTGGCACACTCTATATAAATATTTTTCTTAAAAGTCAAAAGCTTTTAAAAACCCATTCACTGAGTAGTCATACTCACCCCCTCCCTTATATCCCTTTTAGGAAATCCCGGAAAGCACTTTTCATCAAATTAACCGATCAAATGAGTTTAATTATTGAAATTGAAGTTATATGGGAGTTTCTAAACCTTCATACAATTGAATTGCACTTTGAATCACACGATTTGATGCCGAAATGAGCTTGAATGGAGCTTCGCTGAAAAACTAGATTTAGAGAGAGAGCTTCGAAAACTTACTTTAGGGGCACGACGATTCGAGCTTTCAATCTAGGCATATAGCTCTTGTCCCGAGGTTTCTTCTAGGATCAAGAATTGCATCAATTGATACCGAATTGAGTGTGAATTTAGTCATCAAAGTTTTGTCAGTTCTCTCTAGCACTGATCGGAATTTATAGAGGGGAGCCAAATTGGCTTACCTTTCTACTCTAATTCAGCTGTAGGAGGACTGTGAAGGTGTTGGAAGGGCTTGGTTTGGCGTGAGAAGGGCTTGAATTGGTTGATTTTAGCTCGACCAAAATAGGGTAGCTTTGGTCAGTCGGAGTTGCTTCACTGTTCTATCACACTGTCATTTCTCCGGCGATCCTTAGAGCAAATGGAGATTATAGGCGTGTAGCTGACTTCTTCTAGAATCCAAAGAACATGACCACACCTTCTTTGGCTCAGAAAAGTCTCTATATGAGAGCTCTGGTTTGAGCTTCACCAGAAATTAGAGCAATTGAGAGAGAATGGAGATTTTAGGTGTGGAGAGAATGAATGAAGAGGGGCTCTTTATATAGGAAACTTGGGGACTTCTTGGCCATCCGATTGGCGCCTTAATAACAGTCATTCATTGCCTAAAACTCCCTGGCCGGAGACTTTTCAGCTTCATTGGCGCTACTCGATTTTTCCGGCGAGTGAACAGTGCTATCATTTGAAGGAAGAAGACAACACTGTTCTGAATCGGACTGGACTTGTTCGAATCGGGTTCAAAGCTTAAACGAGTCGGTTCAGGCCCGATTCGATCTAGTTTTTCAAAATTAAAAATTTCTAAATTTATCTAAATTCATTCTCTATCCAATGGTAGCCTCAAATCTCAAATTTGAATTTTCTAAGACATCTTGAAAAATAAATTTAATATTCGGTTTAATAGTGGTTCAAATCGGTTCAATCCGGTTCAGATCTGATTTACCTGAACCGGTTTGGTTTTCATCTCCAATTCATCCTAAAGTACTTTTTCTTGACTTTTGTGACTCTTAAGGTCCCTTGGGATCCATAAATTTCCCGGTTTACCCTTTCTGTATCTATTACGGTTCATGAACTAACTTGATTTATAAATCGGTTCAATCCAATTGGATCTGGTTCATCCAAACCGGTATGGTTTTTCCCTTCCAATTTATCCTAAGGTTTTTTTCCAAGACTTTATGAACCCTTTGGGTCACTTGAGAGTTGTAAATTTTCCAAATTGCCCGTTCTTTAATGATAGGGTTTGTGAACCGGTTCAGTGTTTCTCACTCGGTTTGACCGGTTCTTTTCTCGATTTTTCCTTAAATCCAAAGGGCCATACATAAATATTACTTGAACTATTATTAAAAGGGGATTGAGAGAAGGTTTTTTGAGTGAAAGATCAATTGAGTATATTCAATTTGGGAATCAAATATAGAATTTATCAAATATTACCTAATTGTTAAAGACTAGTTTCGACCCATATTTTAAAAAATGGTTTTTATGCTCAAATTTTATTAAAGATGGTTTTCAACCCATATTTTAGGATGTGGGACTACAACCCAGGTTTTTAGGAAAGAAGGAGACATCGACCCATTAATTTGAAAGCAGGGTGAAAGTCGTATTTTTAAAATAAGGGCTCGACTCACATTTTAAAAGTGGGGTTAAGATTGTATTTTTATGAACTAAGGACTTGGTCCATATTTTGGAAACATGGCTTCAAGCCATGATGTAAAAGTGACTACGATCTACATTTAAGAAAGAAAAGTTAGAAGTCTCTTCGAAAGAAGGTTTATAGATCGCCCTCCATAACTATTACAAAATGTGTTATTTGTAACTAATGAAATACATAATGTCACACCCCGACCCGATTTGGTCGGATCTCCGTGATCAACCTGCCACTCTCCCGATTTATTTAAGAGTTTCCCCTTATTATAAACCATAAAGAGTAAGATGTCCTTTAACCTGTACCCTTCTTGGAATAACATAAATAAAAAATGCATAAAAATTTTAAACATTTAGTGCCTGTCTCACATGCGTATTTGTTGAAGGTCCTTTGGGGTAGGCTTTTTGGGATTTCCTGAAAAGGAATATGAGGGAGGGGGTGAGTACAACGATTCAATGAATGGGTTTTCAAAATTTATTTTTTAGAAAAAGATTTGTTTTCTTGTTTGGAGTGTGCCAGAATCCTTAATTTCCTTTAAATTTTCTTTACTTTAAAAATCTCAGTTGTTAGAGAACATCCTTCATCATGAAGGTCAATCACACAGTCGCATGCCAGTACATCCACTGAACCCACTTGTGGCATTAGAGTGACTTTACCGGCCAACTAGATAGAAGTATGTCCACTTCTACCCTGAGAATGAGTGGATGTTCACGACATCCAACCCTCAATCCCGTAACAATTCTTCATGTCCGTATGAGAACGGAGACCTCATCTTGTCCCCACCCCGGTCTCATGCACTTGAAGCTACTTCGAGCTTCGCAAGGTCACTTGGTCAATTTTTTGATAATTGCAATTGAGCCCCCAAACTTTACAAAAATTACAATTTAGTCCTCAAACTTGAATTTCATCAATTCAACCTTAATTCTTCCCAATTGAGTTCTAAAATAATCATCTTCCCTATTAAAACACTAGATTTGGCTTAGAAATGAGCCTAAATGGACCTTCGCTGGAAAACCGTTATAGAGAGAAAAAGCTTTGATTACTCACCGGTGAGGATCCAATGATTAGAGCTTTTGCTTCCACTGAGTTGTTCTCTTCCTGGGGTTCCTTCCTAGATCAAACTACTCCTCGATTGGTGTCTTGAGTAGTGCAAATTTCTTCGATTAGTTTTCAGACAAAATACATTGTAAATAGTCAATTCTAGTGAAAGGCGGTAGAGGGGACTTACCACTACGGTTCAGGGAAGGTCTAGATAGTTCTAGGAAAGGTATGGAGGGCTTGGTTTGTCCAAGGTTGGCTCGAGGGTGGCTTGAATTAAGCTTGACCAACTCTATTCGCGGACTACCGAGGGAGCGAAGGTATTGTGCGATCTCGCCAATTCTTCTCCAATGATCATTGAGCTGAATGGGGTATGCAGTTGTGTAGCTGACTTCCTCAGGATTCTAGTGAACCTGAATTCGCCTTGAGGGGTGGAGAAAAGTGCCCACCTTGGAGCTCTAGTTCGTGCTTTGTCGGGAAAAGGAGCACTCTTCTTCTTCAAGCATTTGAGGGATGAGTAGGATAAATGGAGAGTAGTTCTTCATATAGGGAGCTCGGGGACTGACAGGCCTATCCATTCATCAATCCCTCGACCATAATCTCTTCCATTTACGGCCATATCGGGAGAATATTTTGGCTGCTAGAGTAATGGAATCCAACACGATGCTCTTATCTGCCAGCTTTCAAATGTTGAAGACGACACTGTGCTCAGGTGTGTGAGCTACCACGTGGCACACTGTGATTGGCTGGCTTCGCTAACGTGGTTTCCTACTTAGCGTCCGTGTCGTCCATTGACTTGTTGACCAGCCATGTGGCGACTTCCAATTGGTCGCTTATTCCAACATGGACGCTGACCACATTTGACCAATCATTGATCGTGACAGGTGGCATTCTCTGATTGGCCGATTTAAATTTGGCATTTTCCCCACCTGACGCATTGTGCCAATGCCACATTTTAGTCTATGGTTGGCTAGGGCCATCCGAGATGGCCCTGCCACGTGTCGACCTTTGATTGGTCAATCATTTTTTCGACATCCTAGTTGGTAGTTGACGTGACACCCTTGCCACACATCATCTCCTCATTGGTTAGCCCTAATGATGATGCTTCTACTAAGTTGATCATTAACTAAAGACACATGTCACTCTCCCATTGGTCAGTCATCGTTGACATGTTTTTTCTTCGTTTGACCATTGACTAAGGACACGTGTCACACTCTAATTGGTTAGTGCATCTAGGTGTTGACCGAGCGGCTGACTAAGCATGTTTCACCACATGTTGCGCGCGCTAACTGTTTTCTCACCTATCAAGTGGTCCATTGACCAATTTGGTCGAATCGAGTTTGGTGACCCGAAATCGAAAATCGGTCGGTTTAGACCTAATTCGATCGGTTTTCTAAAATTTAAAAATTTAAAAATTTGTCTAAATTTATTTTCTATCCAATTGTGGCTTCAATTTCCCAAATTGATATTTTTATGCCACCTAAATAAATGAATCTTTGAATTGGTTCTTCATAGTTCAATCTAGTTCAAGTTCGGTTCACCCTGAACCGATATGGTTTCCTCATCCAATTCCATTAATGGTTCCTTTGCATGATTTTTGGATCTTTATTGACCACTTAAAATTTTGTAAATCCCCATTTTGGATTCTCTATACCAATTTCGGTTCTCTTTGAGCCTCAGTTTTCTCTCAAAAATTCCCGGTTCTCATTCCTGGCTTTCTTATTACGAGGAAACAAGGTTTATAGGGTACCTCATCATTGTAAACCTGACATGACTTAAGAAGGCTAAGAATAAGAAAATATATCAATATATATTTTAAATTGTTTACTCAAAATAGGAAAACAAGTTTAATAAAAGACATCGAGACTAAGTACTGACTAGATGTGTTCCTTGGTTTATTTGACTTCTTAGCACATTTCTATTTTCTTTCATGCTCTAGTTGTGTAAAAGAGGGGGAATTAGAAGGGTGAGCTATACATCCTAGTGAGTAAGATTAGTTAAGAATTTAACGTCATGTACACGATCTACATATGCTAAAAACATGGTATACTTTTAAGTATATGATTCAATTCAAAGGTATTTGAGGTTGTCATATATGGAGTTTGTATTTAGCAACCATTTACACATATCCATTTCCATTATGGAGGGGTAGCACATGATTAAAACAGGGGATGCTTTAATAAACAGTCCATAGGGTTTATTCCACAAACAATTGAAGTTTTCACTGGTGGGTTTTATATTATACAATCCTTCACATGCACATTTGCTCCATCATAGAGTCATGAAACATAAATTATTTCTATTCCACTTGTGGCTTTGAGTGCCTTTACCAGCCACGTGTGTGTACAGACCAATGTGTCTATGTTAGACTAATTATGTGAGTACCATTGCTCAACCTACATACTCATCAAGTTTATCCTCAGTGGAGGGACGTGACCTTTTCCCCTTCGCCAAAGCCTAGTGCACATAGTACTCCTAGAGCCCTTGACATATTGGACCAGTGTACTTCCCTTATCCCGACCGTGTTGTGCAACAGCCCTTGGAATTACCACTACCCCCATATTGAATATCTAGTGATCTAGTTAAACAAACACATGCATAAATATTTTGTCATTATTCCTTTATCTTTATTCTATCAAATCTATGAAGCGAGACTCATTCTAGCTCAATAGAAATTACCGGGCATGGTCCATTGCAAACACACAAACCAATTATTACGTCTTTTATGATTTGGTTCATCACTATAGTTATTTACGAGGCAAGGCCCGTTTTCATTGGCCTTGGGCCAACAACAACGAGTCTTTTTCAAAACGCGACCTTGGACCCACTTCTTTTGAGAACGTTGGCCATATGCCCACTTTAGAAATATGGTTCATGCTCATATCAAGGGTATTCGAGATTCATGCTCAATTCAAGATTCATGCATATAACATGAATATATCCCAAAAATGATTTTAAGCAGGGTTCATACAATCATGTTAATAAATTACTGTAAAAAGGGTTTTAGGTCTCATGCTATCAGTTGTACGGACAATAACGCACCATGGGTTCAATCGAACTTAATGCTAGAAATCTCACTCACCTTTATGCTGGGACACATTCGACCCGAAAGGATTCTTGAGTATTCGTGCTCATGCTGCACCACCACGTATGATGTGTTCCCAAAATGATTTGTTTCCAAAAATCTCATGTTTTGAAAACGTGGCACTGATACCACCAAAGTGAAGTCCACCCAGCCTAATTCATCGATTGGCAGTGCTGTGCCACTTCGCCAAACCCCTCGATGTTACCATGGTGGGTACCTTCACCATCATAAAACCGGAGAGACTAAGGCATCAAATAAAAGCCCTTTGTCTATTTTGCAGCGAAAATTTAAAACCTTTTCTTTTAAAGCATAGTGTGCCCCAAAACTGGTTCCATAAATAACCCAAGAATATTAATTGATAAGTAGTAAATACAACCTTCGTACGCAAGTCAAGAGGCCTACCTCAAGCCATGCTTTGTTTGGGAACGCTCCTTCACTTGGACTTCACAGTTTCTCAGCTTTTATCTACAATGGTTTGGGGGGAGGGTGTAAGCTCACAACTGAGTGAATGAGGTACTGACGTTGGGGAACTTTATGGCTTACGACTTTAAGCATCTCATAAACTTTCATATCATGGATAGTCATTATCAGGTCCCCCCAAATCCTCATTTCCCATGGTTAAATTTGGCTCCTTGAGACCCCAGTCTCGGACCACCTATAACCATGGTCTCGCCTTACGATCTGGTCTGCTCTCATTTCCCTCAAATAGTTTAACACAATATAATTCATGGTATACACAATGCAACATAAACTGGGCACTCATGGCATGTACACATGGGCAACTCATGGTCCCTTTATCTTTCATTCATTTTTATTTGTGTCCGATGGGTATTTCATAATGCCAATTGAGTGCGATTGAGAGTGTGGGAATCAAGTGTACTCTTCTACAACCGACACCTCTCACGTTCGTCTCTTGCTGGGATTCCTTTGCATCCTAGGGTCATGGCCAACTTTCCCTCCGACAACCTTGCACATGCCCCCTTACACATACGACTCAATCCCACCTATTCTTATCATAGCAGCATAACTGGAACGGTACCCGTACATCACCCAGATGGTACGAGAAATCTGGAAGATTCGTTCAATCATCCCTTATCCTCCCTTTCCAATTTTCCTTGACATCGACACTACCTCATTAGGTGTCATGTCAATGCCCACACACATACTTGTATACATTATTCATAATTATGAATTTTAAACATATTCACAATCCTCAAGTATGGTACTTATTCCAATCATCTCAATGCAAGCATAAGCATGACTCATCAGATATGATGAAAGTTTAATTCACCATGGGAGTTTGGTCCATCTCTTGACCAACTCCCATTAACAATTATAATGCAACTCAATGCATATCAAGAGTTTTTTCCCTCACTCGACCAACTCACCTCAGCAAACAAAATGTAGCTAAATGCACATAGGGATTTTGGTCCATTACCTGACTAATTCCCCTTAGCAAAATATAAGGAAAACTTAATGCACATCGGGAGTTTTGTCCATCTATCAACCCACTCCTTTCAACAGTTATGACAGGCATGAAGCCCAAATTCCATAGCCCTAGCATGAGACTGTGGTTCATTTATCCTGCTCTATAAGATCCTTACCTCGTTTCTTAACCTTTAAAGGGTATTTTTTAAGTAGACATGCATTTATGTAATTTTACACTTATACGAGTTTCAAAATGAAGTTTAGTATTTATTTCATAGCATAACTCAAAAAAGTAAAATACTTCGGTCCATCCAATTGGACTCGCCGTCATTACTCTCACTTACCGTGTGTACTAAAACTTGTTCGTTTCGACAAGTTTTTTGTGTATCTCAACTCGGGGTCCCAACTTTAGTGATATCTTAGTCTATTTGCAAAGGTTAGAGTATGGTACAAAGATTGGAGCAAGTACCTCAAATTTCTTTACAATTGTTACATCGTAACTTCCTAAAGGAGTCATGATTTTTGTTCCTTAGATTCGGTTTATTCAACTCACTTGTCTAAGGCTAGTTACTATTTGCTTAAGGTCTTAACCCTTTAGGATTATGATTGTCCATGTAGTTAGAATTTCCTCAATCACCACTGAGGTGCTTTACTTTCCCAAAATTATATTTTAGTCCATAAGTTGGGTAAAATTAACATTTTGCCCTTCTATCCTAAAATATTTTATTTTTGGATCATAAACTTTTTCAAGTCTTTTATTTGGGTTCTCAATTCTCCTTGATTCCCATTATGGTCCCCACAATACCTTAGAAAAATAAGCCTTATTTCTCAAAATTTATAAAATGGTCCTTAAGTTGGGCAAAATTACCATTTTGCCCATATTCTTTAAAACTTATTTTTTGGGACCTTTTATTCTCCAATTTTTCCATTTAGTCTCATTTAGGTCCTTAAACTTTTCAAAAATTACTTTTGGGTGCACAAACTTCTTTATTTGCACTTTAGTCCCTAAACTTTATATTTTGTTAGATTTAGTACCTTAAGCATTTCAAACATGTCAACCTAGCTCCAAAACTTCACCAATATTTCCAAATGACCCTAAAACTTCATTTAGACGCTTAAAAGTCCCCACATAAAATTTATTCACAAATGAGTCCTCTAACTTTTCCCAAATTTATTCACCCCTTTTTTAGATGGTTCTTGACCCAACGAAAATTTCTAAAATTTCTTTGTCCAAATCCCTATTGAATGGACTAAAAAATTACCCTATTCCCATTTGTTTAGCTCCTCTAAAAATTGGGTGGCTTTGTGACTTGAGTCGGTCCAAACCCGGTTCGAACCAGTTCTTTCTCGGGTTTTTTTCAATCCTTTATTTATGACCTCAGATGTTGTCTAAGGCCTAATATGACCATGGTCGTTACCTTAAGTCTCTTTTCTAAACCATATTCTTAATCTGGTTCGATTTGAAACATCAAGTCGTGTTTTCTTTCTCGATTTAGCCTTATTTCCATGTTCGATTCGAATTAGTTTCTGGTTTAGGAATTCTCGATGTTACAGAATGTGTGTGATTGGTTTCTATTATTACCCCTCACTTATCCATCCTAGTTTTCGACTGAAAACAAATTGAATTTCTCTGTATGATATGTCAATATAATTATTCTAATTTCTTTTGTAATTGTTTGCCTAAATTTCATGGAAGGTTTCTTAGAATTATGGTTAATTTATTTCTTCCTACAATCTATCATACTCCTCCTAAAATCTAGGTATACTCCTATGATAGTTGAGCTCTTCTCCCTCACTAAATTTGAAATGTAATTGATTTGCCAAATCATAATTATAGGATTGACCCACTCGTTGCTTGTTGCATGTTGGTGTATAGGAAGGGATCTACATCTAACATCTTTATTTGGCTTAGACTTACAACTATGAGGAATTTCCCATTATTTAATTTGAATGGTTGTATCAGGGTTACAGACCCAGCAAGGAAGATATCCATATTTTCCTAAGAGTAAACTCCCTATGATTCTAGGTAAGAATTATTCTACTCTTTCACTTAGTATACCATATGACTTATTTTATGAGTAATTATTTGCTACATCATATTAGCCATTGTTCATAATTCTCGATGAGGCCTATGCCCAAAAACCAGGCCGGGGAACAAGTTATCCTACTCTATTACATATGGAGAGATCTTGGACCTTACGAAAGTTCTCTTAGGTATTTTCCTTATCATATATTCAAGAAGAGCAAAAGATGATAGTCTATCTTAATTGATTATTTTAATTTATCGAGCTTTCTCTAAAATCTCAATTGATAGGGATTCTTGCTTGGTCCATCACAGGACTATTGATCATGATCTCCAAATATGCTCACAAGTGGCATCATGCATACACATCTCTAGAGTAGCGCACTTTAAATGACTAAGCATCACTAAAGAGGAAGAAGGATAATGGGGCGCTTCATATTTGTGCAAGAGTGATAAGCCTCATCAATTTTCTTTCCACGAGACTTAACCCAATCTCCAATCCAATTTCAAATGCTAGGGAAGGATGCACCTATCAACCGAAATGACTTGCCCAAATTTCTAGTGGCTCAACTTCAACCCCATTGAAATGAATGAACCCCCACTATGGTCCACATCCATGGCCACATCCTTAGTCATTTATAATTTTTTAGTTTTATTTAAATTCATTTCTATATTTCAACCCACTAAATATTTTTTAGAAACCTTTCATTTGACCTATTTATTGAAATTTACTTGCATAATTGTCCTTTTAATGAATAACCCCTTTCTTTTTTATATCTTATTTGTATGATATATCTTTATTTTTTTATTTAAATCGAATTATTCGAGATTACTTAATTTGACATTTTTATAATTCATTTGGTTCATCCAATAAATCGAGTTTGATCCAATAATATCATATTTAATTTCCTAATTGAATATTTTCACTTTGTTTTCCCAAATTAAAAAGATTTCTCTTAATAAACTTTTAATCATAATTCAAATAACATTCTAAGTCATGGCCTCTTCACCTCCCTTTCTAATTTTAGTTTATTTTATGTTTTTTAGTTTCAAAATATTGCAAGATAATTATTCTGAAATCCAAGTATTACAACTACTTATGATATATGTTTTTTTTGTTGATATGTTGTGTCACGCCCCAACCCGGTTTGGTTGGATCACCGTGAACAACCCGCTGCTCTTTCTTGGTTCAAGAGAAGTTTTTCCCTTTTTAAAAACTTGAGAGGAGCCAGACGAAATTTTAATCTTATTCCCTGGAAGACATATATTAGATAAAATGAAAGGTTAAAGACAAATTTAAGCATACCTGACAAAGAGTAAGGCTCGGTGTTACTTCTAGTCCTTTCCTCATTTCTTGAAAAGAGATAGAAAAGAGGGGTGAGTTTCTAAAACTCAGCGAATGGGTTTTTCAGAGGTCTACTTTTAACTTTTAAGGAAAACATTTATATGGAGTGTGCCAGGCTCCTTTCTTTTCAAGATTCCCTTCATTTAAAAATTTGCGTTTTTCTATTATTCTTAGTTACCGGTGTGTCATCATCCAACACACATCCTTCGTCATGAAGGTTACACACATTTGTAGGTCAGTATGACTACTGAACCCACTAGTGGCTTTGGAGCGACTTTACTTGCCACCCAGATAGAAGCACGACCACTTCTACCTTGGGAATGAGTGGATGTACACGACATTCGACCCTCAATTCCTGAAATCGCTTCTTCGTGTCCATATGAGGACAAAGACCTCATCCCGTCCCCACCCCGGTCTCATGCGCTTATTGCTACTCCAATTTTCGCACAGACACCTGGAACGATGATTTGCCCTTATACTCACCGGGTCATCCTAGGCCCTTAGGACACATCAATACCCCTTATGGGTATGTTGATGATCCCGTACTCATGGTGCATGCACAAGTAAAGTTTTCTTAAACTTTCCATGTAATATGTGGTGCCATCTGTCCCAACGAAGTCAACATGTAGCTGTTTGTCTCGACTAGTCCGGAGACCCGTCATGTCGCACTACTACTAGTTGACTGAGTATGTCGGACCTGCCTTGGTACCATGACCAAACAATTCACTTATTAAGTTTTAATGGCACATATATATATCATGTTCTTTTACGAGCTCTTGCTCGTGTCCATTGGCCTATGGCCTACTGTTCGAGTTTTTCAAAAACTGGGCATTTTAGCTCTCAAGTTCCAAAATCGAGGCCCCCGTCCTATAAGAGCTATTCGAGCTCCCATCAAGAATGTCTTCCAAATAGTTTAAGCATTGGCACATAGTCAGGGGAGAACACTTCTGACAAAAATAGGTTTTTACTGTCCATTATACCAACTGGTATAAGGACATCTCCATTCATAACCGATGAATGAGTTTTCAACTTCCTTCGAGTAAGTCTCATCATACCAACCAGATATTATCTACTTACAACTGTAAGTAGTTTTTTCGCATAACTTTCACATCACTTTCTCTAAGTAGTGATGATTAAAAATACCCCTAAGCAGTGGATTTTTATACCGAGGTACTTATCATCCCTAACCGGGTATGATATATAATCCCACTCACACGATAGTGCAATGAAATTCCACTTAGTTGGGTTCCGCCCTTAGCAAGCTGGACCTCGACTGACATTCCTGTTGTCTCGTTCTCCTATACAAAATGAACATAATTGTTCATTATTCTTTGGCCTAATAACCCTCATTCGTTCCAAATGAATGAGAAAACCTAACTTTACATATATTTGCAATTATGTCCCTAAAGTTATTTTTCTTTAACTTTAAGTCCCTATTGCCGGGTTTTTCCTAAATTCGAGTCCTGAAACTTTTAAAATTTATCTTAGGACCTCAACTCATTTGATTTCACACAAAGGGGTTTAATTTCCCAAATTTCCAATTTGGTCCTTCAATTTTCCCAAAATTACCATTTTGCCCCTTCTTTAGAAAAATGGTAAATTTTGCCCCAAAAATTCTAAAATTTCTCAATTGGCCCTCTAATATTCTTACCATGTCCAACTGACCCTCTATTTTAGAAAATTACATTTTGGTCCTTCGAATTTTCAAAAATCCCCAACTTTTTTCCCCTCAATTTCAACTCTTCAACACTGCCAAATTTGATTTCATCAAATTGACCGATCAAACACCTCTAATTGTTGAAATTGGAGTTGAAATTGAGTTCCTACATGTTCATACAATTCTAAGGAACTTTGAATCATAGATTTTAACGTTGGAACGAACTTAAACGGAGCTTCGCCGGAAAAAAGACTGTAGAGAGAGAAAGTTTCGATATCTCACCAGTGAGGGCGCGACGGTCGGAGCTCTCTATCTAGGCAGGTAGCTCTCCTTCAGAGGTTCTTCCTAGGATCAAGAATGACATCAATTAATTTCAAATTGGATTAGAATTTCTTCATCAAAATTCGGCTGACTCTCTCTCTAACAACGATTTGAAATTGTAAAGGTGAGTTGAATTGGCTTACCTTTTGGTCCTAATTCGGCCGTGGAAGGGCTAAGGAGGTGTCGGGAGATCTTGGTTTGGCCTGAGCAGGGCTCAAATTAGTCGATTTCAACTTGGTCGAAATAGGGCAGCTTCGGTCTGCCGGAGCTGCTTCACTATTTGATCACGTCGACGCTTCTTTGGCGACTCTCGGGTCGAACGGATGCTACCACCGTGTAGCAGACTTCTCATGGTTCTAATGAACTCGACCTCACCTTCTTTGGCTCAGAATTGACTCTATATCGGAGCTCTAGTTCGAGCTTCGCCAAAAAACTAAGCAACTAAGAGAGAGTGAGCTTTTCAGGTGTGGAGAGGATGAATGGAGAGGGACTCTTTATATTGGGAGCTCGGGGACTCGTTGGCCGTCCGTTTGGCACCGTTATGATAGGAATTGATGGCATGAATTGTACCAAACGGAGGCATTTCTTCTTTGGCGGCGTTTCTTCAGTTTCCCGGTGAGTGAACAGTGCTATCATCCTGAGAAAGAAGATGACACTGTTCCGAACCGGACCGGACCAGTTCGAACCGGGTTCAAAGCTTAAACCGACCGGTTCACCCCTCATTTGACCAAGTTTTTCAAATCTAAAAATTTCTAAATTCATTCTCTATCCAATGATGGCCTAAAATATCCAATTTGAATTATTTAAGCCACTTAGAAAAATGAATTTAGGATTTGGTTCAATAGTGATTCAAACCGATCCAAACCAGTTCGGATCCGTTTCACCTGAACCGGTTTGGTTTTTATCCCCGATTCCTTCACAAGTCCATTTCCATGTCTTTTGTGACTCCTTGGGTCACTTAGGGTCCATAAGATTCTCAGTTTACCATCTCTTTATCAATTCCGGTTCATAAATCGGTTCACCCGAACCGATCTGGTTTTTCTCTCCCATTTTGTTCTAAGGTTCCTTCCCAAGGTTTATAAATTTTTTTAGGGCACAAGGAAGTTGAATTTCTCTGATTTGCCCGTTCTCTATCAGTTCCAATTCATGAACCAACTTGTTCATAAACCGGTTCTATCCAGTTCGAACCCGGTTCTCTTGAACTGCTTTGGTTTTTCTTCCTCATATAATCCTAGGGTTCTTCTCCCAAGTTTATGAATATTTTTGAGTTACATGGAAGTTATAAATTTTCTAATTTGCTCATCCCCTAATAGTTGGGCTTACAGACCAATTCAGTTTAAAGATCACATTGACCGATTCTTTTCCGATTTTTCTCATTACTAAAGGACGGGGTTTACATGTTCTCCCAATTGTGTCTTATCTTAAACATGATCATTTTGATGTTTTCATCAGAGTAATTAAATATTTGAAATGTACACTTGATGAGAGAGCATTCTTTTTTGTCCACATTTTTCTTTTCAATTAAAAGTTTTTGTGGACCCAAATTATATATCTTGTCCAACTTCTAGAAGATTTACTAGTTATTTATGTGTATTCTTAGGATCTTGATATAAACACAAAAAAGTAGTTTGTGGTTGCTCATTCAACTACAAAAACTAAATATTGTAAAATAATAACACCTAATACTATAAAAATAAAAATAGTATGATTGTATACAATGTTGGTGGAGTTAGAACTTGATATGATATCATTATTTTATGATAATTAAGATCCAAATTCTATTACTAATAAATTTATATGTCATCTAGGTATTGCAAATATTAAGTTGGATTATTATTTTATAAAGTAGAAAATAAATGCATGTATTATAAATATGATGTATATAATTGAAATACTAGTTAAGGGATCCACTAATCGTGGCATTCTTCAATAACTTAATACTATACTTTCTAATATTAGTGTTAGAAATTTATACACCCATCTTGTTTTCTTCCTTGGGATGACAACACTATTCATATGGCAAAAAAACCTTCATTTTCTAGCAAGGGAATTTTCCCTCTGATTTGGGCATTTTCTAAAGAAGATAACGTTGACCAATATGGAAACTGGTAGAGCAAAGGGTACATGAGCTCCATATATAAAGAGCTCCCATCCATTTATCCTCCACACACCTCAAATCCTCTCTACCTCCTAAGTGCTCCATTTTTCGATGAGGCTAAAACTAGAGCTCCGACTTGGGCACTTTTCTCAACCTTAGAAGGCAAAGTCGGATTCTACAGATTATGAGGGAAGTTAGCTACGTGACAACAACCTCCCTTCAACCCAAGGATCGTCGGAGAACTGTCGGGGGGATCGAACAATGAAGCAGCTCCATTGGTTCGAAGCTGCCCTATTTTGGACAATCAGAATTTGACCAATTCAAACCTCCTCTGGCCAAACCAAGCCTCCCCATAGTCCACACGACCATCACACGACCTCTACAAAGGTGAAAGGTAAGCCAATTCGGCTCTTCTCCGTCGTTGCAAATCAGTTCTAGAGAGAGAAAGTGTTGAACTTCACTAACTAAATTCTCATTAATCTGGACATCAATTGTAGCAATTTTTTATCCTAGAAGACCCTAATAACGAGAGCTACCTTCCCAGATAAAGAGCTCAGACCACCGCACCTCCAACTGTAAGCTTTCGAAGCTTTCTCTCTTTATGTATAATTTTCCGTTGAAGCTTCATTTGAGCTCGTTTCGGACCCAAATTCTACAATTCAAAGCTCTATTTGATTTTAGGGAAGTGTAGAAACCGATCCATGCCATCAATTGGAGGAATTAACCCTATTTGAATGACCAATTTGAAGAAATCAAATTTGGTCAGTATAGAGGGGTAGAAATTGAGGGACCTCCATGCAATTTCTTAAAATTGAAGGTCACTTGGCAATGAGAAATATGTTGGAGGACCAACTGGTCAGTTTTCTAAAGTTTTGGGGTCAATTGGCCATTTTTGGAACTTAGGGGCAAAATGGTAATTTTGTAAAGTTGGGGGACCAAATTGGAAATTTGGGAAATTTTAGCCCATATACCATTTTGAGAAAAATTAAGGACATAAGAGTGATATTGGAAGCCTCGGTGACTTAATTAAAAATAATTAAACATTTGGGACCTAAAGTCAAAGATTTTGGACTTCAGGGACCTAAGTGCAATAAGGTGGAAATAAGGGCCTAAATGTAGATAAATGAAAATAGAGGGGCTATTAATGCCAATCTGTTCCTAACAAAAATACTCAAACCATGTAGGAACGAATTCGTATAAGGACGTGATCAAAGGAGCTCAAACAAGATTTGGAAGGTTGATTGAGGTCGAACACGTCATAGTCACCAGGTGAGTGGGACCTTTATAAATCATACCCGATTGGGGTGATGAACACTTTTATTATAGGAAAACCTATTTACCAATTGTAAGTAGGATGATTTAAACATCACACCCGGTTGGTATGATGAGCTTTTTATTGAAAGGAAAAACTCGCATACCGGTTGTAAGCAGACCTATCATCACACCTGGTTGGTGTGATGAGTTAAAAAGGAAGATTTTGTCGGAAGTGTTCTCCCCTAACCGTGTTTCATTACTCAATCTATTTTGGAGACCTTTCTAACAAGAGCTAGAACAGCTATAATAGGCCAAGGGCCTCAATTTTGAACTCATAGGGCTTAAGGCCTAGTTTTGAAAAACACGTGCAATGGGCTCAAGACCAGTGGGCACGAGTGGAAGCTTGGAAATAAACATGAATAGGAAGAGCTATGGAAAATATTATTTAAAATGGAAATTAATTGTGTGATTCGCCACAATACCAAGTCATGACCAACAATGCTCGATGGGTTGGTGGTAGTGCGTCAGGGCCAGGTTGACAGATCGGCTAGATAAATAGCTGCAGGTCAGATTGAATGTCGGGGTCGTTGGACCGTCGACACTAAAGAGAATGACTAAATTATGAAAATTATTATTTCTGCATGCACTTATGGATTCGGGACCATCAAGATGCCCTAGGGGGTAGTGATGGGTTCAAAGGGTTGCTAGACAACGTGGTGGAGATAAGGGCAATTTGTTCGATCATGTGATCCCTCCCCGATTGAGCATAAATGTTATGTTGAACCCTAAATGCTAAAAATAAGATTCCAATACCTAAACCTCTTCTCTAAAACGATCAACCACTTTCTTTGAGATCACCTATAGATCCTATAACGTACTGTTAAATCGTAACTATGATGGCTTGTTGCTAGACAAACCCTATTCACTGAGATATGAACTCACTCCCTCCAACCCCCCTATAGGAAGCTCAGATAGTAGTAGAGAAGCTCGCTAAAGACCTAAGTTTCAAGGTAGAACTTTTCACAATGCAATTCAGTTAAATTCCCAAACTTTTTATTTATTTAAAATATATTTTGAATATTTTTAAGTATTATTCTAAGCCTTATTCATGTTGGTACTATGATAGTGAGATTCATTATCATAGAATCGCGAAGTGTGGTGGGTTGTTTACAGATTTAGCTGGGTAAATTGGGTTGTAGTGTGATACAAACCATATTGTGTTTGCCGATACAATACATACGTATTAGGTTCACACCCTCGTAGTGGAGTCACACACCTCTCTATTAGTGTCTTGTGGCGTGTTAAGCAGCTCTCCATTGGTACTCATTGAACCATGTCAGGCAAGGAAGCCCCCTTGTATTCACTAAGGTCCGGACCATCGATGCCTTAGGAAATTACTATGACCATCTCTATACGTTGCTCGATCAATAAATGGACAACTACTATATGACTCTCATATCCTAGATATCTAGTAGTAAGAATCTCCCCTATATCACATAATCTCCAAGATAAACCTTTGAACTTGATACTACCCCTCATCTACAGGCGTCTACTAGTATCGTCTAACATCCTCCATAAACACAAGCAGCATGTAATTACAAATCACAAATGTTAGAGATATTGACTTGCTATATGACCAACCCTTTTACAACATCAAACATACAATGGTATAGGGATTGGTTTACTATCTAGTTAATCTCACTAAGCTATTAGTTTAGTTCTAACACAATAGCGTGGAAGATATTTCAAAACATTACTCATCTTACTCATAAATATGAATCAAAATCTCCTTTCCAACTCATGGCTTATAACCTTATTTTATGAAAATATGGTTCGAAACTTCTAAATCTCAAGTTCAGGTTGTAACCCCTATTTCTAAAACAAGGTTGAGGCCTTCTCTCATAGAACCTAAGGAGATCCTCACTTTTTTTTTTCCAAAAACAAGGGTTAGAGCTCAACTTTTTTCCAAAAATAAGGGTGAGAGCCTAACTTAAAAAAAAAAAAGGGACAGAGCTCACTTTCTAACATAGTAGCATTTCTATTCTTTTTCAAAATTACTATCTCAAGTCTCAATTTTCTGAAATATAGGTCTAAGCTCATTTTACTTTCATAAAAACGCAATAGTAATTAAACTTTTCTAAAATTATGAATCGAAACTCATATTTTAAAAGGTATATTAGGTGTCCCCAACTTCCAAACAATTTCCTTCCCACAAGGCTTACCTAAATTTTCAGCCCAATTTTAAATTCTAGGGAAGGATACGCCTATCAAACCAGTTGGCTTGCCAAATTCCCAATAACTCTATTTCTAGCCCATTGAAATGAATGAGCTCCCATTGTAACCATGGGCCACCTCCTTAGTCATTTATGATTTTTTTGTTGTATTTAAATTCTTTTATTTATAGCCATGTATTCGAGTGTGCAGCCCAACTTACTAAAAAATACTTGTTTAGATACCTTCCATTTCATATGTTTATTGTAATTTACTTGTAAACTTGTATTTTAATAAATAATCTCTTTCTCTTTTATATATTATTTGTATAATATAACTTTATTTGATCGTTTAAACTAGATCCTTCTGGATTACTTAACTCGATATCATTATACCTCATTTGATTTGTCTAATAAACCGATTTTAATCCGATAATTTCATATTCAATTTTCTAATTGAATATTTTCACTTGATTTTTTCAAATAAAAAAGATTTATCTTGATTCACTTTTAATCTCAATTAAAATAACACTCCAAGTGTTGATTTCTTTATTTCACTTTTTTATTTTATTTTACCCTTTATTTACAAACTATTGCAATTTAATTATTCTAAAATTCGGGTATTAAAACTAGTTTTTTTGTTGATAGATTATTCCAATGTGTTATAACTAAACATACTCATTTTGAGGTTGTCATCACAATTTTGACATTTGAAATGTACACTTGATGAGAGTGTTCTTTTTGTAACTTTTTTCTTTTCAACTGAAAGTTTTTGTAGACCCAAATTGTGCATCTTGTCCAACTTCTAGAAGATTTACTAATTGTATATGTTTTCTTAGTATCTTTATTGGTATCATGCAACACTAAGAAATAATTTGTGGTTGCCAACTAAGTGCAGAAGCTAAGTATTATCCAATAATAACACCTCTTACTACAAAAATAAAAATAGTATGATTTTATAGAATGTTGGTGGACTTGTGAGTTGATATGATATCACTTTCATTATTATTTCATGATAATTAAGCTCCAATTTCTATTACTAATAATTCTATATATAATGTAGGTAATGCAAATATCGAATTGGATTGTCATTTATAAAGTAGAAAATAAATGCATGTATTATAAATATAATATATATACAATCTCAAGACAAGTTAACCGATCCTTATGGCACCACATCCTCAATAACTTTGTACTATACTTTCTAATAATAGTGTTAGAAATTTATACACCCATCTTAAAGAAGAGTGTTAAGTTTTTTTTTTGTTAGACTCAAGTGAAATAGTTTGTACGTTGGACTCAAGTGAAATAGTTTGTAAGTTGTGGGGTTGTCTTTGTAATTCTTTAGTTTTTCATTGGATGAGTTCGATTGAATATGTGCTTCCAAATTCAATCTTATGAGAAAGCAATCCACGGGGCTTTCGATAAATTCGGCTAAAACATAACATGGATGTTGCGATGTCGTAATACATAGTCACAGATAGGCAACAACTATTTTCGCATAGGAATATGGCAACAGCCTGTCCTGGTAGAAAGCCACAGGTTGCAAAATAAGAAAGAATGCCAGGATATCATGTCGTGACAATACTGTGACATAATGTTACAACTCATAGCATAAGCAGAATATCATACAGAATTTGAATCACAATTTTCATTGCACAATAAAACCCTGTCGCATTTGATCTATAGGTGCTTGCCAATAGTTAACTCAACAGGATGATCAACTCTGTCTCTTATATATCTTAATTCTCATTCTCAGGAGCATGAGAAGAATAGGCATGCTAAATTTTTTCTGGAAAATCCTGCAGCATGTATAGATCCATAAAAAAACGGCAAGAAATGGGCGTAACCAACATGAAATTACAATAGAGATTGATATAACCTCAACTTTACACCAATATATTCAATGAAAAATCACACGACAATGAATATGGAGAGGAATCTGCAGGACAAGTTTGAGTTTAGATCTTTCTGGGTTAGACTGGACTTGTAGGGGCAGATCAGATTTCCTGCAGAAACTTTGTTGGACTGGTACATCTACATAGGATTTGACAAGGACACAATGAAGTAAACTAAATTTGAGATTCTTGCCTTGTCAATGTACTTTGAGCCTCAACAGAAGCAGAATCAGAAACCTGGGTCATGCAGTGTATATGAAATCATAGACTGAAAATGGAACTTACAGTGATAACTGTCAAGTAAAGCGGCTCCTGGACCAGACAGGTTCAGATCAAGGTAGTTATGGCCGTACATACAACAAATACAGGTAGACCAAAAATGCGTGCGGCTATATCACAATCGCATTAGAGTAAGATGCATTTACAGTAGAAACTAGAAGTAATAGGTCGAATGAAGCTCACATGAGAAGAAGAGAGGCAAATGTAGCCAAGGACACCTTGCCGGCTTCCAAACCATATCGATGATTGATCGATCTCCTTGACAAGATTGGGATCTTGCCGGCAAGTCATCCTTGGCTGCACCCTAATCTCTCTATCTCTTCAGGTAAGCCTCTTGGACCTCAAGAATGAAGAAAAAACGATACTCCCAGGAAAAAAAATAATTGGGTTGTCTCTTTCTACATAGGGTTTTTAGATAGACATTATCGTGAGCCCCTGTCTGTCATGTTATGCACCAAGTATTGGTCCTATATATAGAGGAGAGAAGGGCTATCCTGTCTTTGAAGCATTGGTGCAAAAAAAATAATATCCTTCCATCGAGTATATATTCTGTCAACCCAAAAAAATCAGATAAGACTTTCCTTTGCTTTTTTCAAGGCACCCACACAATTATTATTTTTGATAGTATTCGAATATCTTAATATACAACTAGTTCATAGGACATTATATTATATAATATATAATATTTTATTAAATTTTAAATCTTATTTCAATTTATCAAATTTATTTCCTGACATACACATACTATATATATTGTGAACGGTTTTGCCAGGATGTTTGGTTGACTATAATCTTAGATCATGGTGTAAAATTGAATTATATGTAAAGATATATATAACTGATTATAATTTAAAATTGGAATATTAGATAAATACATTAAATCATACGACAAATATATTATATAATATAATATGATGATAGATTATTTTATTAATTCAAAATATTTTAATATTATTTTGTAATACAAATTTTTTGAAAAATATCAGTTTCCGTATCACATCTTCAACAGTAGCTTTCGACCTATTCGGATTTTTCTTTATTTTTTTAAATTACTATTAAATGTCACATCACTTTTTAATATTAAATTAAATATCATCCCAAATATCACATCAATAAAATATTATTGCTTTTTATTATATTATAATAATTTGTATTAAAATATATTTTTTAAAAAAGTTGTACACACTTACGATAAAATTAAAAGACTTTACACTAATTATATAATTATATATTAAATGAATTTACCGTAATATTCTCTAATTTTATCATTTTTATTTCAAATACTAGGTATACAAAACTTCTTAATTTAGTTTGTATCGGAAAAAACAAAGCTTTTATAGTCCATGATTTTGTTTAGATTTTATCTATTCAAATATAAATAAATTATTTTGTAAAAAGATATTTTTTATTTGAAAAAATGATTATGCTTAATTTCAATATAACAAAAATGTATAGAAAAGGGAGATATTCAAATTTGAATATTTAATAAAAATAGGAGGGAAGTGAAATTTTGAATTGCTTATAATAGGAGGAAACTACATATTCAAATTATATGTATAATGGTGGTGTGTGAAAATTAGATACATAATAGATATATAATAATATATATAATTATTTTAAATTATACAAAGTATAAATTATTTATTATGAGCATGATAATTATTTATAAAATTATTTACATTAATTATATGAAAAAATTAAAATGGCAAATAAGATATTAGTTAGTATTATATATATAATTACAAATATTTTATAATTAATGAAGATATCTTATGTTCATTTATGAATCATTATGGTCGGGACCTTTGGTGCATGTCAGTGGGTCTACCATTGAGAGGTTGAATATTGTGTCCCCTCACTTTATTCATAATAAAAGTATATTATTTTAAATGATATAATTTTATATTTTATTAGAAATAATGAATTTAAATAATGGTTAAACTATTTAAATTCAACTATTTGATATATTTTTAGAATTATGATTTTCCCTACATTCATAGCACATCGAATAAGGCAATGGGCACCGCGAGCAGTACAACAAATCCTGAACGAGCAACATACTATGAACAGAGATAGTAAAAAAATTTCAGGGGTCCAAAGATTTTTTTTTTGCACTATATGTTGTAATTTTATATGTTAATATAAAATTTATTATACGATATACACATATCCTAAGGAGATGACAAATAATTGCTTGTATTGAAAGTTAGTGCTAATATAAAGTATCACTACATCCATAATTGCTCAAGTAAATAGAAAGTTTCAATTACTTAAATTACATGATATTTCTCATAACATTACATTTACGCCAGATCTTCCAATCTATTACAACCTTCATCTCCTGCATTATATTTCCAGTATACTCGAATTTTCAATAATGAGGACAGAAACAAATGCCATTGCAAGACATACCAAGTAACATTTTTGTCTTCAATACACAGTGTGGTGGAGGAGGGATGTCCCCCTAAGAGTCATCCATGAATGAACGTATGACATTAGGAAAAAATATTTTAATTTATTAGATAAAACATTATATGCTCATTTATGATTTTGAATGAGTTGGGGCTACCATTCCCTTACTTTTCCTATCATTTATTGGTAAGTCAATTTTTTCATCTCACCAAGCTGCTATATCTGTGGCTATATGCATATATATATATATATATATACACACACATTATGATTTTTGCCTATAGAATATATTATAGTGGTGGTATGGAAGCATACAGTTGTGATTGACAAAAAAAAGGAGAGGATGTCTAATATTCACACTACTATTTTTTATGTATAGAAATTCTATCTATTTTTTGTCTATGAAACTTCATATTCAATAAAATATAGGCAATGTACTTACCGAATAGTCAAATATGAATATTTTAACCATAGAAATAAATAGAAAAATTTCTACTAACTTAAAATAAAAAGAATAAAAAGTTTTTTTGGATGAATATATCTACCATTATAAATATAAAGTATTCACATTTGTTTGCATGAATGACACTCACTCCCCTTTTTGAAAGAGGATGAGAGGGAGGTCACCCCACCACCTAGCTGTAGGTGAGTGGCCGGAGGCATCTTTCGGTGGCCGCTAGTCTGCCCCCTTCGAAAATTGGTGGGCTCTTTTTGGTATTTTTTATTCGTATTCTGTCAACCATCCAAGAGAAGATAGAGAATAGGAATTTTTGTTTACTCTTCTAGATATAACGTATATGGAAATATAATTATGACCGACCTCTATCTAGTAAGGTATAAAAGAGTAAAAAATAAAAAAAAATCCCTCCCTTTTTCAAAAGGAAATGGACGGAGGCCACCCGGCTGCCTCGAACCAGATCAGCCACACCCAAGAAGGTGGCCGGAGGTTGCCTCCGGCTCTTCCATTTGGAAAATGGGAGGATGTTATTTTTGCAACCCTAACACAACGGACAAGTCAGTCCACAATATCCTCTTTCTTCCCAAATATACACGGGTGGACATTTGCACACCCTCATAATTCGAGTATAACAAATCCCTTTGAAAGGCTTTTTACCATGTTCTTCGTACCATGTTGTTTAGTGTTAGATTTCATTTATATTTTGCTTACTATATTCATACAGTCCTACTCTCTTTATGGCCGATATTAGTGATATGATACATAATGATGTGGCAAATCAGAACAAATTCGGTCAATATTGTCATTCACTTCCATGTTGAGGAGACAGCATTGCATGACGTTACTGCACCACGTGCTCTATTGTTGGTCGTACCCATAGCTTAGGAGTAAAGGGAAAATTCATAATTGTAAAAAATATGACTTGTTATAATAAAAACAAATATAATTGCAATTATTCCATGAAGGCTTATGGTGTACATGCCAAAGTGGTCCTAAACAACGTGCATATGGCAAACTGGTCCTAAACACGGACACTGTAATAGGCTACCCAACATGAGTATGAGCAAGTTGAGTAATTAAAATGAACTTTAATGAAATGCGATATGTTCATAATTTAAAAAAAAAACATATGAGAAGGCTAAGGAGCTCTCAATGATTCCTTTATTTTTTTTTTTGCAGAGTGAAATGGGAGTTAAATGAGGCTGATCTTGCTGCTTTATGGCTTCTAATGTGGGACCTCAAGATGATAAGGGTTGTTTGATCGCTGATGCAATAGACAGACAATTGACATTTAAAGAATTTCTATGGTAAAAAATACAAGGAAAATAACATTTCAAATGATAAATCTTCGCCTAGCAAATGATCGGTTCGTATTAGTCAATGTGCCCATCAGCTATCTTCCTTTCCCATATCCCATAATGGGACAACTAATAAAGATACACTAACACTTTTCTTTTAAAAAGACCCTTACCTTTAAAATGTCTAAAATTAAATTGATTATTATTTTTATATTTTTAAATAAGCTGTAAACGTTTTATGTTATTTATAGATAAATAAATATTTTATGAATAGTTAAATTCATAAATAAAAACTTTAATTTAGTTCAATAAAATATTTACATATAAATTAAATTATAACATAAATATTTATATATTATTTGATACTTTAGATAATATTTTTTTTTGCTGCAAAATACTCTTCATTCATTTAAAAAACGTGAGAAGATAGTTAATCCTGATACACTCTGTATAATTAATTATATATATATATGTGGTTTGATTAGATTCCTTGTAAAATATACATAATTGTATAGCACGTAAGTCAGTGTCACGTCAGGATTCATTGGATATTACAATAGTATATAATTTTACCAAATTAATTGTAAATTAACTAATAATTAGAATAAAAATATATTCGATTTTCTATAGAAATAAAAAGTGTATACAACAACATATAAATATAACAACGGATAAAAATATACATTAGAACTTTTGATATTTGAGATTCATATCTCAAATCACGCTTATACTTTAGTTAATGTCCGGGTTTGAGATTCACAAAAACTTAATTTTTACTTATAATTATTTGGGAAAGTGTGTTAGCTCATACTTAATAAATGAGTTACTAATGTGAAACCAATACATAACTTATAACTTCAAACTCTACTAAAATATCTATACATAAAAATTATATTCACAATTCTTCTATTTAAATAAATTTTAGTTTTTCCATCCCTTATCACTCCGTGTTAGTATTTCATAAACAAGTATAGCTCCCACTCACTCATTTACCATATCAAACAATAAATCATTCACATGTTTCCATTTTAATGAACATGATCTTATTATGTTCCAACATCATACATGATTCATGCGGATGTGTTTTCGACCATTCATATACTCTAGCTGTCCCATTCGATCATGCACTCAAGTATATGTATATCATGACTATCCACTTCTATCACGCACACAGATATATGTCCTCCACTTCCAGTATAATCTAGGCATTTTTAATAAGTGTCCTACAAATACCCACATTCATAACAACAAATATATACCAAACACACTAATATAAAAACTAAGTATGCTCAAATCACATTATCTCGGAGTTTAACACTTATTCTGACCAACTCTTTTGCTCAAACACATGCACATAATCAATAAATATATTTAATTCATAATTCTTAAAGTTCAGTCCTCATTCTGACTAACTCTATCTCAAATATAAATTTAGGGGCACAATTTCCTAATTATCATAGTTCTATCATGTGACTATGACTTTTTACGGTATATCGACCATATCTCATTAGATATTCTAGAAAATTTGTCTTAGTGATTATGTTTTCATGTAGTTTTTCGTCACTTTTCAAAACATTTTCTAAAATATATATCATGCATATTCATGGTATTATGAAAAATAATAAAGTGTATTGGTTGGTCTAATCAAACTTGTCGTTAATACTATCACTCAATTATAATCGAGACTTGTTTGTTCCGATAAATTTACTCTTGTCTCGGGTCGCATGACCCTCATATGATAGCTGTCAAGTTACTCTATATAATTAGATTATATATTTGTGCTCATTCTTGCCTTCTACTTGGAACTCGTATAATACCTCATAATTTTCCAAAATTACAATTTCCCCACTGGCTCTATTCTTTCGACCTGTGTGTTGATAAATCAGTTTTGACCGACCTCATCCTATTATTTCATTCCACATATCATAGGTAAACACACATTTGGTCATATTTATCAAAATTCCCAAAAGTTTCTAAGTTTTCTACTTAGATAACTTAACATTTTTAAAATTTTTATTTTGGTACTTAAGTTAGGAAAAATTACCATTTTGCCCATACTCATAAAAACTTTCCCATTTTAGACCATAAACTTCCCAAATCTCTCATTTGTGTCCCTAAAATTCATTAATTATACATTGGTACCTAAAATGGGTAAAATTATCATTTTACCCATTTTTTTATCGAAAATTACAAAATTTACCCCAAACTTTCGAAAATGACTTTAAATATCTCAATTTGTCTCAAAATCACCTTTTAGCCCCTTACGCTATCCTAGGGACTATTCTCACAAGATTTCCCATTTTTTAAAATTGGTCCCCAAACTTTTTAAACATTGCACTTTAGTCCCAAAACTTTGAAAATCAACCAAATCAATTTCTATTTTCACAAATCACTCCCAAATACTTTCATTATAATACCATATTTTTGGAACTAGAAAATTTAAATCGAAAAGAAAAAAATGAATCAAATAAGAGACTGATTCATCAAAATAAGAAGAATGATCCTATAATTTTTTGTATAGTATATAACTCTTAACCAATTCAATTCAACTGGGAATTGGACATAAGAAATTAATTAAATGAGATCAAATTCAACTTAGTGAACAAGCTGAATAATACGTAATCGAGTCAGGTCAAATTAATTTTAAAGATCCAAGTTAATCTTATCAAATTAAAATTTTAAGTATATATTAGATTAATAAGGTAGTGGCATGTAATTGTTGTAAACCCATGGACATACAAGAGGGAACTTCACAATAAACCCAATCCATAGACTAAATCCCTAAACCCAATAGAAAACATAGCAAAGCCCAAGTTACATGAACAAGTGTTGGGCTGGAATGAAGAAGATGGCATGCCTAATAATGACACAAATATTACCTATCACAAGCTAATCACTCAGCCCAAGAAATATAGACTAAATCAAATTTGAAAAACCCAAATAATAGGTTACGATGCAGGAAGGCCCTAGCAGATAGTGTGGACAAAGGAAAAGACTCGTAAGCTTTCCTTAGAAATATTAGGAAGCCCGACATCTGCAATCAGTTACCAAGAAGTCCTCCCTCCAAACAACAAGAGGAAAATATATCCTCCACAAGAGCGACGTCATTAACAACTATGGGGATAGTCTACTCTAGCAATTACGATACTATACAATGGGCATTCGCAAGAAATTAAGTCATTGAGAGTGAGAATACATACCATCCCTTGAGTTATATGAAAGTTTCCCCTACAAGTTAGTTACCTTACATGTAAAAAACTAAAGGAGAATAAAAGGAAAATCCTAATGAAATTATACCTAAAAGTAAAACTAATCGATAAAACTATTCAAAGGAACGGAAAGGACTCCCTCACCATTACAAGAAAATGGGTAGATGAAGATGCATTCCTTATCTTCCTCTACCCATTTTCTTATAATGATAAGGAAGTCCCTCCCGTTCAATTAGGTAATGAATTCTCAAACCACCATTTTTGCACTAGTCAAGGAAACTAGTAAATCAAATAGAAGGAAAGAGGAGGGACATAGAATTACCTGAGCACATCCCGGGGAAGAACACCAGTTGAATCCCTTCATTTATGGGAATAAATATGTCACACCCCGACCCGATTTTCAATTGACAGTCATGTGCAACTCGTTAATCCCTTTGATATTCCAAATATGGGTACCTTCACCAAGGTAAAATTAGAGGGACTAAGACTCAAATTTTAATGGCTCTTCCTATTCATGTTTGTTTACGAGTTTCAGTCTGTTCCCACTAGCCTTGGGCCCACTACACATTTTTTTCAAAACTAGGCCTTGAGCCCTATGAGTTCAAAACCAAGGCTCATGACCTGTTAGAGCTGTTCTAGCTCTCATCAAGAAGGTCTCCCAAATATTTTAAGCATTGGCACACAGTCCGGGGAGAATCTTCTAACAAAACCTTCATTTTAACTCATCACACCAACTAGGTGTGATGTTAGGTCCGCTTATAACTGGTATGCGAGTTTTTCCTTTCAGCAAAGAAGCTCATCATACCCACCGAGTATGATGTAATAAATTCTCACTCACAACCAATAAGTGGTTTTTAGCTTTAAACTTGCTCATCACCCCAATCGAGTATGACGTTTAAAATATCCCACTCACCCATTAACTATGACGTGTTTGTCCCCAGTCAATTCCTAGTCAATGCTAGCTTTCTCTTACTTGCATTTCAGTCTCACGTGTCCCTACAGGGTTTGGATATCACTTTCAATATGTGTTTGGCATAACAACCTTTATTTTATCACGTATGAGTGATTTGGCCCAAAATTATTGGTTTATTGCACTTAAGATCCCTAAAGTTCATTTTTCTTGACTTTATGTCCCTAATGTTAAATTTCCCCCCAAATTGAATCCCAAGGGTTTCAATATCCTCTTTGGATCCTCAATTTACTCAAAATTGTTTAAGAGGCTCAAGTTTTTCCAAATTTCTAATTTGATCCCTAATTTTCCAAAAATTACGGTTTTGCCCCTACTTTCCAAAAATAGCCATTTGACCCCAAATATTTCAAAAATTGACCAATTAGTCCCCCATCATCTTTATCATTTTGAGAAATTACATGGAGGTCCCTTAATTTTTTGAGATTCCCAATTTCTCCCAAAATTTACCCCCAATTTCTTCCTTCTTTTCTAACCGAATTTGATTTCTTCAAATTGGTCGTTCAATTGGGGTCAATTCCTACACTTCCAAACGATCAAATAGAGATTTGAATTGCAGAATTTGAGTCCAAAACGATCTCAAATGGAGTTTTGTAGGAAAACTATTCATAGAGAGAGAAACATTCGAAAGCTTACCGTCAGAGGTGCGGTGATTCGAGCTCTCAATCTGGAGAGGTAGCTCTCGTCCTTAGGATCCATCTAAGATCAATAATTGCTACAATTGAAGTTAATACAAGGGTGAATTATGTTAGTGAAATTTGGCACTTTCTCTCTCTAACATCGATCTGCAACGACGGAGGAGGGTCAAATTGGCTTACGTTTCACCTCTGTGAAGGTTGTCTGAGGGTTGTGGGGACTTTGGGGAGACTTGGTTTGGTCGTAGGAGGGCTGAATTGGCCAAATTTAGCTCGGTCGAAACAGGGCATCTTCGGTCCGATGGAGCTGCTTCACTATTCAATCACGCTGGCACTTCTCCGATGTACCTTGGGTCGAAGAGAGGTTGATGTCAGGTAGTTGACTTTCCCTGGAGTCCGTAGGATCTGACCTTTCCTTATGAGGCAGAGAAAAGTGACTAAGCCGGAGCTCTAGTTTGAGCATCGCCGAAAAATGGAGCACTTCGGAGGAGGAGAGGATTTGAGGTGTGTGGAGGATAAATGGATGGGAGCTTTTTATATATAGAGCTTAAGGACCCTCTAACTTACTAGTTTCTATATTAGCCAAGCTTATCCTCTTTAGAAGATGCCCAAATCGGAGAGAATATTCCTTTATCGGTGAAGAAATTTTTTTCCTGCCAAATGAACAATGTTATCATCCCAAGGAAGAAGACAATACTGTGTTGAACTAGACCGGACCGGTCCGATCGGTTTCAATGGCCAAAATTGGCCAGTTCAAGCCCAATTCGACCGATTTTCTGAAAATTAAAAATTTATAAATTAATCTAAAATTATTTTCTATCTAATGGTGGCATCAATTTTCCAAATTGAGATTTTTAAGCTAACAAGAAAAATGAATTTAAAGATCGGTTCATGTATAGTTCAAATCGGTTCAATCTGGTTCAGGTCTAGTTCACTCTTAACCGTTCCAGTTTTCCCATCCATTTTATTTCATGGTTCTTCCCCTTGACTTTTTGGTCACTTGGGATTTTCCAAATTCCCATTTTAGCCCTTCTTTACTATCTTTGGTTCATTAAATGGCTCGATTTTCTCTTTTGAATCGATTGGTTCTTTTCTTGGTTTTCTTGTCCTTAAATGAACAGAGTTTACAACTCTCCCCTCCTTTTAGGAGTTTTGTCCCCAAAACTAAATTATGTATCCTTTAAATCGGGAATAATTTCCCTTGATGTCATCTTGGGGTTTGCCTTGACATGCTACTACTTTGGGTACTCCTTTCATTTAATCCCGCATGCAACATACTGGAGGACTTCCTCCCCTTTCTCCTAGAATTCCTTTTTTATTTGGCCTCGAGAGTATCTAACCTTAAACAACATCCTTTAATGTTGTCCTCTCCTACTTACCCTTACTCTTGAAATCTTGTTGGCACGTCTTTTGTATCCTATCCTCATTCCCACTTGTATCTTAGTACTAGTTTATTTCTTTAGAGAGGGTTTAAATCCTATTTATTTCAAGGTTTCTTGATCACCTTGTGAGAGGCTTACTTAATCCTTCTCACGGCTTGAGTTAGGTCGTTAATCCATTTTCGAACATTGATTTCCTTAAGGATTACTTTCATCCTTCTTTTCCAATGTTTGGCCTTTTCACTCTCTCTTCTTCATCTTGATTTAACTCCATAATTATTATGAGGATCAGTTCATTAACTGCCTCATCCCTACCACTCTCCTTGTTCATTTGACTCGGGACAGTTGTCCCTCGACTTCACTCGTCCTTAATGCCTATCATGTCGCCCTTTTTAGGGTGTGGTCTTTACTACTTTCTGGTCCTTCCTATGGCGTCTCCTTGTTCATCCCATAGTCACTATGTTATGCCCCAACCCGGTTTGGTTGGATCCCCATGATCAACCTACCGCTCCCTTAGTTTAAGAGGGGTTTCCCCCTTTTCTTTAATCAATAGAAGCCAAGCGTAATTTAACCTTGTTCCCTGGAATAACATAGATCAATAAGTGTACCTGACAAAGGGTAAATCCGAGTGTTTTCCTTAGTCATTTTCTCTACTCTTGAAAAGGGATATGAAAGAGGGGTGAGTTTCTATAACTTAGTGAATGGGTATTGGGAGTGAGTTTTTATAAAAAAAATAGTTTTAATCGGAGTGTGCCAAACTCCTTATTTTTTTTAAGAATGTTCTTTTATCAAATTCTGGTTTTCAAAATACTTTTTCCTCATTTTCCACATTAGGTATGTTTAACCGTCAACACACGCCCATCATTAGGAAGGGTTCACACATTCACAGGGTAGCACGTCCACTGCACCCACTTGTGGCTCAGAGCGATTTTACCGGCCACCAAGATAGAAGTCCGCCCACTTCTACCCTAGGTTTGAGTGAATGTTCGCAACATCTGACCCTCAAATCCGAAATTAACTTCGTGTTCGTATGAGGACAGAGACCTAATCCCGACCACATCTCGGTTTCATGTGCATGAAGATACGTCGAGCTTCCCTGACAACTGGCATGACAAACTACCCTTATCTCTGCCAGGTCATCCAATAGCACTTAGGGTGCATCATTACCCCTCTTGGGTTTCTTAATGGTTATGAACCTCAAGTGTATGCACAAACAATAGTTTTTCCATAAAGCTATTTATCTTTGGTGCCACTGGTCCAACAACCTCGACCTTTAACTCGACCTACAGCTATTTGTCTAGGCTAGTCCGTCGACCTGTTCCTGATGCACTGCCGTCCATCAATCGAGTATGTCGGTTTTGTCTTGGTACCATGGAGAAATCACATAATCCATTCATTAAGAATTTTCATGGCTTTAATATATCATGTTTGTTTACGAGCTCCTGCTCATGCCAATAGGCCTTGGGCCCACTACACATGATTTTCCAAAAAAATGGGCATTTAACCCCTCAAGTTCCAAAACTGAAGCCCTTGGCCTATCTAAGCTATTCAAGCTCTCGTTAAGAAGGTCTCCCAAATATTTTAAGCATTGGCACACAGTTTGGAGAGAGAAAGCTTCGAAAGCTTACCGTTGGAGTTGCAATGGTCTGAGCTTTCTATCTGGGCATGTAGCTCTCGTTCTGAGGTTCCTCCTATGATCAAGAATCGATACAATTCATATCAAGTCGAGTGAGAATTTGGTTAGTGAAGTTTTCACGGTTTCTCTCTCTAACGTCGATAAAAAATGACAGAGGGGGCCGAATTGGCTTACCTTTCAGCTCTTTTACGGTCGTATGAGGGTTGTCGGAGTGTTGGGAGGGCTTGGTTTGGCCTGAGGAGGGCTAAATTCAACCAATTTCAGCTCGTCCGAAACATGGTAGCTTTAGTATGTTAGAGTTGCTTCACTATTTGATTCCGCCGGTGCTTCTCCGGTGGTTCTCGGATCAAACAGAGATTGTCCTCAAGTAGTTGACTTCTCCCAGAATCTAAAGAACCTGACCTCACCTTCTAAGGCTAAAAAAAACCCAATGTCGGAGCTCTGGTTCGAGCTTCGCTGGAAAACTGAGTAGTTGAGTGAGAATGGAGTTTTTAGATGTCAGGAGGATAAATGGAGAGGAGCTCTTTATATAGGGAGCTTAGGGACTCTCTGCCTTACTGTTTAGCATCTTGATAGTGCACATTCATGACCTGAAACGCCTTGATTGGAGGCATTCCATCTTTGTCGGTGCTGTCCATTCATCCATTGAATGAACAGTGTCGTCATTTGAAGGAAGAAGACGACACAGTTCTGAACCGGACCGGTTCGAACTGAGTTCAATGCTTAAACTGGCTGGTTCATGCCCAATTCGACCGAGTTTTTCAAAATTATTTTTTTCTAAATCTATTCTCTATCCAATGGTGGCTTCAATTCCCCAATTTGAATATTTTAATCCCCCTAGAAAAATGAATTTAGCAATCGGTTCAATGATGGTTCAAATCAGTTCAATCTGGTTCACCTGAACTGGTCTAGTTTTCTCTTCCAATTTGTCCCAAAATCCCTTTCCATGGTTTTTATGACTCTTTGGGTCACTCGAGATTTGTAAATTTTCCATTTCTCTAATGGTTGGGGTTCGTGAACTGATTTGGTTTTCTCCCTTGGATTGATGAGTTCTTTCCTCGATTTCCTTATCTTTAAAGGATGGGGTTTACAACTCTCCCCTCCTTTTAGGTGTTTTGTCCCCAAAATTTATTCAACATCCTTTGCATAGGAAATAACTTCCCTTGATGTCAACTTGGAGTTTGTTTGACATGCTAACACTTAGGTTATTTTCACTTAGCCCCTTTATAACATGAACTTAAGGAATTTCTTTTCCTTTCCATTGCTTACTCATTCCATGGAGTTTATCCTAGCTAAGCATGTCTTACCTGCGAATTTAAGGGTATATCATTAGGTTCACATCTTCCTTTGCTTAGGGCAAGGTTCTTCCCCTTGAGGTTGTAATCAAGTTTTCAGGATTGAGAGTTCCAAGATGCCCAATCATTCTTGTGTCTAGTCATTCTCTTTATCATTAAAACCCTTAGCTCAGTGTCCTTTCGAGCGCTACGTACTTGCTTTCATAGGTTTCAATATTATCACCTTTTTGTCAAATTTTGAAACTTCTTATGTCCTTCCTCATTTCCAGTGGCGTCCTTTCGTCAAGGACTTTCCTTTTTTTTAATCCACTCTTACTCGCTCGTGATCATTTCATGATTATTTATTTTGAGTTAATCCCTTTCAGTTTATGTGTCGATTACTTTGTTTGGGGAAGTTCCTTTCTTATGGTTTTGTTCTCTACTATGTCCCTCACATTAGAGACTTCTGCCTTAGGAGCTACATGCTCAACCTTCTTACAATTTCTTGAAGATTTCTTTCTTGCTTTCTTCACACCCCTTTTCTATATTAGGACATTTGTCCGCTTTGAATCCTTCTCTATCTAAAATTTCTATTTCATCCCTTGTTCCTTACTTGAGACACTTCCGATTATCGGTCTTATTCCGTGTACTCCACACTATGCCCAACTGCCCTCTCTTTAGGCTTCATCGATTGAGCGGAAACCCTCACCAGTCTTAATATCAATGATCATTCACTCTTCTTAACTAGAGTAATTACTTTTCCGAGGATTCTTAGATGTGCTTTCCTCTATCTCCTTTTTATAGGTAGTCCACCTCTTTCTTATTTGTACAACATCTTTTGATGCTATCTCCCTACTTACCCATTACTTGGATTTAACTTACTCCTTGGGCCCTCATGAGTACTCTTCCCTAGTACTTGATCTTTCCATCTCAACCAACAGATCATTTATGATTTTATCTTCTTTTCCACTTCTATTAGTTCCATTACTTCTTAGTTGGGACACGTATGTCCTTCCAAGGTTTCCTCCTTCTTAGGATTTACACTCCTTTCTCCCAAAATTCTCTTCGCGTTTGTCATTGAGAACATCTAAACTTAAATGATATCCTTTGATTCCATCCTCTCTTGATTGCCTTTACTCTTGAAACCTTACGTGCACTTCTTTTATACCCCATCTTCATTCTCACTTGTATCCGAGTACACGTCTATTTCTTTTAGGGAGAGCTCACATCCTCTTTGTTTTTAAGATCTCTTGATCATCCCACGAGAGGCTTGCTTTACCTTCTCATGGATTTTGGTCGTTAATCACGTCTTAGCCATTAATCTCCTTAAGGCTTTCTTTCATCCTTATTTTCCAAAGGTTTTAGCCTTTCCACCTCTCCCTTCTTTACTGGAGTTGTGACCTTCACAAGGGTCGGTTCGTTAATTGCTTCATTCCTACTATCCCCCTTGTTTAATTATTTTGAGATAGTTGTCTCTCGAGTTTTCTTATCCTTAATGTCCATCCCATTGTCCTATTTAGGGTGTAGTCCTTACTACTTCCTGATCCTTCTTAGGGCGTAGTTTATTCTTCTTGACTATCCTGTTGTTATTAGTTATTTCCTTTAATTTGGTTCATCTGAAATCCCTATTTGGCTTCTCTACTCTTCCAGCACAGGTCACACCTAGCCATTCAGGTACATTCTTAACCCCATATGCCCTTTAATGAGGTTCCTTATTTCGGTTCAAACCTCTTATGGTTAATCTATCGGTTACTTAGCTTGGGAATTTCTCTTTCCATGATCTCACTTCCTATTTTTATCCTTCTTCCTAGGGACTTTTGTCCTGGGAGTTTCACGTTCAACCTCCCTAATGCTTCTTAAAAGCTTTTCCTTCATTCTTTTCTTACACCTTTCTGACATCGGTATGGTTATTCACCCTTGATCCATCCCTGTCCTCCAATTCCTTTTTAGTCCTTATCCTTCCTTCAAGGAACTTCTAATTGTTGGTGAGTTCCTAATAATTTAAGTCTTGCCTATCACAAACTCCTTCAAGGATACTTGTGTATTCCTCTGGGTTTTCTTCCTATCATACTTCTTTTCCTCTTCCCTCTCTCCTTGTCTTATCCTAAAGTGGCTTAGCACCTTCCGCTCTCCTACTTCTTCCTTACTTTCCTCTTGTTTAGCTTCCATTCCACCAGTTTCCCTTGGGGCAGCCCAATTCTTCTTGTTTTCCTAACTTTTATGTATCGGGCTCTTCCTTAACTCCTTCTAGTCTGCACCTTTTGATGCTTACTTCCTTTACACCGAACTTCACACTCTTACTCTTCTTCCTTCCCTTACTTAGGCTATGTCCTTCCTAGTGAACTCTAGGTAGACTCTTGTAGAATTTCTTTCCCAGTCTTGTTGCCTTGTTACTCCATACTCCTAGTTGTTATAGGGGAAACTTATTTGGCTATCTTTAAGTTTTGGGTCAACTAGAGGCGACTTGTAGTTTTCTTCCTTAGGTGACCTTTTCTCTATCTACTACCCCGACCATTATTGGTACCACTCAAGTTGTCACGCCCCGACCCGGTTTGGTCAGATCCCTATGATCAACCCGCCGCTCCCTTGGTTTAAGAGGGGTTTCCCCCTTTTCTTTAATCAAGAGGAGCCAGACGTAATTTAACCCTGTTCCCTAGAATAACATAAATCAATAAAAATGCGAGCTTAAAAAAATAACATTTAAGTGTACCTAATAAAGGGTAGATCTGAGTGTTTTCTTTAGTCATTTTCTCTACTCCTAAAAAGGGATATGAAAGAGGGGTGAATTTCTACAACATAGTGAATGGGTGTTTAGAGTGAGTTTTTATAAAAAAAAATAGTTTTAATCAGAGTGTGTCAAACTCCTTATTTTCTTTAAGAATGTTATTTCATCAAATTCCGGTTTTCAAAATACTTTTTCCTCATTTTCCACATTAGGTGTGTTTAACATTCGTAGGGTAGCCCGTCCACTGCACCCACATGTGGCTCGGGGTAATTTTACCGGCCACCAAGATAGAAGCCCATCCACTTCTACCCTAGGTCTGAGTGGATGTTCACGACATCCAACCCTCAAACTCAAAATCAAGTCCGTATTTGTATGAGGACAGAGACCTATCCCGACCCCACCTTGGTCTCATGCGCATGAAGCTACATTGAGCTTCCTTGACTACTAGCACGACAAATTGCCCTTATCTCCACCAGGTCATCTAGTAGCCCTTAGTACACATCACTAGCCCTCGTGGGCATCTTGATGGTCCTGAACCTCAAGTGCATGCACAAACAATAGTTTTTCCACAAATTCATTTATCTTTGGTGCCACTGGTCCAACGACCCCAACCTTCAACTTGACCTGCAACTGTTTGACTAGGCCGGTCCGTCGACTTGTCCCTTATGCACTACCGCAGTCCATCGAGTATGTCAGTCCTGTCTTGGTACCAATACAAAATTACATAATCCATTCAATAAGAATTTTCATGGCTTTAATATATTATGTTTGTTTACGAGCTCCTGCTTGTGCCAACTGGCCTTGGGCCTACTGCACATGATTTTCCAAAAAAAATAGGCATTTAGCCCCACAAGTTCCAAAATCGAGGCCTCTGGCCTATCTGAGTTGTTCTAGCTCTCATCAAGAATGTCTCCCAAAAATTTTAAGCATTGGCACACAGTTAGGGAAGAACACTTCTGACAAAAGCATCTTTCAATTCATCACACCAACTAGGTGTGATGATATATCTGCTTATAACAAACAAGCTGGTTTTCTTCTTCCTTCAACGAAGTCCATCCTACCAACCAGGTATGATTTTCTCTACTTACAACCAGTAAATAGTTTTCCGCTTAAATCTCACATCACTCCAACCGGGTGTGATGTTAAAATCCCACATATAAGTAGCTTTTCATTTCCAAGGTGCTCATTATCCCAACCGGGTATGATGTGAATAAACCTACTTACCCAATAAATGAAGTGTATCATTTTCCAATCGGTTTCCACTCCCACGCTAGCTTATCATTGCTGGCATTCATGTCTTTCATGTTCCTACATGATTTGGACATCCTTATCTCTTAATATTTAGCATAACAACTTTTGTTTCTCACGCATAAATGACTAGGCCCAAAATTTTCAATTAATTGCACTTAGGTCCCTAAAGTTCATTTTTCCTTGACTTTATGTCCCTAACACTAACTTTTCCCCAAATTCAGTTCCGAAACTTCCAAAACTTTACTTTGGTCCTCAATTTACTCAAAATTATTGAAGGGGTTCAAGTTTTCCAAATTCCCAATTTTTCAAAAATTACCATTTTGCCTGTACTTTCCAAAAATGGCAATTTGACCCCCAAATTTCCAAAAATTGACCAATTGGTTGTCCAACATCTTTTCCATGACTAATTGGCCCTCAATTTTGTGAAATTATAATTTGGTCCCTCAATTTTACAAAATTCCCAAATTTCCTCAAAATTTCCCCCCAATTTCCCTCTTTCAAACTAGCTGAATTTGATTTCATCCGATTAACCATTCAATCGGGGTTAATTACTTCAATTGGAGGTATAATTCAGTTCCTACACATCCATATGACTCAATTGAGCTTTGAATCGCATGAATTGAGGCCGAAACGAGATCAAACGGAGCTTCGCCGAAAAATTGTGCGTAAAGAGAGAAAGCTTCAAAAGCTTACCGTCGGAGCTGCGGTGGTCCGAGCTTTCTATCTAGGTAGGTATCTCTCGTCCCAAGGTTCCTCCTAGTATCAAGAATCGCTATAATTCATATCAATTCGAGCGAGAATTTGGTTAGTGAATTTTTCACAGTTTCTCTCTCTAACGCTGATGCGAACCCCACCAATATGCTGACAACACCCTACACCAAATTTGGCAAAGACCCCAAGACTTTCATGACGCAAGTGCGAAAAGATGGAATATACCTTGTTTATTTGAGAAACAAGGTATGAGAGATGTAGACGCCATACCCAAATCCTCTAAGAAGAACTCTCAGAAAACCTCAGGTGATAAGTTTTGATTGCTTGAACGCCATAGGTAAAAACTTGATAAGTTTAAAAAGCTCTTTCAAGATAGAAAGAAGACAAAACCTCACAAGACTGAAATTCTAAAGTGTCTCTTTAATCAGCCCATATAATGCTTCTTTGAATCTTTTAGCCCTTAACCTTGTGATTGGGTCCTCTTGCAGTCTTAAATGATTATTCATCTCATTTGGTGACAAACTGTTCAGCTCCATTGCAAGTTCAGTTGATTGGACTTGTTAATTCGTAGTCTATTTAGTCGTATTCACATCATTCTCCCCCTCTTGAAAATGATTTGTCATCAAATCTTCTGTTTCTTCATCACCTACATCAAAGGGCATTAAATCAGTAACATTGAAGCTTTCATTAATGCTATACTCACCAGGTAACTCTAGCTTGTAAGCATTATTATTAATGCATTCCAACACATGAAATGGTCCATCTCCTCTAGAAGAAGTTTTTATCACTTTTGTTCTGAAAATCGTTCTCTCCTCATATGAAGCCAGACCCAATCGTCGGGGGTTCAAAAATGACACTTTTGCGACCCTTGTTTACTTGTATTTCATAAACTTTAGTCATCTGTTCAATGTGCATCTTTGTCTTCTCGTGCAGTTCTTTCACAAACTCTACTTTTCTCTTTCCATCAAAATTCACCAATTCACCTACAGGAAGTGGAGTTAGATCTAGAGGGGTTAATGGATTAAAACCATAAATAATCTCAAATGGTGAAAACTTAGTTGTAGAATGAACAGAACAATTATAAGCAAATTCAACATGTGGTAAATATGTAGTTGAAAATAGAAATTTTGTATCAAACAAAGTATTCCAAGCAAAACTAAGCAATTTAGTATCAATGATTGTAAGAAAGACATACCTTCCAAATAATGTATCAACAACTATATTTTTTATACATTTCTTACACTTGATCAAATAAGGAAATATTTTGATGAAATCCACCCACCTTGCATGACACTCGTTCAACTTGAGGGCTACTTCGCTGAACTTTTCATTATAATATGCAATTTATTTTCTTTCCTGACTTACCAAATAAGGTGTTTGCCAATCTCGAATTACCTTAATTTCCTTATCAATGCTAATACCTTCAAAATTTATAACATATCCAGGAAATACAAGTTTACCCAAACACAATATGCAATTTTTCAATTTGGCAAACAAATGATCTTTCCTAAAAACTTGCAAGGTAATTTTTAAATATCCTTCATTTTTATTTAAGTAATTGTTGTATATTATGATTTTATCAAAATATATGGCAACAAAGTTTTTAATAAAAGCACGCATGATATAATTTATTAACCTCATAAAAGTGTTATATGTATTAGTCAAACTAAAAATCATAGCCAACCATTCATATAAACCATGTTTTACTTTTAATGCAGTTTTCAATCCATAATTAGCTTTTATTCGAATTTCAGAATATTCACTCTTGTGATTAAATTTTGAAAACAAATAGTTTTCATGCACCTTATATGCCATAATATTTACTTGAGGAATAGATTGAAGATACGTTACCTTCATACGGTTGATGATTCAAAAATCAACACACCTTCGCCAAATTTTATCTTTCTTAGGCATTTGCACAATACCTGAAATCATGTTATCTCGTGCATATCCTAGTTTCTTCAAATTTAGGATTTGGTGTTGAATTTGATACTTGATTTCCCGATCAGGTTGCAAACCAGGAGTTTTCTTCTTAGGAATGTTATTCTTGAATTCTTGCATAAGAGAAATACTAATGCTCGGCAAATATCCGACAATATGGTTAGTAAAACATAAATCCTTGTACATAAGCACTGCATGATCTAAAATTATATCTCTCTTTATCTCACTTTTTCTCTCCATAAAATTATTTTTACTCTCTTTTCTTTACATTATGGTTTTTCTCTCTTCCTTTTCAACATTGCATTTTCTCTCATCATTTTCAATTCCGGCTTTTCTCTCTTGTTTTTCAATATTGCTTTTTATCTCCCCCTCTTCAATCTTGGCATTTCTCTCTTGTCTTTATGCTATTTTCTTTTCATTTACCTTTTTCTTTTTTAACTGATCCTGAAAAACTTGTTGTAAAGTCAGAGGTACAAGAGATATTGATCTATTATTTATCACAAATGAGTACCCATCTATTAATCTATCATATATAACTTGACGATCTAACTTACAAGGTTCTCCCAATAAAATATGACATGCATGCATTGGTACTACATCAAATAATATTTCATCCTGTTATTTCCCAATAGAGAAGAACACTATCACCTATTGGGTAACCTCGAGTTTGGGTTAATCATTCAGCCTTTGAATTTGATATGGCTTTAGATGCTTCGTTGTATGTAATGCCAACTTCTCCACAAGCTCGATGCTAGCAAAGTTAGTGCAGCTTTCCCCATCTATGATAATAGAACAAACCTTATTTTTCATAGAACAATGAGTATGAAATAACTTATCACATTGGTTGTTCAAGATATCATCAATCCATGGTCTATCCCAAGTAGTACGTTGATGGAAGAAATTGAGCTTGAGGTTGTCGCGATTAACTTTGACATCATCTAACTCCTCGAGTTCTTATGGATCAAAATATCTAGATTGAAAGCTTGAACATCATTGTTTAGTGGGTGTATGTTGATGCGAATGCCATCTCACACCTTCCTCCAAGTGACCCATTCGGGTATGAAGAGACTTAAATTCAGACTTCACTATATGTTCCATTTCTCTCTTCATTGCTTTCCACTATAGGTTTTGAATGGGCGGTATGGAACCCTCTTTCTTCATTGTGATTCCTTGTCGTTGGGCCTTCTGAACCTGATAATTGTTAGAAAGAAAAGAACCTCACAACTCTTTCTCACATGTTTCTCTCAAACACTCTTGTTTCACACTCAAATGGCTTTTTCTTATAGATTTAAAGCACTCTTTCCTTTTTCCACTCATATGTCTTCTTTCAATTTTAATTGAACTTAAAAACAAATCATTTTTACGAAGCAGTTCGACTTGAGGAACAATCAAGACATATCGATAAAGGTTTTGAAAAAGCAATTCCAAAATAATTTAAGTGAGAGAGTAAAATTTAGATAGAGAAGAAAATAAGAAATTAAGATGAAGTAATAGACTTATATGGAGCAGAATAAGAATAAGATATAAGATAGAATTGTGTGCCTCTTTTTTTTTTCTTCTTTTGCCTTTTTTTTCTCGAATTTTTTTCGCTCTATATTTCTCTTTTTTTCTTTTTTTTGGCACGAATTTTTTTGGCTTTTTTTTCTTTTTATTTACACTTACCAAAAGAATATGAGATTTTTTTTATTTTTTTTAAGAGAATAGAAATAGGTAAAAAAGATAAAAATAGAACTAGATATAAAAGATGGGATGAAACTTGTCGTGCAACCGTGTGCTCTGATACCAACTGATGCGAACCCCGCCAATATGCTGACGACACCCTACACCAAATTTAGCAAAGACCCCAAGACTTTCACGACGCAAGTGCGAAAAGATGGAATATACCTTGTTTATGTGAGAAACAAGGTATGGGATATGTTGACGCCACACCCAAATCCTCTAAGAAGAACTCTCAGAAAACGTCGGGTGATAAGTCTTGATTGCTTGAACGCCACAGGTAAAAACCTAATAATTTCAAAAAGCTCTTTCAAGATAGAAAGAAGACAAAACCTCACAAGATTGAAATTCCAAAGTGTCTCTTTAATCAGCCCATATAAAGCTTCTTTGAATCTTTTAGCCCTTAACCTTGTGATTGGGCCCTCTTGCAGTCTCAAATGATTATTCATCTCATTTGGTGACAAACTGTTCAGCTCCATTGCATGTTTGGTTGATTGGAGTTGTGAATTCGTAGTCTCTTTAGTCAGATTCACATCAAACGCCGATCGAAAATGACAGAGGGGCCGAATTGGCTTACCTTTCAGCTCTTTTATGGTCATGTGAGGGTTGTTGAAGTGTTAAGAGGGCTTGGTTTGGCCTGAGGAGTGCTGAATTCAACCAATTTCAGCTCGGCCGAAATAGGGCAGCTTCGGTCCATCGATGTTGCTTCACTATTTGATTCTACTGGTGCTTCTCTGGTGGTCCTCGGATCGAACGGAGATTGTCCTCAGGTAGCTGACTTCTCCCGGAATCTAAAGAACTTGACCTCACCTTCAAGGCACAAAAAAACCCCAATGTTGGAGCTCTGGGTTGAGCTTCGCTGAAAAACTGAGTAGTTGAGAGAGAATGGAGTTTTTAGGTGTGAAGAGGATGAATGGAGAGGAGCTCTTTATATAGGGAGCTTAGGACTCTCTGTCTGACTGTTTGGCATTTTGATAGTGCTCATTCATGACCTGAAACGCCTTTAACAGAGGTGTTTCATCTTCATTGGTGCTGTCCACTCATCCATTGAATGAATAGTGTCGTCATCTGAAGGAAGAAGATGACACTATTTTGAATCGGACCAGACCGGTTCGAACTAGGTTCAATGCTTAAACCGGCCAGTTCATGCCTGATTTGACCGAGTTTTTCAAAATTAAAAATATATAAATTCATCTAAATTTATTTTCTATCCAATGGTGGCTTCAATTCCCCAATTTAAATATTTAAAGCCACATAGAAAAATGAATTTAGCAACCATTTCAATGATGGTTCAAATCGGTCCAAACTGGTTCAATCTAGTTCAAATCCGATTCACCTAAACCGGTCTGGTTTTCTCTTCCAATTTGTCCCAAAAACCCTTTCCATGGTTTTTATGACTCTTTGGGTCACTCTAAATTTGTAAATTTCCCAATTTTCCCTTTCTCTAATGGTTGGGGTTCGTGAACCGGTTCGGTTTTCTCCCTCGGGTTGACTGGTTCTTTCCCCAGTTTCCTTATCTTTAAGGGACGAGGTTTACACACTAGTTGTATCTTTTCGCTAGGTTCATTTGTAACCCTACATGGCTCCTCTATTTTCCAAAGTAGGTCACACCTTGATATCCCAAGAGATCCTATTTGTCTTTCAACGTTTGGGGCTTGTCTTCTTAGGTGTAGGTACTTCCTTCTCTACTTCTAGATGGCATGTAGCTCTCTTTAATGGAAAATTCCCTTCATCTATATTATGTTCTATTTGCGGTTTCTCAAGGTCCTACCTTCGGTCCTTCCCGCCTTCCATGACTTTGGATTCCGATAGTCGACATGGTTCTTAGGAGGTATTGCACTAAATCCATGGGGTGTGAGATAATCCTTCACTACCGGTCTTATTCCCCTACACTTTTATCAAGTTATCTTGGTACCTGACCTTAGTAGGGTTGGACACTTCTTCACATAGTGTCCCCATCATCCACACTAGTAACAAGTTATTTCCTTGTGTGGACCTATGTGGCTTCTCCTATATTTTAAGCATTGTCGGGCCTTTCTAGGGGATTGGTGGTGGTTCGGTGCTTCACTGACCTTGAGTGTTTTCTTGTTGAGTCTTCTTTGCCAAGGGGTCACTCTAAGAGTCCTCCTAGATTTCTTAATTCCCTGGTTCAGTTTCCTTAACTGGGATGGGATTCTCCATAGTATCTATGGTGGTTAGGGTACCGCGTGTTTGTTTGGCTACTTTTCTTATGGCCATCTTCCTATGCAATATCACATCATTTGAGAGACAGGGTTTAGGAATTTAGAGTACTTCATTAATAGAGAAGGAGTACACTATGTTGGGGTTTTAGCCCTATTACAAAAAGTGGTCACGGAATATATAGGGAGCTACGAGGTTTTTGATAAGTGTCCTCCTTGGTAAGGCTATGCACCCTTGTTGGCGTTCCTGGCTTCTGCCTTGGCTCTTTTCGTACTCAATCCATGACCTCAACAGGTCCTAGCACCATCCTCCTAGATACTTCCCCCTAATGTTTATTGGTTCTATGAGACTTCTACTATACCTCGGGCATTGGAGAGCTTTTAGGATTGTCTTCCTATGAGGATAAAGTGTTGGGTGGTGTTGATGATGTTAGTCCTAGTTATCTTGGTTACTCTCTTTGGAGCCATCTGAAAATTTTAAAAATTGTTTATCTTAGTTCTTATGTTATATAGTCTTGATAATGCATTCGAGAAAACATCCTCTAATACCAATCAAGTTGTCACGCCTTGACCTGGTTTGGTCGGATCTCTATGAACAACCCACCACTCCCTTTGGTCTATGAGGAGTTTCATCTCTTTCTAAACCGCGAGGAGTTAGCTGTCCTTTCTCCTATTTTTCCTAGAATAGCATTATACAAAACTAAATATGTTAAAATTTTCATACCTGTCTTTACAGTTCAACTACGAGGGGTCTTTACGGTTGGTATTCCTATTTTGTCTGAAAAATGGGCAAAGGGAGGGGGTGAGTTTCTACAACTTAGTGAGCCAGTATTGGGAGTGAGTTTTCAATAATGCATTTGGTTCATTTATTAAAACCATTCCAAGGTTTTCCATTTCTTTTTAAAGGGTTTTTCTCAAACTCAATTTCAGAACCTTTTTCCATTTGCATATTAGGTGTGTTTAGGTCTCTTAGCCCATTCCCTTGCCTCTAGAGGCATTTAGCAAACAAACACATGCCCTTCTTTAGGAAGGATACATACGTTCACGGTGCAACATGTCCACTGTACCCACTTGTGGATTAGAACGTCTTTACCGTCCACCATAATAGAAGCCCGTCCACTTCTACCCTAAGTCTGAGTGGACGTCCCAGATGTCTGACCCTCAGACCTGAATGCCACTTTGTGTCCGTATGAGGACGAATACCTCATCTTGTCCCTTCCCCGGTCTCGTGCGCATGAAGCCCAAACATAGTAGCTTCAGAAAGCCCAAATGCAGTAGCTTCATGGAGCCCAAACACAGTAGCTCCGTAGAGCTCAAATACAGTAACTCCATGACTAACTAGTACGGCAAGAAGCCCAAACACAGTAGCTTCTCCTTCCCTTATCGCAACCATGTCATCCAATAGCCCTTAGAACCTATCATTACCCCCTTGGGCATCTTGATGGTCTCGAATTCATAGGTGCATGCACAAACAAAAGTTTTCATAATTTAGCTATTCTCTTTGGTGCCAACGATCCAACGGCCCCGACACTCAACCTAACATGCAGCTATTTGTCTAGGTCGGTCCATCGACTTGGCCCTGACGCACTGTCATCAGCCCATCGAACATTGTCAGTCTTGACTTGATCGTGGCAAAACACACATTTAAATTCCCTTTTAAATAAGAATTTTCCATGGCTCTTCCTATTCAAATTTATTTACGGGCTTCATCATGTGCCCACTGCACATGTTTTTTAAAATTGGGCCTTGAGCCCTATAAGTTCAAAATCATGGCCACAAGTCTATTAGAGCTGTTCTAGCTCTCGTCAAGAAGGTCTCCCAAATATTTTAAGCATTGGCACACAGTTAGGGGAGAACACTTCCAATAAAACCTTCCTTTTAACTCATCACACCAACTGGGTGTGATGTTAGGTCTGCTTACAACCGATATGCAGGTTTTTCCTTTTAGCAAATAAGCTCATTATACCAATTGGGTATGATGTAATAAATTCCCACTCACAGCCGGTAAGTGGTTTTTAGCTTTAAACTTGCTCATCACCCCGATCGGGTATGATGTTTAAAATGTCTCACTCACCCGTTTACTGTGACATGTTCATCCCAAGTCAATTCCTAGTCCGCGCTAGCTCTCTCTTGCTTGCATTCCAGTCTCACGTGTCCTTATAGGGTTTGGATATCACTTTCAATACGGGTTTGTCATAACGGTCTTCATTTTATCACGTATGAGTGATTTGGTCCAAAATTATTGGTTTATTGCACTTAAGTCTATAAAGTTCATTTTTCTTAACTTTTGGTCCCTAATACTAAATTTTCCACCAAATTGAATCCCAAAGGTTCCAATATCCTCTGGATTCTCAATTTACTCAAAATTGTGTAAGGGAATCAAGTTTTTACAAATTTCCAATTTGGTCCCCAATTTTCCAAAAATTACGGTTTTGTCCATACTGTCCAAAAATAGCCATTTGCCCCAAATATTTCAAAAATTGACCAATTGGTCCCCCATCATCTTTTTCATTTCCAATTGGCCTTCAATTTTGAGAAATTGCATGGAGGTCCCTCAATTTTTTGAAATTCCTAATTTCCCCCAAAATTTTCCATCAATTTCTTCCCTCTTTTCTGACTGAATTTGATTTATTCAAATTGGCCATTCAATTGGGGTTAATTGCTCCAATTGATGGCATGGATCGATTCATACACTTCCATACAATCAAATGGATCTTTGAAATGTAGAATTTGAGTCTGAAATGAGCCAATGGAGCTTCGTTGGAAAACTATTCGTAGAGAGAGAAAGCTTCGAAAGCTTACCGTTGGAGGTGCGGCGATCCAAGCTCTCGATCTATAGAGGTATCTCTTGTCCTTAGGATCCTTCTAGGATCAAGAATTGCTACAATTGAAGTCCATACAAGGGTGAATTTATTAGTAAAATTTGACACTTTCTCTCTTTAACACTAATCTGCAACAATGGAGGAGGGCCAAATGGGCTTGCATTTCACCTTTGTAGAGGTCGTGTGAGGGCCGTGGGGACTTTGGGGAGGCTTGGTTTGGTCGTAGGAGGGCTGAATTGGCTGAGTTCAAATCGGCCAAAACAGGTCAGCTTCGATCCGATGGAGCTGCTTCATTGTTCGATCACGCCGACACTTCTCCGGCGGACTTGGGTCGAAGGGAGGTTGCTGTCAAGTAGCTGACTTCCCCTGGAGTCTGTAAGACCTGACCTTGCCTTATGAGGCTGAGAAAAGTGCCAAAGTCGGAGCTCTGGTTTGAACATCACTGAAAAATGGAGCACTTCGAAGGAGGAGAGGATTTGAGGTGTGTGGAGGATGAATGAAGGGAAGCTTTTTATCTATAGAGTTCAAGTACCCTCTGACCTACTAATTTCCATATTAGTCGAGCTTATCCTCTTTAGAAAATGCCAAAATAGGAGAGAGTATTCCTTTGTCGGTGAAGGAAAGTTTTTTCTGCCAAATGAATAGGGTTATCATCCCAAGAAAGAAGACAATATTCTGAACTAGACCGGACCGGTCTGACTAGGTTCAATGGCGAAAATTGGTCGGTTCAAGCCCAATTCGACTGGTTTTCTAAAAATTAAATTTTATAAATTAATCTAAAATTATTTTCTATCTAATGGTGGCCTCAATTTTCCAAATTGAGATTTTTAAGCCACCAAGAAAAATGAATTTAGACATCGGTTCATGTATAGTTAAAACTGATTCAATTCGGTTTACCCTAAACCAATATGGTTTTCCCATCCATTTTACTTCATGGTTCTTCCCCATAATTTTTATAACTTTTTGGTCACTTGAGATTTTTCAAATTCCCATTTTAGCCCTTCTTTACCATCTTTGGTTCATTAAATGACTCAGTTTTCTATTTTAAATCGAACGGTTCTTTTCTCGATTTTCTTATTATTAAAGGAACGGGGTTTACATATGTGCATTCACACTAATAGATCTAGGGGTTGATCAATCATTACTAAGGGTGAAATTAGTACAAAAAATGCCTCAAGTATTATCCCCAATGAATATTAAAAATGAACCTTAAGATTTTAATACACACCCACTGGGCAAAACAATAAAGATGAACACCATACTCTAAGCATGCAGGCTGGGAATTGAACAAATGACACTTAGAGCAAACCTCATACCAATGCCACTAAAGAATGTAAATTTGATTATAAGGATGGATTGGCTATCAAGTCAACATCCCAAGTGGACTATTAGAAAAAGAAAGTAACATTTCATATCACAAATGTAGATGGGACTATTTTTCGAGGGGAGACAAATAATTTTGAGCTTACCAGCCAAGGAACTAATCAAGAAAGGGTGCATACCATTTTTTTTCTAGGGTGGCTGTCACATCGACTACAACAATGTTATAGAAGCATATATCGGTATTGTGCAAATTTCCATACATATTTCTAGAGGAACTATCAGGGCTTCCACTAGTCCAATAATTTGACTTTGTCATCGACATGTGAATGCATTCGATCTTATTAGCTCTGTCACGCCCCAACTCAGTTTGGTCGAATTTCCGTAATCAACCCTTACTCTCACAGTTTATTAAAAGTTTTCCTTTTTAAACGGTCATATCCCTTTACTTAAGAGAAGATGACATGTAATACGGTATTTTTGGAACCCAATAATTTCAATCATGAATTTAAAATGAGAAAGAAAATAAATAAAATATGAGATCAATTTATTTGAGTTAGAAAAGTGATACTGTTGTATATTTTTAGACATTTAATAATCTAACCAAATTAACTCAAAATCCAATAAGATATTTTATCGGATTAAACCCAATTTACTAATAAATAAGTCGAGTAAATAAAACCCCACAAATCAATTTAATCCGAGATATATTAAATTTTTATATATATAAATAGTTGTTTCTTCCATACTTATACGATTCTTTATCTTGATTAACCTTGTAGTAGTAATTCAAATATTTTTTTATCGTTACTTAGAATTGATTCGGTGTCTTAAGCCATGCCAAATAACACATTTTGATGAAAACTTTAGGGCTAAAAACTATACCTTTTACGAGTGGTTCTCCGTGATCCTGATTATGTCTTGCTTGAAAAAACTCAATTAAAAAAAAACATTGTCGGACTATTTGCAAAAAAAAAAAAGCTTATCTCACCTAGACGCATAAATCAGTCTATACAATCAATAATGCAATATCCAGCCAAAATGACTGGTAGTGACATTGTGTTGATTTTTCTTGGTCCCAAACAATTGTGTCGTTGATATCCAACCAAAATTCAATCTTGTGTTTCACCAACGGCATAGAGAAAAGCTTCTCGCACCGACGATAAATTTATGACTAAAAACATCGATTGTGAAACGGGTCAAGATGCCTATCTCTCTCTAGAAGTGTCTAAATGTGAGTTTATATATATATAGCAAGTAATATGCTGCAAGGTGCAGGCGTCTACAATCCAACATAATGAAGAATATAACCATGTCAACTTTATATGGAATATAAAGGAAGAAAGTTGATTAAATTGATCATTAATTTATTATTGAATATCTTTTTGCTGCCCACTATACATACACGAGGACAAAAACTAGCCTTTTGAGTTTTCGACCTCTCATTGGATGTCGAACCATTGGAATCGAAACCCTAGACTTTATCACTCTAAATTGAACTTTAAAAATGATTTATTGTGTGAATTCGACAAAAAAAAAATATCGATTTTGAAAGTCAACTGGCCGCCTACCACTATCTGACACGTAATATTCGTCTTCAATTAGGCCATTTAACTCCTCCATGTAGCATGTAGAAGAAAGAATAAAGAAAAAAAATCAAGGAAACGTTTTTTGGAGTCACTTAAGCTATTTCACCTTAATAAGGCACATTCATTTTTTCGATAAATATATATTCATAACTCATAATATTAATAATAAATAAATAAAACAAATGAGAAAATTGTAATTTTTGCAAAAGAAAACACTATATTTCCTAAGGTTTTTAATTAGCATAAAGAGAACATAATTAATTAATTAGACGAACTGCTCTGCTTTTGTGTATAATTGATAAGATGTGAAATTTTATTTTCATATAATATTACAATATATTTTTACTTAATATGATATATTTATCTTAAATCTTAATTTTACTTCTGGTATCGATAATATAATATGGAAAATGTGCAACTAAATTCAAATTAATGTATTATTTTTCTCCAATATTAAATTAAGAAAACGATCATTGTGAGTTGGATATTACTATATTTCTAAACACTAATGGAAAGTTAGGTAAACATATTGTTGTGATATTAACAGAAAATAATACGAATTTACAAAAAGATTAATTTAATAAGGGATGATATTTTAATATATTATAATATTATTATTTTTATTTAATGTATAATCTCTATCTCCACTCATTATACATAATTGAGGGTGTTGGTGCTCCTTCTCAACCTCAAACTAAAATAGTTCATACTTAATTTATTCAAGTGAAAAGAAATGGGAAGAAATGGAGGGAAAAAGAGATTTGGTATTGAGGTGAGCATTGACGGGCATATACACGATTAGAGGTGATATGGTGAGAATAACTAATGGTCCAGCCACTTACAAGTAAGTTTGTGGATCAAAAGCCTACCAACTCTATTTAGACTTTGGGGTGAAATAGGCGCTTGTTGTAATATATGCGATCTCTCATTCATTGTGGAATAGGGTGATATATCATTTTATTTATTTGCGGTGTCTATACTTGTCTCCTCCAATAATTAACTGATATTAAATATTGTTAGTTCATGCAACTTCGTGAAATTTTATGTAATATTTGTGCAGCATGATTGACACGCCATGTCATTTTTATTGACCTAATGTATAGTTCTTATTAATTATTCATTGGAAGATGGTACGATAGCGGGTGACATAACATGGCAAGCTATCTCATGGCCCTTTTAACTATATTTTCTTGTAATGCTTTTAGCCCATTATATAGCTAGCCCAAAGCAATCAAATTTTCCCACCTATGTGTCACATGTTCCTATGTATTGCTTCTAGACCATCTCATTCAGCCGATTTCCTCAGTTGATCTTCGTTCTCTCGGCCAATCCCATTCGTGAATCAATCTGTCGTGATTGGTAGGTGTTGTCGCCCGTCACGGTGTGGACATCCTCGTGGGGTCAGAACATGAAGTTTTCACTAGGGGTTTACATCCCGTCGGGTGCTCCCGTTTTTCACCCTCGGACTATCTCAATAGTCCCTGTTCTACTCATCATAACTTCTCCTTAGTGGCGAAGCTCAATTTTAGCTCCCTCTCTCCCTTGGCTCGGGTCGTATAGCCTCCAAGAAGCTCGATCCATCACCCCCTTCCTCTTTGTGCGTTAGCTGTCGCTTATCACAATGGCATTTGACAGTTAGCACTCCCACCGGTTACTCATTCGGTAGTTAGTCGCCTATTCTTGGAGAGCAGTGGCCTTAGGCTCTGTGTCCTTCCCAACCTGTCACTTTGAATTGCCTTATTTTCTCTTTTGCAGTCTCCTTTGCAGGTCATGCATTCCAATTGCCAAGGAGATTCAGTGAATTGTAGCATAAGTGCCCCAAGTTGTCCTGCGATAGTTGTACCCCATGTACTTGGTATGGACTCAATTCCTCCTGCTCGTAGTGGTCCTACTCGAAATTGAGAGAATTATGTATGAAATGAAGATAAGCTAAGGTATCTTGATAGGTGTTGTGAAATGGTATTAGCATAATATGAAAAACATTGCAAGTAAAATTGGTATGCCCACACAAATTTTGGAATGAACCCTTCGGTCTCTTGAAGGGAATAATCTATTTCTTAGAGAATGTAATTACAATCGAATTTTATTTTAGATACAACTGAAATGTATGGCTATATCAGTTTAGATTTATATATTAGTTAGAAATTAAGTGGTTAAGAGCAATGGCTCAAATATTGGTTGAACTATAGGGTATGTAATTAGTGTAGATTATACTAATCAAGAGACCAGTAGTAGCTTATATTTGGTTTGTAGAATCAACATTGATATAGAGGAGTCACTAATGGGAAGTGTGGAGTGTTAATAGTCCAGCGGAGGATACGTGACTATAATTTAAGTATGAAAAATAGTTTTATTTTGCCTCCACTATGGGAGACTGAAGCATTCGATCAAGTAATATTGAGAAGAGCCTTAGAAAAAGAGTTGTTTAGACCCTGTCTGAGAACCTCAAACTTATTCACTCTATTCAATAATACCAATATTAAAAAAAAAAGGTAAATCGTCAAGTTCCTATCATGGGGCTAACCCTTACCAAAGCCAATTGAGAGGGAGAGTACAAATTTGAGGCAATATAAGAAAGCAATTCAGTTTCACTCATTAGATTAGTCTTCCTCTAATAGGCATTCCCATAACATGTGGTTATAATGGAAGACACTAAAAGGGAGGAAATTAAAAAATCAGATCAGACAATAAAAATCACAGAGCAAGCTACTGATGCATGTTATAACTATGTTGTTGAACTTCCAATTGAAGAACTTGAACCGGTTAAAGCACCGACAGTAGTTCCCCATTAGCTAGTGGGAGAATTTGATCATTTATCTCTGAAACGAGCTTGAATGTTGATAGAGGACCTTCATAAGAGAGAAGAAAATCAACTTAAGGTAGCCAGAAGGAGTTCTAAAAGATAAGGACATAAGAGGTCGGCCAAAAAAGAATAATGGTGCTGCTATAACTAGTTCCTCTTGTCAAGAGGAAGTTTTTCTGAATGTGCAAGTGGTTGGGATGGAACTTGTGAATCTAGTTTTTCAAAAGGGTCGTGACGGATGGCCTGAAGCAATAACATATTCTCCATGAAACTTATTGTGTGAAAATGGCATGGCTTAGGGTCCACCTAGTAAGGAGAAGGAAGCCAAAGATTCTTTTACTTGAAAACAAAAAATAAGAAAAAACTATTAAATTAAATTTGAAGGAAGCTAAGTTAATAGAATGCATCAACATTGCTTTATTACTTCTCAATGGGTATTTATTGCTTTGGTGGAATGAAACCCAAGTGTGGGTATTGAGGGAACTCCCATCTATGGTAGATACTTGGATATGGTGCCCAGTTGAACTGATCCATGTATTCATCTCTTGGGTAGATAGTCGCTGTGACATAGGAGAAAAACATATGCAATTGGAACTGCTCCGGATTATTGCGACGGGTTGATTGGAACCATGTTATGGTTGTATGCGATTTTAATACTATACGTTCACGGGAGAGGAAGGGGCATACCAAAGGATCACAGGAGCATCTCTCATTTTAGCAGCCTTGTGGGCAACCCTTTAAATAGTCCAATAAAAGGGAACAACCCCATTTAGTGTTGGAACACATTGACATAGCCCTCTTCTTGACTAACCCATGGATTATTTTCCCTATAGTTAAGTCATTCATGGCAAGTGAGTATGATTAAATCATGTCCCACCAAAGTGATTTATATTTGAGGATAAATGGACTATGCATGAAGAGTATGGAAAGATACTGAAAGAAACATGGCAATCAACTCTGACCCAAAATTTAGGAGTATTGCGTCAAAAGCTAACTATGATCCAACACCGCATGGTGGAGTAAGGATTTGATTCCTAATACTTAGAAACTCATAGGGAAATCTAGAATAAGCTAAACATAATCCAATAATATGACGAGAGGGCTCAATAGGAATGTTTATCTCTCATTTCCCAATTAAACGAAGTATGGAAAGCTAAAGAATTATACTAATAACAAAGGGTTCGTATTAAATGACTTTCAAAAGTGGGTCAAAATACAAGATATTTATATCAAAGTGTCATCCAGAGGTCAACATCAACAGGCAATCGAATAAATAGAGTCAAAGATCGTAAATGCCAAGGATGGAAAATGAGGAACAAATCGGTTGACGAGTTATATAATATTTTCAAAAGGCTATATAAATATGAGGGGGTCGGGATATAAAATAAGTGCTTGAGGCCATTAAACAAGTGATCTCACTTGCTATGAATGAATCCCTGTCAAGATAAGTTACCCAAATAGAAGTAGAACGAATAAATTTTCAGTTAGTTGCAAAAGAGATGGCCGATCCAAACAGATTTAATGTGACATTCTACCACATCTACTTGGACACTATATGGTCTAATACTATTCATGTCATGTTAGATTTCTTCAAAACATGGGCAATGCTAGGTTTCCTACATACAATTGACATTATCCTTACTCCCAAAGTGGATTCACCCGAAGATATTTCTCAATTTAAGTATGTATCTTTATGCAATTTCTCGTATAAAATTGTTTTTAAGGTAATAGTGAACCATACATGAACCAAATAATATCGAAACAACAAAATATTTTTATATCAGAAATATTGATTGATGATAATATCTTAGTACTCCATAAGCATTTTCACTCTCTAAACTAAAACTTTGGAGGGAATAAATATTGGTGTGAAATTAAGATCAATACGATGAAATCCTATGTTCAAGTGAAGGGGTTTCCTAAGAACTCTCCTAAAAAATGGGGTTTAATAACCTTTTTACTAACATGATTATGATTATGTTTGTTCAGTGTCTTACGAGCTAATTCTCAATGTACAATGTACTTAAGCTTTTTACTCGAAGCAGTGACTTAGACATGTAGATTCACTCTCCCCTTACCTTTTTTTTTTTTTTATCTTTTTGGTTGATGTTTTATCACTTAACTTAATTGAAACATGTCATAGAAAAAAACTTATAGAATTAAAGATGTCATGCCCTATATCGATCTCAGAGTCGGGTTCAATAACAATTCGTCACGTCCTCTTTATAGTGGGTACCTTAACTAAGGGATTACTGATAGGACAAGGGCTTGGATATAAAATATTTTTTAATTTATAATGAAATATTAAAATTTCTTTCATAAGTCGTGTGTATCAAAAACTCATATAAAAAATTGTCAGGAATAAAACAACTGATAATAATATAAAGAATTTCTTTGTATGTGTACTTAGATATGTATAACTAAGATTCAGAAATCATGTAGGCCATGCTTGACTGTGTACTTCCACAACCTATGCTTTCACATGAAATTATTTTGGCGAGTGGAGTGAGCTAACATCTAAGTAAATGAGGTTACTAACATTGGGTCACTACATAACTTTCACCCCAAACTTCACTCAAAATGTAGATATTGAAATTTTTTTCATAATTCTTATATCATGTGGTTTTCACAATTTAGGTCTCAACCTTAGGGTTTCACATTCATGCATATCCAAGTAGAGCTCAAATTAACCATTCACAACAACAATCAATTGAATAGAATAAATAATACAAGCATAGCTCAACCATGACCTGAAATCTACACATAAGCGCGATCGAGTTTATGAGAGAGCACATGAGTCATGTGCCCTTACTCACTGGGCACCACTGAGGTTCGTACTCTCATAAAGATGTTAGTACATTCTGAGATCCATTACCATCTCCCACCAACTCCCTTTCATGCCTCTGTACATTTACAATAATTACCAGCCAACCCCCGACCGTAGAGGTGCATTGGGATACCCCGTACATTAGTCATAGGGTTCCTAGGTGATCTGGAAGTATAATTCAATTTACTCTTATTTGTCGCTTCCAATTTACCATGGGTGTCAACACTATTTTGATAGGTGTCTTAATGATACCCCATTCTTCCACAAGCAATATATACCAAACAAACATGTAACAAGCATAATCAATCTCAGTTGCATGTGTACAAGAGTCGAGGCCAGTACATGATCTCCATGCTCCGTGCATGTTCCTTAAAAGAGTTAGGAGAGGGGGTGAGCTCACATCTTAGTGAATGTGTTTATTGATGTTGAACCACAATATAACTTTCAACTCAATCCCTACTTACTTTTCTATTAGGGTTTATTGATATCTTACTTGTATTTTTTATAATTTTCTTTTTTGCAATATTATTTTATCTCATATTTATCATCTCGGTAATTCATTTACCATTTCACAATTCACACATTAAATACACAAACACAATCCCATGAGTTCTTACATATATAGATTCGAGTCGTAAGGGGTATGTGCATTAAGGCGCACTCCCAAGGAACATCTCAAGATGGTCGTCCCCATCACATGAATGTCAATGATTGTGATCCGACATCCCTTGATCTAACTCACCCCATCTCCTGGATCATAAGCGATGTCTGGACTGCTACCATACACCTCCCTTGGGTTTGTCAGAAGATTCTAGAAGTCTACCCTTCCCTTATACCTTCACTTCTAGTTTTCCTCGTTAAGCTCAACATCACCTCTAGTACTAGGTGTCATGTCGATGTCATAAAATATCGTCCCAATTATATCACAAATAATACTCACACAATATAATTTTCATTATTATTTGGACATGGGGTATGCTATCTGACTGACCCCTCTACTCATGTTATTTAACAATCATTCAACATCATAACAAGTAATAATCTTCCTTAAATTCTTGAGGGTCGGTATGCTATCCGACTGACCCCACTACTCGTTATTCTCATTTTGTAAATCATAGACTATGTGTATTTATCAGAATTTCATGGTTGTGGCCTTTGACCAACTCATTCATTACTAGATACATAACCAAACTCATAAAACCTAGTCTCATTTGCATCTTCAGAGAGAATCTTGGTTTTCTTCATATATGGACATCACGGTTCTTACTTCTATTCATGTGATATCATGCTCATCATATTTCGTGTTCCATTTGTGAAGTCTATCATTCTCTTCTACTCATATTAATTTCAAAAAATCTAGATAAGAACCACGATCAGTCCAATATGACTCATCATCTATAAACCCACTTACCTGAGTATCTAAATACGTGTTTGTTCTGGTCTATTTTCGAGTGTCTCTAGTTCATGGTATCCACTTGACTATTTCTAATAATATAATATATATACTATCCATATAAATAAAACATTATCAAGTTTGGTTCTAAATAATATATCATCGTATCGTACTGTAATTTCTCAAAATTATGGTTTTGCCCCACTGGTCGAGTTTGCTCAAATCTCTTATTTGAAACCCATCTATACAACTCTCACTCGTAGGCTCTAAGTCCTCAATATTATCCCCTTCTTTCTTGGTCATTTTTCTCACAAAGGCCTTAAGCCATCTTTACTTTTTTCATCAAGGTCCTTATACTTTCTACTTATTGCACATTAGTCCCTAACTTTTCCAAAATTATATTTTTGTCACTCTACTTTCTCTTTAATCCTTTTGTACTTAAATTTTAGATATAACTTCTACCTCGGGTCCTCTAAGTTTTCTTGTCTTCAGTAGTGGTCCTTAACTTCTGATATATTCCATTTTGGTCTTCTAAATTTTTAAAATTATCATTTAGTTCATAAACTTTTCTAAATGTTACAATTGAATCCCTAACATATTTTAAGCTACAATTTTATATCTCTAAACTTTTCCAAATTTCCTTTAGGTCCCTATACTTCTATTGAACCTCATTTAGGTCCCTATTTTCATGAAATCACAATTTGGTCCCTAAACTTTCTAAAAATTGGGTTGTTATAAAGTCTAGAAAACGAATTTGGGTCTATTGTACACAATAGTCGAGTTTGCCAACCCATCATGGTTGGCAAGAAGGGACTGAGAGGATTCAATTTTTTGTCGATGGGGTGGTGTCACTATTCTATCGAATTATCACCGGTAGAGAGCACATTGGTGACCGAGAGGAATGGGGTTTGAAAGCTAACTTTTTCCTAGTAGTAATGACACCTATTTTGGTCAATCTTTGTGTTCGGAGGAGAAAATGAGAGTCTCTCCTTTGAAGGTCACCGAAAAGTGTAGGAGATTGACTTCCAAAGAGAATTCTGGTCATCTTCCAGTGAGAGGAGTGCCAACAATTATATAGGTAGTTCGTGGTACAAATTCTTTATTAGACCATGTCCATAGCTGACTAGATTAGACTCTCTAGCTGGTACTTTTTATTTAATTTTCTTGGTGGAGTATAAGTAAGAAATCCTGCTAATAGTCGAGTTATTTTTGGGTCTAGGTTGGGTTTTCAGATCTTAAGTCGGGTGAAAGAGACGTCAATCGTGTGGACACGCACTCGTGCCACGCGCATGCATGTGCCTAGAGTGGTGTGTCTCCTAGTTCGCACTATAGCAAACTAGTATCCGACAAATTAATCTACTAGTTCAACCAATTTCGACAATTTCTTGGTTGGTTCACCTCCAATTCATTCAGTTCTTGTCCCAATTTATTTTTCTATATTGTCTTCATTCAATTCCCTATCATTTGTATACAAGAATGTCCATTTTTTTATTTGTATTTTACCTTCTTAATATCGGGGGAGGGGGTTTACTGCTCTGAGCCTAATCAATTGGATGTGGCCTTTTTTTTTGTCATTTCACATTCAATCCAATCGATTCTTGGCCCAATTATTTTTATAAAAATTATTCATCATATTCCAAATTATTTTGGCTTAATAATTATCATTTTCCAATTGATCTAATTTTTTCTTAAAATTTGAGTGCTTTTTACGTTATATTAGTTCAATCTTGATTCGAACCATTTCACCTGAACTTCTCTCAATCCTTGATTTCTGGTCAAATGAGGTTTTAGGAGAGAAGTTTTGTGATATTTCACATTGTACAAGTTTAGGGCCTGAAATAGTCCCTAATCTGATTTCAATTCCAAATCTCTATTCTCGGGTTTTCATTCTCGGTTCAACACCGGTTTTTCTAGTCTAATTGGGCTTGAATTCCAATTTCGAAAATTTTGATATTACAACGTCTACTATCATGCCCCGACCCGGTTTGATCGGATCCCCCTGAACAACCCGTCACTCTCCCGATTTATTAAAGGGTTTCCCCTTATTATAAACCGTAAAGAGTAAGGCATCCTTTAAACCTACACCATTTCCTAGAATAGCATAATCAAAACTGCATGAAATTTTAAACTTTACATACCTGTTTTACAGGCATTTTAGTTGATGGTCTTTCAGGGTAGGCTTTCTGGGATTTCTTGAAAAGGATATAAGGGAGGGGGGTGAGTACGACTACTCAGTGAATGGGTTTTCAAAGGTCTACTTTTAAATTTTAAGAAAACCTTTATATGGAGTGTGCCAAACTTCTTTCTTTTCAAAAATCCCTTCATTTAAAAAGATTCAAGTTTTTCCATTATTTCTTAGTTACCAGTGTGTCATCACCCAACACACATCCTTCATTATAAAGTTTACACATATTCGCAAGTCAGTATCACTATTGAACCCGCTAGTGGCTTCGGAGCAACTTTTCCTGCCACCCAGATAGAAGTACGACTGCTTCTACCCTGGGAATGAGTGGATATACGCAACATCCGACCCATAATCTTGAAATCGCTTCTTCGTGTCCATATGAGGACAGAGACCTCATCCTGTCCCCACCCCGGTCTCATGCGCTTGGTGCTACTCCAAATTTCACTCAGACACCTAGAATGATGAACTGCCCTTATAGCCACCAGGTCGTCCAGTTCCCTTAGGACGCATCACTACCCCTCATGAGTGTCTTGATGATCCCGTACTCACAGTGCATGCACAAACAATGTTTTCTTATATTGCCATATAATCTGTGGTGCCACTGGTCCAACGGCCCCGACTCTCAACTCAACCCGCAGTTGTTTGTCTTGACTAGTCTGTCGACCTGTCATGTCGCACTGTCGCTAGTTGACTGAGCATGTCGGTCCTATCTTGGTACCATGGCCAAATAATTCACTTATTAAGTTTTATGGCATATATATCATGTTCGTTTACGAGCTCTTGCTCGTGCCAACTAGCCTTGGGCCCACTGTACGAGATTTTCAAAATTGGGCATTTAGCCCCCAAGTTCCAAAACCGAGGCCCCCGACCTATTAGTACTATTCGAGCTCCCATCGAGAAGGTCTCCCAAATTGTTTAAGCATTGGCACACAGTCAGGGGAGAGCACTTCTAAAAAAACATATGTTTTCTCTATCCATTATATCACCCGGGTACAAGGACACCTCCGTTCATAACCGATGAACGGGTTTTCAACTTCCTTCGAGGAAGACTCATCATACCAACCGGGTATGATCTACTTACAACCCGTAAATAGTTTTTCCGCATGATTTTCACATCATTTCCTCTAAGTAGTGATGTTTAAAATATCACTTAATAGTGGGTTTTATACTGAGGTACTTATCATTCCCAACCGAGTATGATATAAAATTTCCACTCACAACCGGTAAGTGGTTTTTAATTTTAAGTTGTGCTCATCATCCCAACCGGGTATGATGTTAGTAAACCCACTCATCCGTTAATGCCGTGAATTCCACTAGACCGGTTCTTGGTATTCACGCGAGTTTGTCCTTGTTGGCGTTCCCGTACTTTGTGTTCCTACACGATATGAACATCTTGGTTCATTATCCTTCGGTCTAATCGCCTTCATTCATTCCAAATGAATGAGAAAGTGAAACTTTCATTTATTTGTAATTAGGTCACTAAAGTTATTTCTCTTTAACATTATGTGCCAATTAAGTCCCGAAACTTAATTGGCACATAATTTAACATTTTCCTCAAATTAAGTCCCGAAACTTCTAAAATTTATCATAGGAGCTCAATTTATTCCATTTCATGAAAAGGGGATTAATTTCTTAAATTTCTAATTTGGTCCTCCAACTTTTCCAAAATTACCATTTTGCCCTTCATTTACAAAAATGGTATGTTTTGCCCCAAAAATTCTAAAATTTCTCAATTGGTCCTCCAAAATTATTTTCATGCCCAACTGACCCTCAATTTCATAAAATTTCATTTTGGTCCTTCGAATTTCGAAAATCCCCAAATTTCCCCCAATTTTTTCCGCAATTTCAACTATTCAACACTGCCGAATTTGATTTCATCAAATTGACCGATTAAACACTTCTAATTGCTGAAATTGGCATTGAAATTGAGTTCCTACATGTTCATATGATTCTAAGGAACTTTGAATCGCAGATTTTAATGCCAAAATGAGCTCAAACGAAGCTTCGCCGGAAAAAAGACTACAGAGAGAGAAAGCTTCGATTTCTCATTGGTGAAGGCACGACGGTCCGAGCTTTCGATCTGGCAGATATCTCTCATCTAGAGGTTCATCCTAGAATTAAGAATCGCATCAATTGATATTGAATTGAGTTAGAATTTTATCATTGAAATTTTGCTGGTTCTCTCTCTAGCACTGGTTGGAAATTACATAGGGGAGCCGAATTAGCTTACCTTTCAATCCTAATTCGGCCGTGGGAGGGCTGAGGAAGTGTTGGAAAGGCTTGGTTTGGCCTGAGGAGGACTCGAAATGGCCGATTTCAACTCGGCCGAAATAGGGTAGCTTCGGTCCGCTAGAGTAGCTTCACTATTTTATCATGCCGGCGTCTCGTCGGTGACTCTCAGAGTGAACAAAGACTACGGACGTGTAGCTGACTTCTCCCCGGTTCTAAAGAACCCAACCTTTCCTTGTTTGGCTTAGAAAATACCCCATTGGCTTAGAACCCACACCCCCCCCCATTCGATCGAGTTTTTCAAATCTAAAAATTTCTAAATTTATCTAAATTCATTCTCTATCCAATGGTGGCCTCAAATCTTCAATTTGAATTATTTAATCCACCTAGAAAAATGAATTTAGGATTCGGTTCAATAGTGGTTCAAACCAGTCCGAACCGGTTCGGATCTAGTCCACCTAAACTGGTATGGTTTTCATCCCTAATTCCTTCACAAGTCCATTTCCATGTCTTTTGTGACTCCTTGGGTCACTTAGGGTCCATAAAATTCTCGGGTTACCATCTCTTTATCGATTTTGGTTCATAAACCGGCTTGGTCCTTAAACCGGTTGAATCTGGTTCAAGTCCGGTTCACTTGAACCGGTCTAGTTTTTCTCTCCCACTTTGTTTTAAGGTTCCTTCCCAAGGTTTATGAATTTCTTTGGAGTACAATGGAGTCGAATTCCTTTATTTTGCCCGATATCTATTGGTTTTGATTCATGAACCAACTTGGTTCATAAACCGGTTCAATCTAGTTGGATTCAGTTCATCTAAACCAGTCTGGTATTTCTCTTCCAATTCATCCTAAGATTCTTTTCCATGGTATTATGCATCTTTGGATCAACCGGGAGTTGTAAATTCCCAATTTGCCCATTCACAAATCATCGGGTTTATGAACTGGTTCGGTTTTCTCACTCAGTTTGACCGGTTCCCTTCCTGATTTTCCTTAGCCTAAAAGGGCGGGGTTTACATCTACCCTCCTTTTTAGGAGTTTTTTTCCCAAAAACTTTCATTCATTAGTTATGTCAAAATGTCAAAATTTACATTCATGCATATCTATCTAAAACAAGTAAGGATACTTTTCTCTCATGGTTGCTTCAGTTTTCGGATCAACCTTTTGTATCACAATGTATGAACCAATACACCACGGGTTAAGTATACCCCTATGTTGGAACCACAATACACCTTTCCATGGGGATACTTTCAGGAATACTTCATCCACTATTTCAAAGTTTAGCTTTCGACATTGGATATATGTATAGCTTATCTATCTATCATGGGTGGCATCATGTTTATCCCTTATGACCTTAATATCTCTCTTTTTTAGAAAGGGTTAATTTACCCATAAGGAACTAAATACATGCCCTTGTGATAGTTGTACAATTTTTCGGTCCCTTTACATAGGGTCTCCATTTACCTTACATTATAAATTCATTTTTTGTGGTGGCTTAAAATGATCAAATTGAGAAATTGAAGCTACCATTGGATAGAAAATGAATTTAGATCAATTTAGAAAATTTTAAATTTGAGAAAACTGACCAATTTTTACCATTGAACATGGTTGGACCGAACCGGTTCAGTTCGAAACAGTGTCATCTTCTTCCTCAGGATGACAACACTGTTCATTAATGTAGAAAAATTCCTTCTCCAATGAAGGTGTAACCACTCTAATCAGGTCATTTTCAGGAGAGGATAAGCTCGACCAAAATGGAAAGTGGTCAGGCAGAGGGTCCCCGAGCTCCCTATATAAAGAGGCCCTCTTTATTCATACTCCACTCACTTCAAATCACCATTCTCTCTCAACTACTCCATTTTCTGGTAAAGCTCAAACCAGAGCTACAACTTGGGCAATTTTCTTAGCCTTAGAAGGCAAGGTAGGGTCCTTCAGACTCCGGGGGAAGTCAGCTACCTAATAGCAACCTCCTTTTGACCCGAGGACCGCCGAAGAAGTGCCAGCAGAATCAAACATTGAAGTAGCTCTCCAATGAACCGATGCTGCCCTATTTTGGCTGAACAGAATTTGGCTAAATTCAACCCCCCTCCTGCCAAATTAAGCCTCCCCGACACCCACACGACCTCACATGGCTCAACAGAGCTAAAAGGTAAGCCAATTCGGCCTTTTTCCGTTGTTACCGATCGGTGTTAGAGAGAGAAAGTGTCGAATTTTGCCGATTAAATTCACCCTCAGTTGTACTTCAATTGTAGCAATTATTGATCCTAGAATGAATATCAGGATGAGAGCTACCTCCCCAGATCAAGAGCTCGAATTGTCGCACCTCCAACAGTAAGCTTCCAAAGCTTTCTCTCTCTATAAATAGTTTTCTGGAAAAGCTCCATTTGAGCTAGTTTTAGACTCAAATCATGCAATTAAAAGCTCAATTGAATCGTATGGAAGTGTAGGGACTAATTCATAACTTCAATTGGAGCAATTAACCTCGATTGAATGGCCAATTTGAAGAAATCAATTTCGGTCAATTTGAAGGGGAGAAATTAGGGGGAATTGTAGGAAATTATGGGGATTTCGAAAAATTCAGGGACCGCTATGCAATTTCCCAAAATTGAAGGCCAATTGGCCATGAGAAAGATGTTGGGGGACGAATTAGTCAATGTTTGAAATGTTTGGGGCCAAATTGCTATTTTTGGAAAGTAGGGGCAAAATCATATTTTTTTAGAAAATTGGGGACCAAATTAAAAATTTGGGAAATTTGAGCCCCTTACACAATTTAAAGTAAAATAAGGGCCCAAGGAGGATGTTGGAAGTTTGTGGAACTTAATTTGAGAAAATTTTAACACTAAGAACCTAAAGTCAAAAGATGTGAACTTTAGGAACCTAAATGCAATCAATCAAAATTTGGGCCTAGTCGCCCATACGTGAGAAAACAAAGGCTATTATGCTGAACACTCATTGATAAGGATGCCCAAATTGTGTAGGGACACATATGATTAAAAAGTCTATAAGAGAAAGCTCGAGTGGACGTGTAAACCGACTGGGACGAGCGCGTCACAGTCACCGGATGAGTGGACTAATTTACACATCATACCGGTTGGGATGATGAGCACTACTTTTAATGGATAAAACCTACTTATGGGTTATGAGTAGAGATAATCATACCCGGTTGGTATGATTAGTTTCCTTGAAGAAAGGAGAAACACGCATATCGGTTGTGAACGGAGATATCATCACACCCGATTGGTGTGATGAATTGAAAATGAATTTTTATCAGAAGTGTTCTCCCCTGGCTGTGTTCCATTGCTTAAAACATTTGGGAGACCTTCTTGATGGGAGCTATAATAGCTGAGATAGGCCATGGGCCTCAGTTTTTGAACTCATGAGGCTAAATACCTAATTTTTGAAAAATAAATATGTGCAATGGACCTAAGGCTAGTGGGCATGAGCAAAAGCGCGTAAACAAACTTAATTAAGAAAGAGCCATGAAAATATCTAATGAAATGGATTGTGTGAATTCGCCAATGTACCGAGTCAGAACTGACAGTGCTCGATGGACTGACGGTAGTGCGATAGGGTCAAGTCGACAGACTGGCCTAAACAAATAGGTACAAGTTGGGTTGAGCGTCAGGGTCGTTGGACCGCTGGCACCAAAGATAATGGCTATATGTGAAAAACTCTTGTTTGTGCATGCACTTATGGTACGAGACCATCAAGATGCCATAGGGGTAGTGATGAGTCATAAGGGCTACAAGATAACATGGTGGGGATAAGGACAGTTCATTGTGCCACTCAATCTTGAAGCTCGGTGTAGCTTCTTGCACATGAGACCGGGGTGGGGTCGAGATGAGGTCTCTATCCTCATACGGACATGGAGTGGCATTTAGATCCAGGGGTCAGATGTATAGGACATCCACTCAAACCTAGGGTAGAAGTGGACGGGCTTCTATCTTGGTGGACGGTAAAGACGCTCCAATCCACAAGTGGTGTAGTGGACGGGCTACACTTGGGAATGTGTGTACCCTTCCTGATGAAGGGCGTGTGTTATTTGCTAAATGCCTCCTGAGGCAAGGGGATGGGCTAAGAGAGCTAAACACACCTAATATGAAAATAAAAGTTTTGAAAAACCAAAATTGAGGAAAATTCCTTTTTGAAGGAAATGATAACCTTGGCATGGTTTTGTTTGGATAAACTAAAGCTATTTTGAAAACTCATTCCCAGCACCCACTCACTGAGTTTTAGAAACTCACCCCCTCTCTTTAACCCTTTTTTAGGAGTAAGGAGATAGAGAGCGTGAAGATATACCCTCCGTCAAGTATGCTTAAAGTTCCTTTTAAGCTTGCATCAGATTGATTTATACTGTTCTAGGGAACAAGGTTTGAATTTACGCCTGGCTCCTCTTAAACAAAAGAAGGGGAAACCCCTCTTAAACCAAGGGAGTGGTGGGTTGATCACGGGGATCTGACCAAACTAGGTCAGGGCATGACAATACATGTATGTTAACACCCTCCTTGTCTCCATGGTTACTTATATTCCCCATGTTATAGCCTTACTAAGCGACCCACACATTAATTGATACTTGGTTCTTTTCTTAGGTACATTTCAATCTCGTAATTCTTAGACATTTGGGGTATATAATCCTTATTTGTGTTGTTAAGGTGCCCTCTAACCTCTATTAAGGTTTTTGTGGTGTACCAACCATTTTGTCTATGTCTATTTGTAAACCATGTTCTCTCAAAATAAGAAAAAGTCAGAAATGAGAACGAAGACATTTCGAGATAAAATCATGGTTCAAAGCAAGCTAGGATTGGTAAAGAGAATCCAAAATGAGAATTTAAACAATACCAAATGATCAATAAAGATCCAAAAATAAAAAAAATGATCATGAATCAAGTTGAATTTGAGAACTGGACTAATTTAGGGTGAATTGGACCTGAAACGGGTTGAACTCGAATGAACTGGAAGAATTGGTATAAAGATTCATTTTTAGAGGTGACTTTAAAATGTTAATTTAGGAAATTAAAGTTAACATTACGTAGAAAATAAATTAAAAAATTTTTAATTTTAAAAAAACCAGTAGAATCGAGCCTAAACCGGCCAATTTTTTATTTTGGGTTATTGAACCCAGTCCAACCAAACCGGTCAACGGTCCAGTCGATCAACGAACCGCCTGTCAAGTCAGTGCCCAGTCACTACATGCAAGACGTGGTGAAGCATTCCCAGTCAATCGCTCAGTCAGCATATGAAAGCATTGACCAATCAGAGTGTGACATGTATCCTTAGTCAACTGTCAGACGAAGAAAATCCATGTCATCAACGACTAACCAATAGGAGCATGATGCATGTCCTCAATCAACAATCAACTAAGGAAAATCCTCATCAGCAAGGCTGACCAATGAGAGGGTGACACATGGCAAAGATGCCAGGTCAGCAACCAATGAAGATGTGCGAGAGAGGTTGATCAATCAGGAGTTGACACATGGCAAGGCCATGTCGGATGGCCACAATCAATTATAGGATACGTGGAAATGGCATAGTACATCAGGTAGGAAAACTGACAAATTTAAATTAGTCAATCAAAGGATGCCACGTGTCATGGTCAACTCAGAGTTAGATTAGCGACCACGTTAGATTAAGCAATCAATGAGAGGTCACCACATGTCTAGTCAACATGTCAAAGGGTGACTCAAACACTGAGTGGGAGGATGCGTCAGCAAATACTAGCCAATCCTAGCATGACACATAGCAGGTCACACATGCGAAACCCGTACACGTGCACACAATGTCGTCTTCTTCCTTCAAACTTCTGAATGGAAGAGGAGAGAGACCATCGCCATAACTCTAGTGAGACTTAAATTGATTTGACAAGACCTTAAATTATGGAATTGATGGTCGACCATCTAAGAATGGATAGAATCTTCACTTCCCTAGCTCCCTATTTAAAGGTCTCCCCTCCATTCTTCCTCTCCACACCTCCTCAAAGAACTCAAACTACTCTAAATTTCGACCATCCCTAAACTAGAGCTCCGACATCAACCATTTCTTTACCTCCGAACACAAAATCAGGTTCTTTGGAATCCTGATGAAGCCCTCCACCTTTCTACATGCTCCTTTCAACTCGAGGATTATCGGGGAAATGTCGGGGAGGTCGCACAGTATCGCTACTTTGAAGGTTGAGTTCAAGCATAACATTTCGAGCTAAATTCAAGCCACTCTCGGATATCCTAACAGCAGGGCGACCCTCCTACGATTCTCCATGATTGAGCCTCATCCTCTTTGAGCCTTTGTGGTAAGCAATTGTTGCCGCCCTTTGTCGGAATAGTGAATTTACAAAGAGAAAACTATACAAATTTTGCTAATTAAATTCTCACTACTAATGCTATCAACTAAGGAGAAATTTGATCCTGAGAGGATACTCTCAATGAGAGCTATCTCCCCATATCGAGAGCTCTGGTAACCATGTTATCGCCGGTAATAAATCATAGCTTTCTCTCTTAGGAAATATTTTTTGACAAAGCTTCGTTTGAGCTGAATTCTAAGACAAATTGGACAATTCAAAGCTTGGAATGATCATAGAGAGGTAGGGGAGATGATTACCAGGCATGTTAGGAGGCAATTAAGAGAGTTTAATTAGTCAAATTGATGAATTGAGGATTTGGGGCAAAAGTGCAATTTTTGAAGAAATTGGGCGAATTGGGAATTTTTGGAAATTTTGGAATTTTTGTGAAATTAGAATAAATTGAGTATCAAATTGTAAATAAAATGAGTTTATGAACTTAATTACAATTAAAAATAATTTTTAGAAATTTAATTGCTATTAAAAATAAATATAAGGATTTAATTGTAATTTTGGATAATTTTATTTTAAATAAAATTTCATGGGGATGAAAATGTAAATAAAGTAAATTTAGGAACTTATGAAAAATAATTGGGAGTTAATTGCCAATAAAATAAACTTAGCGACTTAAATGTAAATGAAAGAAAGCATAGGTATTTAAGTAGAAATTTTAGATATTTGATTAGTTTATTATTCGTGATAATATAGGTGTGAAAAGAATGTTTCTTAACTACAACCGCGATATTGTCCAAAGACATCGAAAATCCATACGGGACGAACAATTCACGGATCTTTGGTGAGTGAGATTTCTAGCATCGAGTCCGATTGGACCAATGACATGTTACTACTTGTGAATTCAAAAGCATGCTTGCTTAGAAAAAACTTATTTTCTAGAAATATAATTCATTAACTGTGTGAAATTTCTCAAACTATTTTGGGATATATTTCTGAAGAAAGTATGAAGCATGTTAATAGAAATGCCCTTGAACAGTGTATGGATACACTTCAAGGGTATGATCTATTTCCAGCTGTCGATCTAGGATATGGGCGAGGTCCGTGGTCGACAAGGGTTGGTTAGATCTAGTTTTGTGAAAGTTGGCCCAAGTCCAATGAAAGATAGGTCAAATCTTGTAAATAAGAATTGATTTAATAGCCTGATAAAATTATCATGATTTGATAATATTTGCTGAAGCTATTGAACTAGAGTCAGGTTAGAGTCCGTTGGGCTAGCAATGCAAAGAGAAAGGTTTTAAATCAAAAGACACATGTTTGTAATTACAATAATTCAGGACCAAAGAGACGTCCGGTACAGGGTAGTAGTGTTAGTTCTTAGAGCTGTTGGACAATAAGGTTGATACAAGGGAAGTTACGCTGTTCTAGTATGTCATGAAGCTCCAAGAGCTTCTTGTGCATTGAGAGGGAAGCAGAGTGAGGTCTCGTCCCTCAATAGAGAACATAAGTATCGATAAAGTCTAAGGGTTGGGCAATGGTGCTAAAAAATGATGTGGTAGAGGTTGTAGCCTCTCATCAAGGTGAACAGTAAAGGCACTCTAGGCCACTAGTGGGATAGATCAAGGTTGTATCCTAAGATGGTGTGTTATGTGAATGTTTGATCCCTTTATTGAGAAATGGTGTTTGTGTGTTTGTGGTGATACAAACCTATGGTAAAAATCCACCATTTATGAATTATGAAAATTCTTCCAACTAGGAAGGAACCTACTTTGAGCTTGTGAGAAATAAGTAGTGGATCTATTCAAGAAATATTTTCTAAATGATAAGACAAATTCTAGCTTGTTTATCGGGTCATTTAAACCCCTTTTTCTTTAAGAAAAGGAAAATTATTGTATTTTGGGTATGTGATGAATGGTGAATAGGAAATCACAATATCAATAAAAACCCTGGCTTTGTTATAAACTCACCCCTCCCTACACTTTTAGATACTAAATATGTCGAGAAAGACGTTAGAGAACCAACTACCAAATTAGTATAACAATTCCCTTTATAATATTTATGTACTGTATTATTTATTCCAGCATATTTTAGGAAACATAATCTAATGCACTGTTTTCCATTATTATGAGTCTTGCTCCTGTCAATACTATGATATACTATAATAATGGAGGTAGCCTATATTATAGTATTGGTAGATGTGGCGATTGTTCATAGAGTTTCCACCAAACTGGGGTTACGGTCTGACACTAATCCTCAGAGATAATTATGGTCTGCCTAGGTGTAATTATCATGTCATCTCTACCATTTCCAATGGGTTACTCTTGGGGTATTTTCATGTCTCTTTTCTATCTTCAATTTTCTTACCATTTCCAATGACGTTCTCTCATTTCCCAATGACTTACCAAATGTTTGTTATTAAGGATTTCACATGCTTAGTTATCTACAAAGCTTACATTCAACCTAATCCTAAGTGAGATTTGGTTAGCATGCGCTCCTAGCATTTTCCCTGTTGTCTTTGTCATTTTCTATCTCCCTTTATTAGGTATGAATCCCAAGTTAGTTAGTTCATGTTAGTAATTATGCATATTTAATATTGTTATCATTCTATCTTTTAATAGTAAAAGTTTCTTTCTTTGTTATATTAAGATTCCATATCTTTTACATCATTAAAATAGAAAAACCAAAATGCCAATCTATATTATGACAGGTCACTACTCATATTCCTACTAACTTTTGTAAAACGTTGCCAATCTTTTTTCCAAAAAGTCATAAATTTTCCTTGCAGAAAGTTGTAAATGTTCATGTTCCTTCCCCGTCCATTACTTCATTCATTTCCTCTACTATAGTTCTAATGGGTGATGATGTCCTCTTCTTCTTTGATGTCCATGTCAGCTTGTATGTCCCTTGCCAATACCTCACACTCGAATATTGCATCTACAACTCACACTCGAATATTGCATCTACAACTCACACTCGAATGTTGCATCTACAACAACCTCCAGGTTAGGGTAGGGCTATGTTCCTTCCATGATCTACCTCACATCTCGATTATGAATCTCTCACATATGGCATCTATCTCAACCTCGACTGGGGCAGTACCTTAACTTCAGATAGTTCCTTGCATAGTTGACCACTGATCCATTATCGTAAATTGAACAATATCTAAGTATTCTCTTGAACCAAGTGAGAGGGTCTATACCTTTCCTTGAACTTTTCCTCAAATAAGTTCCAATCTAGATACCTTGGAGAAAGGCATAAGTTCTTCTCTCTTACCCGCCAAGATTTAGCCTTTCAATCGGAGCCTCTACTAGAAGGTCACTCTCATGATGGTATACTCCCTCTTAATCCACACCCTTCTTCACGATGGTCAACCAATTCATAGCACTACCACATCATTCCCTCCATGGAATTTACCCCATATGGAAATTGAGGTGGTTTGATCCTCCTTAGGTAGTCAAGGAAATGCACCCTAGGGTCTCCCAATAAGGGGCTCTCCTTGAATACGATGGTGCTTCATTGTCCCTTCTCTTGATGAATGCTCTTCTTGGGCCTAGACACTCGACTTCCCTCCATGCCTAGCAAGAGGGGTGTCTCCATAGTGATCCAAGAGTCCACCATTTGTGTTTCCTCAAGAATATCCCCAAGAGCCTCATTCATACATGGTCACGGGGAATGCTACCGGGTTGTGGGATGCACATGTGTGTTGCTCACTTGTCTTGATCATCCGAGGGAGTTTCATTTTCAACTCCATTTCTAAAATTTTCAATTTATATGTTTAATGTTAGTGTATGAGGGTATCTTATTAATTTAATATTTTAAACAAAGGTTTTATAATTACTATTTCTAATTTTTTTTAACCATCCCAAAAATATTTTTTATTTCTAAAATATTCTTTTAAAAATATGGGTTATAATACCACTAAAGTTTCTACGCCTTGTCCCGATTTCCGAGAATGGGGAAATGGTGGAAACCCGTCATATTCCCTCATTGCTACTAAAGTGTTTACCTTAACCAAAATAGGACCAACATGACATATGCATCAAAATAAAACAGGTAGAATTCAAAAGAAATTTGAAAGTTTAAAATCATTTTGTAAGCCCAAAACAAATTAAAATCTTTTACTTGTGAAATAAGCAACTGATAAATAAGGATAACTTTTATGCACATTTTTCAAGTGTCATACATCAGTTATATGTGTACAGGAGTCAAGGTTAGTGCATGATCTTCATGCTCATTGCACATTCCTAAAAAGAGTTAGGAAATGAGTGAGCTCACAGCTTATTGAATATGTTTACTAAGGTTGAGCCATGACATGACTTACGATCTAATCTCTAACTACTCTTTTAATAGGGTTTATTTATCTCTTACTTGTATCTTTTTATGGTTTTATTTCTAACAATAGTATTTTATTTCATATTCATCATCCTAGGAATTAATTTTCTATTTCACAATTCACAAATACAATCCCTTGAGTTTTATACACATATGAACTTGAGTTATGAGGGGTATGTGCGCTAAGTGAACTACCATGGAACATCTCGAGATGATCGTCCCACTCACATGAATGTCGATTATATGTCATTCAACATCCCACATTCCTTGATCCAACTCAATCCATCTCCTGGATCATAAGCGATGTATGGAGCCCTTATATACACCTCCCTCGGGTTCGTGAGAAGATTCTGAAAGTCAACTCTTCCCTTGTACCCCCACTTATATACACATCTTCTCAATCATATCACAAATAATAATCACACAATATAATGATTTTTCTTTTTCAAGCATGTAGTATGCTACTTGACCGACCCCGATACTCATATTCTTTAACATTGATTCAACATCATAACAAACAATAGTATTCCTTAAATTCCTAAAACTCAATATGCTATCTAACCGACACCACTACTCGTTATTCTCATTTCTGAATCATAGACTATGGGTCTTTATTAAAATTTCATGATTTTGACTTTTGACCAACTCATTCAATACTAGCTACTTAATCAAACTCGTAAAATCTAGTCTCATTTTTATATTTAGAGAGAATCTCGATTTTCTTCATATATGGACATCACGGTTCTTACTTCTATTTATGTGACAACACACTCATCATATTTTATTTTCTATTTGTGAAGCCTATTATGATATTCTACACATATTAATTTTAGAAAAACTAGATAAGAACCACGATCGTTATATACTCATCATTTATAAACTCACTCACCCGATTATATGGATACATATTTATTCTAGTCTATTTTCGAGTATATCTGATTGATGGTATCCACTTGATTATTTGTACAAGTATAAACTATAATATCCATATAAATAAAATATAATCAAGTTTGGTTATAAATGGTATATCATAATATAGTCTCTTAATTTTTTAAAATTACGATTTTGCCTTTCATATCGAATTTGCTTAATTCTCTTATGTAAAACTCATTTATACATCTCTAATTCGCAAGTTCTAAGTCACTAATATTATCCATATCTTTTTTAGTTATTTTTAGCCTTAATCCATTTTTACCTTTTTCGACCTTATAATTTCTACTTATTACAAATTGGTATCAAACTTTCCTAAAATTATATTTTAATCTCTTTACTTTTTATTTACTCGTTTTATACTTAGATTTTAGATATAACTTCTAACTAATATACTCTAACTTTTCTTAATTTTAGTAGTGGTTCTTATTAGTGTTCCCTAACTTCGGTGAAGGAGGCTTACTAACATCGTGTGAATGTTGTGAGAGGGGCAAAGGGGTCAAGGGATTTCCTATGGAGCTTACCAAATCGACTTTGCATTGGTGGTGGCTAAGATGTTGCCGGAGGGCTTTGCCCTTATTTATGGTGTGAAAACATAGGACCAAGTTGGGGGGCTTACGGAGGTCGTCTCGCCACCACTGAGCTTGACCAATGTCCCTCGGTAGTAGAGGGGTCGAGGAGGTTATATGAGGGGAAGTCTGAGGCAATTTGTGGCTTACAGAAATAAAACAGAAAAATTTTGCTTTGACTTTCAGAGCAAATTGTGATATAACGAAGGAGAGATTGTATGTTTTTAGGGGAAGCTCGAGCAAAGGGTTGTGTGCTCACTCGTATCATTTGTTACGTGGAAAAATATTCAAAACTATACCTTTTGAGATATTTTTTGTGGCGTATACATCGTGCATAAATAGAGTATTGTATTATTTGAGCAACATGGCACTTGGGCGGGAGTGAGATGACCCATTAACTTAGGTTAGGTTGAACCAATTCTAATTTATTTTATTTATTTACATATTTGATCAAAAAAATTTAATATTTTATCAATTTAGGTATTTTCGGTAAATAAATCTTGATTTTATTCAATTTTTAAGATTTTTGTCTTATCAATAATGATCTATATGAGTTTGTTTTCCATGAACAAAGGTAAACCTATTCAACATCAACTTGTTAAAATTTGCATATAGTTTTTTTTATGCGATGAAAAAATTCATTAAGAATGAGAAAAGTCTGCCGAATTGGGACTTGCACCCAATGACAAAAGCACATCCCAGTCTTTGAAAGATAAAAACAGTTTGTGTGCAATAGAGAAACTGCTATTTGATTTCTCACACTCTCCATAACTGCACATAATAGCGTGAACACAAGAGTTAAACTCCCTACTAATTTAAACAATCTATATACAATCAAAAAGGACTATCTGGTTGTTATAAACTCTAGAAAACGAATTTAACTCATATGGTATGTTTGTAAGTAAAATATTCAAAACATGTGCTAACATTTGTGATTCCCCTTCCACCCTTCCACCCTTATGTGGTTGCAAACCTTACTCCCTCCATCAATGCATATATTTATGCTTTCAAAGGGATTAACACCTCAACACTCACTCGATCAATGTATGTCTTTATGCTTTCAAGGGAGTGAACACCTCAACTTAGCTCTTCCACCACTTACACTATTTTTAAATTGAATAGTTTGGAGGGATTTGGAGGGGATTGGAGGGGAGTAGTTCGGATGGGTGAAAAAATCACTTATTTGGTAAAAAGAATTGAGTGAATTTAATGGGGTGGAGAATCAACTATAAACCCTTTTAATTTATTTATTTATTTATTTTTATATACTTTAAATAGATTTATATATTAATAATATTTTATATAAAATTATATAATATAAATATTATAAATAAAAAATATTATAAAAATATTTTTAATATAATTTAATAATATATAATAACTAATAAATTATTTAATTTAATTAAAAGGATAAATTTATTTTTATAATTTTTTCATTAATAATTTTTTCCCTTATTTTCCATCCAAACTATAAATTATTAAAAAATTTTAAGACCTTCAAATTTATCACTTTAACTACTCTCTAAACCACTCGCTTAACCTTTACTTCAAATTTCTACAAACTACTTAATTCAAACAAACCACTCAATTCAAACGTATAAATATAGTAAACTCTTGTCTCCTACAAACACAGAATTAGTCTGCAAGGAGTGATCACAATTTAGTTTCACGAGGTTCCAATAGGGTGGGTTCAATGAAAGCATCCATTTAAATTAGGAGGACGTCCCATGATAGGTATATTTATTCAATCCGTTAAATATGTCCCCATCATTATAGGGGCACTACTATTGCGACTTAGGTTGTGAGCCCCTATAAATAAGTATACTAAATCTAGCCTAAATAAATGACACGATCAATTTATATGAGGTTGCATACAAGAATATTAGAGTTGATAAATATGAGGTAAACAAATAAAATTGAAAATGTTTTATAAATGCTATACATCCTACATTACCAAATGTTTGCTCCTCTAAATAAGAGTTTGGAATCTTCATACTTCATCTTAAGAAGGGATGAGGAGAACGTATTCATTTGAAATGTCATGTTAATGGGAAAATTTTAAGAATAATGTGAAAAGTTTAATTATTTTTGTTATAATTTGTTTAATTTGTAACAAATTAAAAGTTATTGAGACAATATATAAATAATTCACTTTTGGGGCTAATCAATGATATCTCAAACTTTTCCAATAAAATGCAGTTAACTACTCTTCACATTTTTTTTTTCTTTTTGGCTTCAACCACTTCCTAGCAAGAAGGCGGTTCCTTCAATTGAAGCTGGAGAACCTGAAGCGAAGCCAATTTTGGCAGAGCATTCAACTAATAGATACCATAGCTTTAGATACAAGATGCAGGTTTCTCTATACCCGAAGCCGAACCTCTTACATTCATGCATGTGGCATTTACCGAACCTTCCGGGCCATGGTAGAGTAGGTTTATATTCCAGAAGTTGATGTTGTTGCATGGATACTTACGGCTACACTGGAGGGTTACTGCCAACTGCGACTTTGATGAGCCCCTTATATTCTTGAACCACACATCTTTGATTTGAACGGAAGAAGGTTTCTGCACATAGGTAAATTATTACGTGTGTGTATACGTACATGCACATACATGGTTACGGCTGCTGCTCTTATTCATCTTTTGTTGTATTATGGTTCATTTAGTATAAAACCAACTTTCTAAGACTTAGTAAAATTTTAGCAGCTTTTAGGCACTTACCGCCGATTGATCACATCCATCAATTTTAGCAGCTTTTAGGCACTTACCGCCCATTGATCACATCCATCAAATGGACAATATTGCTGATCAATAAAGATGGGGTTGTAGGCGTTGTCTATGATGACATTATCATAGGTGATATTGTACGCGGATAGCTGGATATCCGAGGCCCACGTCTTGATCCTCAGTCCATAGTTGGTTCCGGAGAGCGTGCAGTTCTGCACCTTGATCCCGTTGACATCTGCCTCATTATCGTACTTTCCAAGGCTTCCGATACTAATTCTATGGCCTGGACCGCACGTGACATTATGAACCCAGATGTCCTTGCTCCCCGGCCCCATTGAGACGCAGTCGTCCCCAGTAGCGATGATGGAGTTCAGGATCCTGATATTCTCTGAGTTGCCGATATGGATGCCATCGGTGTTAGGACTGTCTTCTGGAGCGATGATGTGGACTCCATCAATCTTGATGCGGCGGGACTGGTGTATTTTCACATGGAAGTACTTGCTGTTCAGGGAATTTATCCCGCTCACGACCGAATTGTTGACGAAATCAAGCTGAATGGACTGTTTATAGAAATATGAATAACTTTAACCATGAGAGATCCTAAAAGATTATCATATTGTATTGAGATAATTCTTTCTCCAATGTTGATAATAGTTCCATTTTGGTGAAGAAGATGTAACCATCCAACCTTACTTTTCCAGCTCAATTAATTATAGTCTAATATCATGTATAGGTTGCTGGAGTTCAGATGGGGCAAGAGCTTTTTCAAATATGATTTAGATCTACTTACAATAGGAAGACGTCTGCATTTGGGATTCTTCTCACAATTGTTGAAGTTCCATGCGGATTCGCCGAAACCATGGAAGGTCCCTTTGCCGGTGATAGCGAGCCCATCGAAGTGCCTAAAGGCAACCCAGTCATCATCGCTTACCAGACCAGCTGGGGCCTTGATGGTCCCCTCGACCCTGAACTCGATCCACCCTTTGCATGGGCCGTTGAACACTGCGGACTTGACCATGTATGCCCCCCTGGGGACCACTATCTGGCTGCGCCCACCAGTAACGTTGCATGAATTGGCAAATGCATCCTGAAAAGCCTGCAAACAAAATGACAGACAGATAAGTGATTAGAAAATGTGTCGCGGATTTTACGCATTCCGTATCATGTATGGTACACGTGTCACGTAAATACATTTAAATAGGTGGGAATCTATATGATATGATAGGGTATGAATGCAATGCATATAAAATAGGGTAAACCCTAGAGTTGAATTAACAAATTAAAATAATCTGATTATAATATCCGACCTTGCTGCTGTCGGATTTTCCATTCCCGATAGCCCCGAACTTCCTTATGTCGAATACTCTGTCGGTTCGTTGGGTACAAACCTCATTCGCTAACACTAGAAAGAACAAGATGAAGAAAGACATGCACAGGTGCCTCGAGTCCATTTCTCTTTCTGTCAAGAGCAGGCTTAAGAATGATGGAGAAATGGTAAGCTGCTACTCCTTATATACACTCCTTCAGTTTAGTGAAAATAAGAATGAATGGAATTCCCATTTTCAGGACTTGTCTTATCCGGTAGTCATTTATTAGAAAAGGAATATATCATATAACTCCATTATGATTACAATAAAGCTTGACTCATAGTACCTATAAAACAATTATGATAATTAATTCGTGGCAAATCTGTCGGTCAATCTGTGAGACAAATTTTATGTTCACATTTTTCCACGAAATGGAACTATTATCAACATTGGAGAAAGAATGAAGGTTGCTAAAGAATAATAAGACACTTCAAAAATTTTGTAGGTAATCTAGTTGTATATGATCTGATTGATAATATTCATATCTTATCTTATTGTAAATGAATTTATTCCGAGTAATTTGAACGTTTGTCAAATAGTTATATATTTTAAAATATGTACATCGATATATTAATATATATTCCAAACAATTTTGAAAATTGTAATCTATTATTATCGTAATGTGAAAGAATTTATTATTAGGCATTTCTATAATTATGAATATTGAATAATTAATTAAAGATATTTTTAAAAATTGAAAGTTTATATAATAATTTACTTCAATATCCATATATATATATATCTTGAAAATATATTTGAATATATATTAAAATATTGATTCACATACTTTATTCATTTTGGATGGTCATTTATAATTCTTCAATTTTCCAATTTATTTTCTATTAATAATTCTGGAAATCCTATATAGATTATTAATTGAATTAAATCAATTCTGTTTTCAATCACAATTTTTGTTATTGATTTAAAAGTGCATAATTTTTTATATTTATACAAATTATGGTCTACGTATAAAATGATATTAAAATAAAAAATATTATTATATTTTAAAAAGGAAAAAATATTTAAAAAATACAATGGATAGGATGACCTTGCTTGCTGGCCCTCCCCATTTCTAAATATGAGCGGCCACTTACTGCACTTTCCTTCCGACCAGATCGCCGGAGGCACTCTCGTGTGATTGTAAAAATTATTATTTACTTATTAAATAGTTTTGTTTTCGCCCATGGAATGGTACAATTATCAAAGATAGGGTTTATTAATCTAGGGATTATAACATTCTTGAGTCATTACACAATCTTGTAATTACTCTACTTTGATTATATATTGGAAACTTACCCAGTCAATTTATGATTTTGTGAGAAATATGTGTGTGCATTTATAAAATATAACTTAAACGAAAGTATAGAGCATGTGTGCTTATAAGTTGTGTATCAATTTGCCATTATGTGGTATGATTTAAATTCCGCTTACATTATTACATTATGTATTAGAAGTTTGCATGTACAAGGGAGTATTTGGACATTGATTGGGTGTGTAAGTAAGAAGTTGAATGAAATAGACTTATGACATCAAACATAGATAAAAGAGATTTGGTTCTTGTGGGTCACATTTGTATATGCATGGACAAAAGTGATATCTTATTAACTTCTCATATATATATATATATATATATAGGATTTAAAGTGTATTTAATTACTTGGATAAGATATTATCTTTAAAAAGTTTTTTAATGAATAATTCATATGTTTAATTTAAAAAAATTAAAGAAAACAAATAATATTATAAATTGATAATAATATTGAAGTATTTTACTGAATTACTAAGAGTATTTTTATATTTTTAAATTATTATGTCTTTTTTCGAAAAAAAAATATTATAACTTTTAAGTTAGAATGAGTTGAATTTATTAACTCAAGTTAGTTCATTCTCTCACCAACTTGATTTCTTCTAAAACATGTGAAAAGTATTGAAAAGTCCCATATAACTAATCAAATTAAGGTAAATATTTTGATAGAGTAGAATTAATGAAGATCCATTAGATATTTATGTGTTAGTTATAAGAAAATATTTTTTTTGTAATTTTGGATTGTATAATGTATGGTTTAATTGTTTAAATGTTAACCGGTAAATTTAGTATAAAAGATTATAGTGCAGAGTAATGTAGAGAGTTTATGGGTGAAAGTAACGCAATCACTCAAACAAGTTAATTAAAATATAAATATAACATTGTTCATTTTCTAATAGACTTAAATAATTTATTAAGCAATCACATATTCATTGAGTTGTACATTATTTAAAAAATTGCAGTATAACATATATAATAAAATTAAGTATTAATACAAAATAAAAAAATGAAACATGAAATATAAAAAATATAATTATATATATATATATCATATTTTTATTATATAATACAAAGGAGTAATTGTTATAATTCAAAACAATTACACAGTATAATTACAAAATAAATTAATGTTAATTGTATAATAATATTTATATAAATATTATATAATAATAAATATATATAATAAGTTATATTATATAGACACAAATTATTTTAATTATGTATCATATTTTATCATATAATTATGTTATATAATATAAATAAGTTATTATTACAAATAAAACAGTAATAAATGTTAATTATATAATAATATTAAAGTTAAATATTTTATAATAGTAAAAAATAATATATATAAATAATAAATTAAATTATATATTTTTTATATAACACATTTTTATCAATCATATCATATAATACAAATGAATAATTATTATAATTATAAAATTAGTAAATACTAATTAAATAATAATAATTATACATAAATATCGTATAATAAAAATAGTAAAAATAATATATGTATATGATAAATTGTAATATATATATATACATCACATATATATATTTTGATTGATTATATTTTATAATATTATTATATTATATAAAGCTAATAAGTTAGAGTTACAATTATGAATTGAATGAATGATAATTATATAATTATATTTTTATATAAATATTGTACAATATTGACACTTCTCCTTAGAACATAATAATATAAATCTAGATGGGTGATTAAGCATCTAGCCTAATCTAGTAATAGTAGAATTGATAGTAGCTACAAAACAAGATGGAGAGTTTGAGAAGGAGATGCACATAACAAAAGAATGATGATTTTATCATTGATTATTTCATTAAAGAGATAAGAAAGTAAGAGTGTTCTAACAATTATCATCATTGATTTTACAGTATATTCAAATGGATATAGACATGCCCATATATAGTAAAAAAATAAATAATATAATATATAACTCATCACTATAAAGGACAACACTCATATTATATTAATTATGTAAGGGTGACACACATAAAATATGAAAATATATACCATTTACTTCTAAATAAGATGAAATTTTACTTCTTGTACACTCATTGTTGAAAATACAAACACAAAGATGTATGACTTATCAACATTGGAGAAATATACTTCTTATAGATAAGATCGAACTTTACTTCTTCTACACTAATTGTTGAAGATACAAACACAAAAATAACATCAGAGAAATAAGTAAGATTTCTAAGGATAATAATGCACTTTAAAAATTTTATACGTTGAAAATCTACCCATTAATTAGCTCTTATTGATAATATCGAAGTAATTAATGTGTATTACTATATAATTTGCATATAGTATAGAGTAATTTGAACATTTGTTAGTTATATATTTTAAAATATGTAAATTGATAAATTAAAATATATTTAAAATAATTTTGGAATTTGTATTTTATTATATCAATGAGAACGAATTTATTATTGTGTTTTTATATAATTATGAATATTAATTCATTAATTAAATATACTTTTAAAAATTGAAAGTTTATCCAATAATTGTACTTGAAAATATATAAATAAATATATATTTAACTTGAAAAATATATTTGAATATATATATATATATATGAGAAATCAACTATATATGTACACATTCAAAATCTAAACAATAATTAATATATGTAAATCAATATTCCTAAAAAAATCTTAAAAAATTATATATAAGTTGAAAATATATTTATTATTTATTTCTAAAATATGTTCAAATCTTAATGTGAAGGAATTTGTAATTGGTGTAAGCATTAAAGGCTCACAAATACCCAATATTTAAGGGTTTGACATGAGAATGAACAAATTCTGTAAGAATATTAGGGAATGTAATTATTGTAATAATAATATTGACATGGAGATTCATATAATTCTTTTTGTATGGCCATCTATTATTCCTCAAATTTTCAATTTATCTTCTATTAATAAGTGTATCAATTTTGATATTTATAAAAATTATGATCGGCATATACAATAAACTTAAAAATACTTAAAAATGAATAACTTAAAAAATATAATTAAAGGAACACTTGGTGCAATTCCGATTCCTAAATTGGAGAGGCTCAAGATCGAATAAGTAACCTCCTCATAAGAGTGTAATTTTCCTGGTTACGCCCCTTCCACTCAGAATGCTGTGTCATCGTGCACTACAAACAGAAATTGGTCAGGATCTTACTGATTAGGTTGTCGGAATACGTTTTTACTAAGTATTTCGTCAGGTTTGAAACGAAGGCCAAGAGTAGTTTTCTCCTTTATTCGCTTGTTATGACAAAAAAGAGACAGATTTCCTTCACTGGCTGCCCCCTCCTCTACTGCAATGGTTCTGTGTCTCTTTCTTTCGATCATGTGCTGCTTGTGATTGCAGGTTTTCTTCCGTGTAACGTGAAGCGTCAGCTATTAGCATTTCACACAGGTAGTCGGAGACAACCCCTTCTCAAGTGGCAATGCCATTGCTGCTTGTATCGGACAGGTTAAGGATACTGTGCCAAAGTCTATTCCCTCTCTTCTAATCAAGTTGGTCTTGTTTGACAGCTTTGTATTAGATACCGATTCTGTGTTTGTTTGTCTTGTGCATGAATTTTGGAATTACCCATGGATGAGGGTATCCGAACAAGATGGACCATATTTTAAATCCTGCGATACGTAATTTATGTCGGTAATTATTTGTTAAACAAAATGGTTATAAGATAGAAGAAATTATTGGTGATATTTTGAATGTTGATATTGAGAAAGGCTATCGTGTCTGTCTATATACGGTTAGGAGTTAAAACAAAGGTGGATTACCCTCTTGTTCTAGGAGTGGACAACCACATGAAGAGGTGAAAAAGTTTCACCACAATTCACAAGGTAAAATTAGTCACTTGTCCAAGAATTGTCTCCACTAGAAGAAAAAATACATAGACCATAGGTCAATGCCTTGCTAAGAAAATGTGGTGCACTACTCTTAATGTTAAACCAATTAAGAGCTATGTTACTAGGTATACTCTGGATCAAGTGGAGTAGCCTCTTACGGCTAGTCACCTAGTTAATGATGGATCACAAGCGAAGACAAGGATGATGGCCTAAACATGTGGCTTAGGACACAACTACTGTTAACAAAAATAAAACATGCTAATGATGAAGTTCTAGTAATTGAAGTACTCTCCCCCGGGATTCTAGCATCTTGATAAAGAGCACTTGATGTAACTGCAAGCATTGAGGTACCAGATCATCAAATGCATATTTCAAGGATTGCTAATTAATTTGAATTGACTCTAGTGACATATTCCAAAAAAAGGGTCGAAATTTTTCTTCTTATAGTTTGTTTGATCGTGAAATGAGACCTAACAACAAAATATTTAAACTAAGTCTTCGTTTCTCTTCAACAAGCAATAAACTTAGGGGTAATTTTCCTCCTAGACTAAGGAAAAAAAAGGAAGAGTATTACAAATACCACATTGAGTTCAGTCGACGACACATAACTAATTTCAGTAGATGCAGAAGCACATGAATCTCTAATATCATTAATGAAGGGTGGCGTTGACTGGTCTCAAATAACCACAAGGGGATCAAGAACCTCATTTTATGGAATTGTCAAGGGTTAGATCCACCCGACAATTCAAGCATTAATGGACCTAGCTAGAAAAATGAAGTATGGCGTCATTTTTCTAATGGTAACCAAGAATAATATTGATAAAATTGATGGAGTCACGAGACAAAGGGGAAATGTGAATGACTATATATATATATATATATATATGAGGTCAATGGTTTAGGGGCTAGACTTACATTATGGTGGAACTCTCGTGATTTGCAAGTTATTTTTTATGGTAACGAGAGTATGGTACCCTACCTAGCATATTTGGGCTCGAATAACTTGGTATCATATGGAGCAATGACAAATTATTAATGATGTTTCATGTTATACAATGGACCCTAGGCTTTTGATGGGAGACTTTAATACAATAAGTTAGTATGAGAAGAGTGGTGGGGTCCTAAAGAAACCAAGTGTATCTATAGTTTCTTACGCTTTCTCTCGGATACCAACTTTCAAGGGACAACGGTTTAAGTGGTCCAACCAATGGGAGTATTTTTCATATTTGATATAATTTTCAGGTCCAAGATCTAATAACAACTAATTACGTTATCTCAATACTACAATAATGAGTATATTAATTAAAATAGTATCGAAATGAATAAAAATTAGAATATAAAAAAATATATAATTTTTAGCGTAAATTAAAACTTTTTCATAAAAGTCAATTCACAAGTTAATAAACATTTAAAACCTTGAGAAAAATATATTATAACAAATAAAAATTCTCCATGCACTTCTTTTCGAGGATCACTACCTCCCTTAGTTAGAGTTGCTTCCTGATACATGAGATCTTCCTCTCATCTTTTGTTTCTCCTTGCTACCTAAAAATGTGTTGGAGAGAGTGGTGAGCAACACTGAGTGAGTGCGAGGTCTGATCATCAAGTCATTTATAGTTCGATGTCATCTTAACTCAAAAATAGCTAAAACAAAGTTACTTACAGAACCACCCTCCCCCTCCCCCTCTTAAGCCATTATTAAGTATTTTTAGAGTATCATTGGAAGGGAACACTTTTCCTGAACCAACTAATCGTGTGGTGTCTACAGACACCCACACCTTAACTCTTTCTAGTTTCAACAAATTTCATATCCATATCAGGTTTATTCATGGAGAATTTCACTATACTCTTCAGTAGGATAAAGTGTGATCAAATACCCTTAAGAGTCGAGACTCATATGTGTATTCATCCCATCAGCCCTAATATTCAAATCACGCAAAATTCATGAGTATAGGTGTTACTCTCATGGGAATTAAATAAAAAATTATAATGTAATACACCATGATCTTCTCAAGTCCCATCCTAATATCCTGTCCTCGCAAGTAATCCTTGGTTTATATGTATAATCTCTCCCTTGTATCCCATCTAGGTATGCAACATGTCACAACCTGACCCGATTCACAGCTGGCAGTCCCATGCAACTTTGTCAATCCCCTCGGCCTTACAATGGTGGGTACTTTTATCAATGTAAAATCGGAGATACTAAGGCTCATAATAAAAATGCTACCTCAATTTTCAACATAAATTTGAACTTTCTTAGAAAATTAGTGTGTCCAAAATAGTTTACACAAGCAACACATGAATATAGCAATTTATAAGCAGTAATTAAAAACCTTTGTATGCAAGCTTGGAGATCTACCTCAAGTCACACTTTTCTATATATGATTCCCAATTCATGCCTCGTGGAATCCTGACTTTGTCCTATAATTGTTTAGGGGAGGGGTGAACTCACAACTCAGTGAATGAGTTATTGACGTCATGCCATTGTATGACTTACGACCTCAAACTTCACATAAAAACTTTAGAATGGATATTAATTCTCAATTTTATAAAATTATTCAATAGTCATAGTTTTATCCGACCCCTTGAGACTATTGTCTTGGGCCTACCCGGAAACCATAATTCCATATTATGTTAGGTCAAACTCTCTCTTCCCAAACAAATCATATCAATGTATGAAGGTATGCACATAATAGCACATATTGGCAACTCATGACCCAAGCTATACGCTAGAGGCATGCCATATATTGGATTAGGTAAGATGAGAGTGTGTCAGTCATGTGTATTCTCCACAACTGGTATCCCTTGGGTTCATTTCTCATTTGGATAAATTAGCACCCGAGGTCATGCTAATATCCCACCAATAGCCTTGGTCATGCCTCTTACAAACACAACTCAATTCCACCTTTTCTCATGGAAGTGGAAAGCACCTCAAACAAAGGTTTGATTACCTTGCAAAGTCTGTTTTACTAAACTCTGTCACAACCGAAGCTAACTAACAATTCTTAGAATTAATTTAACCTCAATTCTTACCTAACTCATATGAAGCAGTGGTATTCGAAAGTTGAGATCAAGAAAAGTCTACTGAATTTTTTGTAGTATTTGTTGGCTATTGAGACCATAAAAAATGACCAACGTATGCTCTATTTCTAAGTGGAAAAGGTCTAGTACTGTTTGATCTTGCCGACAATGGTAGTGCTAACATCGGTAGCCAAGAGAGATGACGTTGGAAAGACTCTCGTAGTTTTCCAATGACACATAAAACTCTAAGTTTGGTGGTCGAGAGAGGAAGTGGTGCTCTCTAAAAGTGCGATCACCGGAAAATGGAGGTCTGAGTGTTTTAAAGAGAATTCTAATCTTCAACCAACTTGGGGATATCCAAGCTTTATATGCCCAAATTCTAAACTTAATTGGCTATTTGATCATAGCCCACTTTCATCATTTTATAACTTATGGCTTTATGAATAAATTAATTATCAAGCGGTGAGTTTTATAATTTAGTTGGCAAAATTTCGAGTTTTAATCCGGATTTGGGGTGTTTAGTTGAACAGAGGGGATGAGCATGTGTGTGGCGTGTGACACGTGTTTTGACCCTTTGACCAATTCAATCGGTTCATCACTATTCCAAACCAGTTTCCAATGAATTTTTCGATTGGTTCACCCTCAATTTGAATGGTTGATAGCCCAATAAAAATTTCTAAAATTTTTGTTCAATTTTCTATTAAATGGACTCAATAACCACTAAATTTCAATTTTTAAGACCCCATAAAAATTGGGGGGTTTTGTGACCCAGGCTGGTTCAACCTTGATCTAAACCAATTCTTCCTCGGGATTTTTCCGATCCTTGATTTCTAATAACAGGATGCTCCCCAAGGGCATTTCATGACCATTGTCATTGTCTTTATGACTCAATTTCGATCCATATTCCAAATCTAGTTCGATTTCAAATCTTGGTTCAAGTTTTCCTTCTCGACTTTGCCATCATTTCCAATTTGATTTGACTTGGTTTTCGGTTTAGATTCTCAGTGTTACACAACATGATTCTCCCCTAATTACAATCCTCGATCCAAATGTCATGCATATGAAGTTATGCAACATACACAACAATTTAAAAATATTAGGAAAAAATACAACTCATAATAGACCTTCAAGCACTACTTCATCATACACATAACTTATTTCACATAAATTACTTTGGGCCTTCATTGGATCACCTTAATCAATGGTCCAAATTTCTTTCTATCTTACCGTACCATAGTCCATGTTTTAATTGAGGCCTTAGCCCCTTTTTAATAAATAGTGAGTATGTCATTTATAAATCATGGTTCTTAACCCATTATGCACATTGTGTCTTATACCCATTTCCTAACTAGTGGAATAACACATTTATAATTTTGAGCCTTAGCCCCATTCATATCCATAAGGCCTTAGGCCCCTTTTGTAAACACGTGGCCTAAGCCTATTTATAAACATAGCTTTGGTATCTTTTTCATAGCAATCGAGCCTAGTGTTCCATTCTTAAATATCAGTCTATGCCATTTCTAAAACACAGCTCTAGCCTTGTTCCATAACCGAGGGCATCATTCCCATTCTTTGTAAATGGTGGCCTTAAGCCCATTTCATGAACATGTCTTAGTTTTATTTTCCAAGATATGACCTTAGCCTCTTTATCCCAAGCTTTGCCCCTTTGTAATATGTGGGCTCTATGCCCCGTTTTATGAACATTGTAAAGGGTTAGAATCTCATCCCTTTCTAACCCTCTAGCCCATACTCGTCTATTTTATACTATTGGTTCTCGACTCGCTTTTCAAAATTATTCGTGATATTTTCCGTCTTTTGATCAAATCTACTGTGTAAGCTTTTCTAAGTTTTCCAGAAAATATTTTCCAAACATTCACATCAACATTTCATAAAATGAGAACATATGCTGCATGGGTTCAATAAAACAATGTGTTAGAAATCCCACTCATCGTAGTAGTCGGGACTTGTTCATCCCGAAGGTATTTTCATCTATCTTGGGATGCATAATTTGCGTATGATAGCTATCAAGTTCCTCTACATAATCATGAAATAATATAAGGCCAATTTCAATGTTAACTAACTACTTGTAAGCTATCCCGTAATTTTTCCAAAAATTACAGTTTCGCCCCTCAAACTTGGGGAGGTCAAGGTAGGCTTGGGGTAGCTTAGACGACAACAATATATCAAACCATGTCCATAGATGATCATATAGGACTCCATAGACCCACTTTTCATTTAATTTTCCTTGGGGGTAGGATCGTACAAATTGCACAAGGAATTAGGGTATTTTTAAGTCTGGGTTCGATAAATGAGTTTAAGACAAGTGGAGATAATGCCCATGCATACACATGCGTACGCTCGGTGCAACACGCCGCCTGGTTTACTCTGTAGCAAATTGATTTTCGGTGAATAAATCGACTAGTTCAATTGATTTTGGTTGTTTCTTGGCTGATTCACACCTAATTCGATCAATTCTGGGAGTAATTTATTTTTCAAAATATTCTTTCTTCAATTTCTTACAAATTGTACTCAAGAACCACCCTTTTCTAATTTATCTAACCCCTTCTAAAAATCGGAGGAGAGAGGGGGATGGATGGGTATCACTCTAAGTTAGTTTCATTGATTTTGATTGGTTCATCTAAAATTCGACCAGTTCTTTGCCCAATTTATTTTCTAAACATTCTTCATCAATTTCCATATTAATTGGACTAAAAGTTACAAATTTTCAATTTGTCTAATCCCTCTAAAAATATCAGGGGATTTTCATGTCACACCCCAATTCGATTCATGGTTATACTAATAACCTGGGAATATAACGACTGATAAACAATAATTTAAAACCTGCGTACATAAGGTTTGGGATCTACCTCAAGCCACACTCATTATGTAGGTGATGTCTTGGCTTAAGCCTTACGGGACCTCAGCTGCCACGCCCCAACCCGGTTTTATTGGAACCCCATGATCAGCCTGCTACCCTTTCATATACTAAAATGGTATTTCTACCAAAATAGACTAGAGAAGGTAAAGATTTATAAGTATATATGCTTTTCATAACAAAACGATTTATGAAAATTACCTTCTCATGGTAAACCTGACTTGCTTCTCAAGCTCTCACTCTTCTTGGTGTAAAAGCTTTTGTGAAAGAGGATAAGGGAGGGGGTGAGTTCGATAACTCAGTGAATAGGGTTTATAGGACATCGTTACTTCCTGTCACTAATTCAGTATACACTTAAGTAGAAATTTCCTTTCTTGTAAGAGGATATGTGATAAATAAGCCACTACTTGTCTTATCTTTCATAAAAATATTTTTTATCAATATCTTAGCTTATTTCATCAAGCTTAGGGTAGTTACCTTTGTAGTTGGAGGGATTTAATCAATTAAACCTACCAGAGTTTGTTTTTATACAAACACACTTTATCCATAAAGTGATCAAACGGTCGTAAAACAAACATTTAGAGGCTACAACCTCGATCTGTTTCACTTGTGGCCCGAAGTGCCTTACCGTCCACCTTGGTGAGAGGCCAACCTCCACCACATTATCTATGTGAGAACCTTGGCCCAACCCCCAGACTTATGTAAACCTCGTCCCTTTATAGTTAATAAAACCGGGGAAAAGAATTGGTCATTTTGAAAGAGGAAACTGAGATGTTTCACAAACCAAAACTGATATGAAAAGGGTAAAATGAGAAATTGACAAGCCCCAAGTGACTTAAAGAGTCATAAAAGAATGGAAAAGAACCTTGAGACAATCAGGAAGGAAAAACCAGACTGGTGCAAGGTGAACTAGACTAAATCGGATCGAATCAATTTGAACCGTTTTCTAAATTCATTTTTCTAGTTAGCTTAAAATATTCAAATTGGAGAATTTAAGCCACCATTAGATAGAGAATGGATTTAGAAATTTTGAATTTTGAGAAATCCAGTCGAATCGGGCCTGAATCGGTCATTTTAAGCATTGAACCCGATCGGACCTGTCAGGTCTAGTTCAGAATAGTGTCGTCTTCTTCCTTAAAATGACAACACTGTTCATTCAATGTAGAAAATGTATAGCGCTAGCGAAGGAAAAATGTCTCCGTTCAGGCTATTTCAGGGCAAGGATAAGCTTGACCAAGATGTGAAATGGTCGGGTAGAGAGTCCCCGAGCTCCCTATATAAAGTGCTACTCTCCATTCATCCTCCTCACACCTGAAATCTCCATTCTCTCTCAACTGCTCTATTTTCTGGTGAAGCTCGAACCAGAGCTTTGACATAGGCACTTTTCTTAGTCTTAAAAGGTGAGGTCAGTTCTTTAGACTCTAAGGGAAGTCAGCTACCTAACAGTGACCTTCGTTCAATTTGAAAACCATCGGAGAAGTGCCCACAGAATCAAACAGTGAAGCAGTTTCAAAGGACCGAAGCTGCCCTATTTCGGCTGAGTTGTAATTGGCCAAATTTAGCCTTCCTCCGGACAAACTAAGCACTCCTGACACTCCCAAGGCCCTCACACGATCGTAATAGAGTTGAAAGGTAAGTTAATTCGGCCCTAGTCTGTCATTTTCGATTAGAGTTAGAGAGAGAAACTGTGAAATTTCACTAATAAAATTCTTCCTTGATTTAAGGACAATTATAGAAATTTTTTATCCTAGAAGGTACCCTAGGAAGAGAGCTACCTTCTCCGATAGAGAGCTCAGACCGCTACACCTCCAACGGTAAACTTTCAAAGATTTCTCTCTCTATTCATAGTTTTTTGGCGAAGCTCCGTTTGAGCTCAATTTGGACCCAAATGACGCGGTTCAAAGCTCAATTGAATCATATCAAAGTGTAGGAACTGATCCATACCTTCAATTGGAGCAATTAACCCTGATTAAATGGCCAATTTAAAGAAATCAAATTCGGTTAGCTTGTAGGGGAGAAATTGGGGGAAAATTTTGGGGAACATTGGGAATTTCATAAAATTGAGGGACCTCTTTGGAATTTCCAAAAATTGAGGGCCAATTGGCCATGAAAAAGATGTTGTAGGACCAATTGGTTGATATTTGAAACATTTGGAGTCAAATTGCCATTTTTGGAAAGTAGGGGCAAAATGGTAATTTTTGAAAAGTTGGGGGACCAAATTGGAAATTTGGAAAACTTGAACCCCTTATACAATTTTGAGTAAAATGAGAACTCAAAAGGAATTTTGGAAATTTTGGGACTCAAATTGGTAAAATTGGCATTAAGGACCTAAAGTTAAGAAAAATGAACTTTAGGGACCTAAGTGCAATTTATCGATAATTTGTGAGCCTAGGCTTTTATGCCAAACCATAAATGATAAGGTTGCTCAAATCGTGTAGGAACAAGTGTGACTAGAATGCAAGCAAGAGAAAGCTCGCGTCGACTTGGAAAACTAACCGAGGACGAAGACGTCACGGTTATCGGGTGAGAGTGCTTATTTACAACATACCCGATTGGGATGACAAGCATTTTAGAAACAAAAAAACCACTTGTAAGTGGAATTTTAACATCACGCCCAATTAGAGTGATAAGCGAACTAAGCTAAGACCTACTTACCAGTTGTAAGTTGAGGAAATCATACTTGGTATGATCGACTTCCTACAAGGAAGGAGAAACTCGCTTACCGGTTGTAAGCGGAGATATCATCACACCCGGTTGGTGGGATGAAGTGAAAACACATTTTTGTCATAAGTGTTCTCCTCTGACTATGTGCCAATGCTTAAACTCTTTGGGACACCTTTCTAATGGGAGCTAGAACAACTCAGATAAGCTAGATGTAAATCTCGTCCTTTGATAATAAGAAAAACTGGGCAAAGAACCGGTTATTTCCAAAGAGAAAATCGAGCCGGTTTGATATGACTCCGACTAAAGAGACTACGAATTCACAAGTCCAATCAACTGAACCTACAATGGAGTTGAACAATTTATCACCAAATGAGAGGAATAATTATTTGAGACTGCAAGAGGGCCAAATCACAAGGTTAAGGGCTAAATGATTCAAAGAAGCTTTATATGGGCTGATTAAAGAGACTGTTGAATATTCAAATAGAAGCCCAATAAAAGAGCCCAAGATGAACCCAAAAAAAGGTCCAGATTTAATTAATAAGGAGAGATTTATTAATATAATAAATCTCTTAGGATATTAAATGATAATATTAGATAGTTTAGATTTTTAATTAGTTATTAAAATATCCTAGATGTTTAGATTTAATATGGTTAGCTTATAACCATAATAGATTTTTTTTTTCTTATTTTGTTGGCTATTCGGTTGTTTTCTAAGCCTATAAAAGGCATACTCCACAACATTGGAGAAGACACTTTGTAATTTCAATCTTGTGAGGTTTTATCTTTTTTCTATCTTGAAATAGCTTTTGAACTTATTAGGTTTTTACTTGTGGCGTTCAAGCAATCAAGACTTATCACCTGAGGTTTTCTAAGAGTTATTTTTAGAGGATTTGGGTGTGGCGTCTCTATATCCCATACCTTGTTTCTCACATAACAAGGTATACGCCATCTTTTCGTACTTGAATCATAAAAGTCTTCGGATCGTTGCCATATTTGGTATAGGGTGTCGTCAGCATATTGGCGGGGTTCGCATCAGTTGGTATCAGAGCACACGATTGCACGGCAAGTTCCATCCCTTCTTTTATATCTAGTTCTTTTTTTTTTATCTTTTCTGCCTATTTCTATTCTCTATAAAAGAAAAAAAATTCTCATCTTCTTCTATCTATCTTCTCTTCAATTGTTTGCCAAATTGAAGAATTGCATATTGTGTTTGGGTAAACTTGACTGATGTGAACCTCACCAATATGCTGACGACATCCTACACCAAATATGATAACGATCCTAAGACTTTCACGACGTAAGCACGAAAAGATTTAGTATACCTTGTTATGGTATGGGATATATAGACGCTACACCCAAATCCTCTAAGAAGAACTTTTAGAAAACCTCGGATGATAAGTCTTGATTGCTTGAACGCCACAGGTAAAAACTTGATAAGTTCAAAAGCTCTTTCAAGATAGAAAAAAGACAAAGCCTCACAAGATTGAAATTTCAAAGTGTCTTCTTCAATGCTGTGGAGTATGCCTTTTATAGGCTTAGAAAACAACCGAACCAACAAAATAAGGAAAAAATCTATTATGGTTACAAGCTCACTATATTAAATCTAAATATCTAGGATATTTTAATAACTAATTTAAAAATCTGAACTATCTAATATTATCATTTAATATCCTAAGAGATTTATTATATTAATAAATCTCTCCTTATTAATTAAATCTGTACCTTCTTTTGGGCTCATCTGGGGCTCTTCTATTGGGCTTCCATTTGAATATTTGACAATCACTTTAATTAACCCATATAAAGGTTTTTTGAATCTTTTAGTCATTAACCTTTTGATTGGACCCTCTTTTAGTCTCAAATGATTATTTATATCATTTGGTGATAAACTGTTCAGCTCCATTGCAGGTTCGATTGATTGTACGTATGAATTCATAGTCTATTTAGTCGGATTCACATCACGATTTATTATATACCACATATTTTTATATATTACATTTTATCATATAATTATATCATATAACATAAATAAATCATTATTGAACTAAAATATTAATGAAATTTAATTGTACAATAATAAAAAATTAAATAATATATATTAGATGTGATAAGCTATGTAACATATTTTTATCGTATAATCATATCATATAATACAAAAATAAATAATTTTTATAATTATAAAATAAGTAAATACTAATGGTATAATAACAATTTTATATAAATATTAAATAATAATAAGAAGAAAATTATATATATATATATAATAGATTAGAGTTTTTTTACATCATATATATATATATAACAATTTTATAATATAATTATATTATATAACATAAATAAAATTTACAATAATGAAATGAATTAATAATGATTATATAATTATATTTTAATAAAAATATTGTATAATATTAGCAACTCCAACCAATATGAGTTCATGTAAGAAGTGATGGCAAAAGTTTGGTGAATGGTACATAGGCTTTAGAAATTAAACAGCCCGGATTCGGTATAAGAGCAAATTTGATGAGTAAACGACTACAAAAAACTAACTTGTCATTTTTTAACTAAGAATTAATAAAAATATATTTTGATATTAATAAAATTTAAAAATAAGGTAATTTTACTAATTAAAATAAGATAAATTATGTTATATATTTAAAATAGTACTATTATATTACAAAATTTGATTGAATGTAAAATTTAAAAATTTAAATTTTACATGAAAATTTAATACAGATAAATTTTAAAATTTATTATACAAAAACTTATTTTATTTTAACATATTTTTATTTTAAATAAATATTAAAATTAACTATATTTTAGATGGTATAATATAAATTATATTATTAATTTAATTATATATTCAAATACTTTCATTAAAATAATATATTTTAGTTATAAGGTTTGATTAACTCACGAACGAGTTCCGTCAAGTAAACCACATGTCACATGGACCCATGCCACACCCGTCCAATTGCGGGCCTTATTAGTGACAATTATAAAGTTAACTTATATTGAATACAAAGAAACAAAAATAGTACAAATCTTCTAATTTATTCTAAGCAAATGATCTAATTTGTCTTTATAAAATTTACTTATATTTTTGGTGTTATAGGTACTATAGTCAATTAAAGTTGTCACAATTTTTCATGTAATTCTTTTTTCATCCTACAAAATGATAGCTATTATAGAGTAAACCATATATACACATAATTTAATGAGATTTAAGTTTTCAATATTTTTATATAGTATAATATCCGAATATTGGTAAGTAAAATTTAATTTTGACATGAGAATTAACAAATATAATAGGAAAGTTATAAATTCATAAAAAAAATATTAGGAATTGCACTATTAGGAATTGTGATTATAATAAGGATATTGATAGTATTAATTCATATAATTTAGTTATTTTTGTATAATCATTTATAATATCTAAAATTTTCAATTTACCTTCTATTAATAATTTTAGAAATCTTATATAGATTAAGTTTTATTAAATTATTTCCTTTTCTCATCTTGCATAAATTTTGATATCTATACACATTATGGTCTATGTATAAAATAATAATATTTATATTTTAAAAAGAAAAAAACTAAAAAATGAGATGGAAATGATGATCTTTCTACCCCTTAGTGTCCTTTTTCTTCCAACGAGATCCTTCCACGCACTCCCCTTGTGACTAGTCGAATTGCTACAATCATAAGTTTAGATTTATCAATGTTAGGATTACACTTACTTTCATTATATTGAAACCAATCAATTTATATAAATGTTGTGTATTTCTATAATTATTATTTTCAACCCCTAATAATTTGTTACATATTTGTGAGAAATATATGAGATAATTTATAAAATAGAGTTTAAAGGAAATGATAGAATATGTGTTGCTTATAAATTGTGCATAAATTTGTTATTACTAGCTATAATCTAAATTTGGCTTATATTATAACATTATGCATATATGCTTGTACATACATTATTGAAAGAGATGAGATTTTAACAGGGAGGAAACATAAATAAGAAAAGTTGATGAGAGTTCTCACTAAGGTATATTAGAAGTACTGGATTAAGGAGTTCATTCTTCTAGGTCACATTTGATATGCAGAGAAAATATGTAGGGAAGATATTATTAAGAAAAGTGATATTTTATTAACTTATCTGAATAAAAAAGAAAATGTATTTTTTTTTTGCTATGACTTGGGAAGATATTATCTTTAAAAACTTTTGAATGTTAATAATTGATATGTTTGCTTTTTATATAATTTGTAAAAAATATTATTATAAGTATTTTAATATGTTTAAACAATTACAAATTTTGAATTGGATTGAATTTATATCCATATGCACTTAAATTATTTCAAGATGTTGTAATGTGTTGATCACCTTTTTTCCAAAAAAAATATTACAAATAAGAAGAATGCAAGGATTTAACATTACTTCAAGGTAAGTTTTTTGGTGGTAGAAAATATTTTGTAATTATAAAGTATTTAATGCATTGTTTATATGTTAAAATTAATAACAGTAAAATTTAGTATGAATCATGTGTACTCATCAATTTTATAAATTTTATAAAGAGTGAGAAATACATTTGTAGTGTAGAGTTGGACTACATCTACCCTTGGAGTGTCATATGATATATTATTGGATTAAATTGTATTATTAATTATTATTCTATATATTTATATATATTAAAATATTAATATAAAATAAAACATGTAGTCTAAAATATAAAAAATAATAATTTTATTATAATTATGATATATATAATAAATTATATGTATCATATATTTATTGTATAATCCAAAATATATAATATAAAAGATAAAATATATTATATATAGTCAATATTTATTTTTTATATACGATATTTTATCATATAATTTTATTATATAACATAAATGAATATAGGATGAAAAAATAATGAAGTAATATTTTATATAAATATTGTATAATAATAATAATAAATAATATATGTGTGATAAATTATATTATATTATATAACATATTTTTATTCTATAATCATACCATATAACATAAATAAACATTTTTTATAACACTAAAATGAATAAATGCTAATTGTATAATAATAATTTTATATACATAAAGTATAATGATAAGAAAAATAATATATATATAATAAATTAGAGTTTATTTACAACATTCAACCCATTTTCTCTAATCTCACTAATAAAAATAGTCAAAGCTTTCACTATAATTAATCAACTAACGTAATATTTATAATAAAAAATATCATTATAACATTTACAAAATATGAATTTTATAAAATATAAAAAATAATTCAATAAATAATAACAGAACATATAAGTAATAAATTTTTATAAAAAAAATGTATACATTTATTTAGACAATCTACATTTCCCTTAATACAATAAATATTTTTCTATATTTTTATTTGCTCTATATTTAGATTTCTTTAAAATAATATAGGAGTGGTGAATTATAAAACTCAATTAGTAGTCGTGAATGAAACTTAGCACACTAAAAATATCTACACAAGTTATTATTTACATGTAAAATTAAATTCATGTGCTTTTTTTATTTTTATAAGATTTCATAGTTTAAGTATCTTCACTATAGTCTAAATTTTCAAATTTTAAATTCAAAATTTTATGTTTTCAATTAGTTAGTTATAATTTTAAATATATTTAATTATTTAAAATTTTTTCATTTTAACAAATAAGTTTGGATGAAATATTTCAAATATACTATATTGTCCATATGGAACAGGATAATCATACTATATAATAGACAATATTTGTTTACCAACAAATCTATATGACACATTTTATCAATCTCACAACTACCAATTCTATTATGGAATTATATCATCAATACAAATAAATTTGTATGAACTAATTTAATAATCACAAATATATACGTTCAATCATGAAATAATATGTCGGGAAATGGAGTCTAGTTAATACCTCTAATAGTTAGTTCTTAGTGAATTTATTAACCACTCTTGTATGAATACTCGTACCCGACCACAATTATCATGGGACGCTAAAACCAGTACAGTCCCTGAAATGATAAATCAATCACCCTACACCATGTCTCTCCACATGGAACCATTGGCTATCTATAAGTGTACTGGTACATAACTCTCATTATTCTTTATTAGGTTTTAATCAAATTTGAGATTATCACTACCACTCATTAAACATCTTATGATCACACATTTTAAACATAAATAATATTACTTAAAAATTGAGACTTAGTTTACTATCTAACTAATATTATCTATTCATATTATTTATCATAAATTTTATGGGGCATGATGTGTTTCTAATATTAATAGCATTTATAGGTTATGATATCGTTAATAGAGAATAATACAATAGTTTTATTATTTAAACTTGTTATCAGACTAATTCTATCTATTGTTATTTATAGAGTGTGACTCATTTTCAAATTTTAAAATATTAATATTACAAGTAAAACTCACTTTTTATTTTAAATTTCAATTCTTATTTTGAAAATCTTGGAATTATGACCACTTTTCAAAATATGATCTTTTGAAGTTCACTTATTTTATAAAATATGAGCTTGATCAATTTCTATCAATTATGTGCTCAACTCATTTATTACGTCGACTTATTTCATAAAATATGGGTTTGACTCATTCCATTCTAATGTAGAATTTGTCCACCTCTTATGTGGACAATGAAGAGGACAATGAAATGTATCGTATTTTAGAAAATATTTTTTTAAATTTATTACATATATTTTTTATTTTTTTCTAAAAATTTTTATAAAGTGTACTTAAAATATTAAATAAAATAAAAAAAAATATTATAGATAGAAATCACTTATAAATTATAAATTTAATATGAATATAAGTTAAATCATTATTCACCTTCAAAATTTTTAATATGAGATCTCACATTTATGATCGACCTATATCTTTTATATTCATATAGTTTAAATCATTATCCACCTTCAACATTTTTAATATGAGATCTCACGTTTATGTCCGACCTATACCTTTTATATACAATAGTTTTATATAGTATTAGAGTTAGTAGATTGACAATTGTTATTAGGGTGTAGTAATTGTTCTCGCTTGTCTCAAATTAAAAGAAAATACCTTACTTGTAGGTAATTCTTAAGTGAATGTTTAATTGGAAATGACAAGTGTATAAACTTAAAAACTTGATTATAGATTAACTTGCATTTATGTCATATTTATACCTCTTATTAACACACAATAGACTCATATAGTATTAGAGTGAGTAGATTAGCAATTGTTATTAGAGTGTAGTAATTGTTCTCACTTGTCTCAAATTAAAAGAAAATACCTCACTGTAGGTAATTATTGAGTGAATGTTTAATTGAAAGTGATAAGTGTATAAACTTAAAAACTTGATTATAAATTAAGTAAAATGAAAAAATATTATAAATTTATAAGTTTTATAGTATTTTATAGTATGATTTTTAAATATATATATATATATATCCTTATTAAGTATACAATCATTTTTCAAACGTAATCATTACGAGAAAAAGTAGCAGTAGTTGAAGTTTTTGTTGGTGTAGGAAAGGTATGACATTTAGTAAATAAGTATATAATGTAATGTCATCACATTCTATTACCCATCAAGAAGTAGGCGAGTTCAATTCATGTTCCATGAATCCCTTATTCCTATTCTACGTAATAATTAAAAAGTAAACTTATGTGTGTGTGTATATATATATATAAATAAGCATTGAAAGGTGGAAAGGTAATATTCATATCCACTCAAATATATAAACTTTAATGTAATTTTCAATTTTCTAGGTTGAAATTATTCGGTAAAGATTGGCTTTTGAGTTTTTCTATTAAAGCCATAACTCCCACACAAAACTTCTCCTCCAACTCCTTCTTAGTCTGCGTTGGATTACCATAGTTTCATATACAAGATGCCGGATTCTGTATACCCGAGGCCGAACCTCTTGCGTTCATGCAGGTGGCACTTACCTTACCGTCTGGGCCCCCGTAGAGCAGGTTTATGTTCGAGAAGTTGATGTCGTAGCATGGAAACCTACGGCTACACTGGATGTTCACTGCCGACTGCGACTTTGAGGTACCCCTTATATTCTTGAACCACACATCTTTGATTTGAACAGAAGAAGATCTCTGCACAAGGATAGGAGAGGAGTGGTAGGAGATTGAGAAAAGGGACTGACTGATGGTTCAACTTTGCTGTATTATATTATGGTTAGTTATTCTAAAATTTAGTAAAATTTTAGCAGGTTTAGTGCATTTATCCTTGAAGAAAAAGGGCACTTACCGATTGATCACAGCCCTTAGATGAACAATATTGCTGGTCAATAATGATGGGATTGTAGGTGTTATCCATGACCACATCATTAAAGGTGATATTGTACGCCGTCATCTGGACGTCCGAGGGCCACGTCTTAATCCTCAATCCATTGCTGGTTCCGGAGAGAGTGCATTTGTCCACCGTAATCCCGTTGACATCGGCCTCGTTATCGTACTTTCCGAGGCTTCCAATGCTAATTCCATGGCCTGGACCGCACGTGACATTATAAACCAAGATGTTAGTGCTCCCCGCCCCCATTGAGACGCAATCGTCCCCAGTACTGATGATAGAGTTGAGGATCCTGATGTTCTGAGAGTTGCTGATATGGATGCCATCCGCATTAGGGCTGTTTTCTGGAGCGGTGATGCCAACTCCATCAATCGTGATACTGTTGGACTGCAATATCTTTATGTGGAAGTACTTGCTGTTAAGGGAACTTATCCCGCTCACCACTGAATTCTCAATGAATTCAAGTTGAATCGACTGTTTATAGATAAAAAAAAGGAATAACTTAACTTGACCATCAAATCATATTGTATTGAGCTGTTTTTATATAAATAAACAACTAAATGAATAATTTTAATTCATATTAACTTTCTATATATTCTCAATTAGTTACTGTAGGAAGATCTCTGCAATTGGGATTCTTCTTACAATTGTTGAAGTTCCATGCAGATTGGCCCAAACCATCGAATTTCCCATTGCCAGTGATAGCCAGTCCATCGATATGCCTAAAGACAACCCATCCGTCATCGTTGACCGGACCAGCTAGTGCCTTGATGATCCCCCCCACGCTGAACTCGATCCACCCTTTGCATGGGCCATTGAACACTGCGGACTTAACCACGAATGTCCCCAGGGGGACCACTATCCGGCTGCGCCCACCGGCTGCGTTGCAGGCACTGGCAAATGCATCCTGAATAGCCTGCAAACAAAATGACAGACAGAAAAGTTATTAGAAAGTGCGTCGCTCCGAATCATCTAAGGTGTATGTGTAACGTGAATAGGTGTAAATATGTGAGAATCTATATCATATGATAGGGTAAGGTGCAATGCAATGCAATGCCATGCATATAAAAATAGGACTCGAGAATACTATGATTGTATCCCACCTTGCTGCTGTCTGATTTTCCATCCCCGATAGCACCGAATTTCCTTATGTCGAAAATTCTGTCTGCTCCCTGGGCTCGACCCTCCTTGGCTAACACTAGAAAGAAGAAGATGAAGAAAGACATGCACAGCTGCCTCGAGTCCATTTCTCTTTCTATCAAGAGCAGTCTTAAGAATGATGCAGAAATGGTAAGCTGCTACTCCTTATATACTCCTTTTTCATTCGGTGAAAAAAAAACAATTAATGGAATTCCCATTTCTAGGACTAGGACTTGCATATCTATTACTACAATCATCAAAATTCATATTTATCAATCTTGGTATTACAACCTTTTTGAATTATCATACAGTCCTTGTAATTACTCGTACTTTCATTATATTGGAAACCTACCCATTTATATCAATTGTGTATTTCTATAATTATTATTTTCAAGCACTAATAAGTTGTTATATATTTTACTCAATTTATATTTTGTGAGAAATATGTGTAAATTTATATCGTATAATTTAAAGAAAAGGGTAGAGTATGTGTTGCTTATACATTGTGGATAAATTTGTTATTATGAGCTATAATCTAAATTTGGCTTATATTATAACATTATCCATGTAATTGTATGTAGAATGGAGATTTTCATTGGGAGAGTAAGTGATGAAGAGGTAGAATGCTTGGATGTATGTTATTGAATGAGTATGGGGATTATCATTGGGAGTTTAAGTGAAGATGTAGAATGAAATGATAGGTTGGAATTGTGAGACTAGAAGTGAGGATTAAGTGGTTGATTTTTGCGAAATTCCATAATATATGAAAAAAGTGATATTTTATTAAGTTCTCATCTGAATAAATAAGAAATTGTAGTTTATTAATTAAGATATTATCGTTAAAAATTTTAATGATAATAATTTATATTTTTTAATTTAAAAAAGTTAAAAGAAAAAATATTATTATAAGTTAATTATAATGGTTTATTAGAGATTCATAAGTGGTTATGAGAAAATATTTTATAATTATAAAGTGTAAAATGTATGATTTATATGTTAAAATTATTAATAGTCAGGTGTACTCATCAATTTTATACATCTACTATGGAAGGTTGCTCCTAAAAGTGTATGGGACAATATAATTTTTTAATTAACTTGAATAATTTATTAAATAATTTTATATTAATTTATTTATATATTATTGAATTAAATTATATTATTAATAATTATGTCAAATATAATAACAAAATAAAAATGTAGCATGAAATATAAAAAATAATTATAATATAAATATGTTATATATGATATATTATATATATCAAATTTTTGTAATGTTATAATTAGAAAATGGATAAATGTTAATTGTATAATAATTTTTATATATAAATATTGTATAAAATTAATAAATATATATCATATAATATAAAATATATTATATATACCACGTATATTTTTATATATTACATTTTATCATATAATTATATTCTATAACAACCGGCTCCGGTTGTGACAATAATCCCGCTTCAAGTAAAACACATGTCGCCTAGACCCCGGCCACACCTCTCGAATGGCGGGCCTTATTGTCGTTACAATTATAAACTTAACTTATATTGAATATAAAGAAACATTCATAGTCCAAATTTTCTAATTTACTCTAAAAAATGATCTAATTTATCTTTATAAAATTTACTTGTATATTTGGTGTTATAGGTTCTATAGTCAATTGATGTTATCACAATTTTTCATCATATTTATTATAGAGTAAACCATATATACATATAATTTAATAAGATTTAAGTTTTCAATATTTTTATAGTGTAATATCCGAATATTGGTAACTAAAATTTAATTTTGACATGAGAATTAACAAATATGATAGGAAAATTATAAATTCAACAAAAATATTAGGAATTGCAATATTAGGAATTGTGATTATAATAAGGATATTGATAGTATTAATTCATATAATTTAGTTATTTTTGTATGATTATTTATAATATCTAAAATTTTCAATTTACCTTCTATTAATAATTTTAGAAATCCTATATAGATTAAGTCTTATTAAATTATTTCCTTTTCTTATCTTGCATAAATTTTGATATCTATACACATTATGGTCAATATATAAAATAATAATATTATTATATTTTAAAAAGGAAAAAAAAATTAGAAAAATAAGATGGAAATGATGATCTTTATGCCCCTTACTTCCAACTAGATCCCTCCACGGACTGCGCTATGACTGCTCGAATTGCTACAATTATCAAAGTTTAGATTTACCAATATTGGGATTACACTTTTTCATTATATTGAAACCAATAAATTTACATAAATGTTGTGTATTTCTATAATTATTATTTTCAACCCCTAATAATTTGTTACATATTTTACTCAATTTATATGTTTGTGAGAAATATATGAGATAATTTATAAAATAGACTTTAAAGGAAATTATAGAATATGTGTTTATTATAAGTTGTTCATAAATTTGTTATTTAGGGCTATAATCTAAATTTGGCTTATATTATAACATTATGCATATATACTTATAAGTAAATTATTGAATAACATGGAGATTTTAATCGCATATGAATATCTAGAATGAAATAATAAATTTTTTCAGGATCAAATATAAATAAAAAAAATTGGTAAGAGTTGTGGCTAAGGTATACTAGAAGTAGTCGATTAAAAAGTTAATTATTGTAGGTCAAATTTGATAAGTAGGGAAAAAAATTAATAAAAAAATAATGTATTTAATTTTTTTTGCTTTTATGAAAGTGTATTTTATTTTAATTTCCTTATATGGATATAGAAGTAGTAAACTATAAATCTCAATGAATTATAGTGAATGAAGCTTAGACTTCATTTTATCGAATCAACATACTAAAAATATCTACACATATTATTATTTACATGTAAAATTAAGGTAATGTGTTTTTTTTATTTTTATAAGATTTAGAGTTTAAGTCTCTTCACTTCCGTCTAAATTTTTAAATTTTAAATTAAAAATTTTATATTTTCACTTAGTTAACAAATTAGTTTGGATGAAATATTTTAAATAAACTAATATTATTTATATGGAACAAGTTAATCCTACTATATAATCCCTATACAACTAGATTTATTTACCAATAAATCCATATTACACATATTATTAATCTCATATTTACCCATTCCATTATGAAAGTATATCAATACAAATAAATTTGTATGAACTAAGTTATTAATTATAAATATATATATTCAATTATAAAATGATTCATCATATCACACAGTGGAGAAATGTAGTCAAGTTGACACTATTTAAGTGAATTTACCAGTCACTATAGTATGAATACTCCCCGGACTATAATTATTATGGGACATATCTTATAATAGTACAATCTTGGAAAGATAAACCAATCACCCTACACTATGTCTCTACATATGGAACCATTCACAATCTTTAGGCATATTATAACATAACTCTCATTATTTTTCCTTAAGTTTCAATAGTTATTTAAAATCATCACTATCCGTCATTAGATGTCTCATGATGAAACATTTTAAAAACAAACAATAGTACTTAAAAATTGAGACTTAATTTACTATCTAACCAATCTTATAACCCATTTCTAATATTGATAGTATTTATAGGTTATGATCCCATTTATAGAGAATAATATAATAGTTTTATTATTTATACTCAACTTGCTATTAGAACAATTCTATCTATTGTTATTTATAAGACGTGACATATTTTCAAATTTTAAAATATTTCAGGTAAAACTTACTTTTTATTATGAATTTTAATTTGTACTTTTGAAAATTTTAGGATTATAACCACTTTTCAAAATATAATCTTTTAAGTCCACTTATTTTATAAGATATAAGTTTGACCAATTTCCATCGATTTTGTGCTCAACTCATTTCTTACGTCGACTTACTTTATAAAATATAAATTTTACTTATTTGCATCGAATATGTGCTTGACATACTTCTTATTTCAATTTCTTTTATAACACATGGGTTGTCCCATTTCCTTCGAATGTGGGCCACTATAAAGGGTACGGTACTTTAGAAAATATTATTTAAAATTTATTACACATATTTTTTATTTTTTAAAATTTTTTTATAAAATATACTCAAAATATTAAATAAATTATTAATAATAACGCTCTGAAAAAGTGTTCACACTAAATAAATTCTTAAATTTTCATGTTTATTTTTATTATGTTATTCAAGTCACATATAACTTTGTAAATATTTGGATCAACTCACATAACATTTATTATATCATACGGTAATTTTTTAAATTATAATTATGAATCTAGAGCAATTTTTAAAATTAAATATAAAATTCGTTATAATTTCTAATCGAAATTTGGTATGTTGCACATAAAATAAGAGAATTTATCATTCCAAACACAACTCAATGAAACTTTATTTTCCAAAAATTTCCTAACTAAAGTTTATTGCCAAGCACAACCTAAGCATGGTCTCACTACCAAACGTAACATCGAAATTCCCTTACCAAACACAACTTAAGGGAAAATCCATCATTCTCCACACTTTTCTTTTATGTAGATTTAAGTCAGCTTTCCCCGACACTATCATATTTCCCCATTTGATCAAAGAATAGGGGAGAAACACTAATTTATCAGACATTCATTTCTGGATCGAGCTCTCCAGATCATGGGTTCATTTCACTGAAACTTTTCAGGGTGTCTCACTTTGTCTGGTCTCCCAGTAACTCCACAAGATCTCTTCATTTTATTCTTCTAGAAGACTCGTGTGGTTTTTCGATCATCACTAACCTCCTGAACTTACAGTGGTTACCACTATATTTCCGACAGATTTACCTTGTTGGGAGGTGGGCTTGGCTGCTTGTCTCAACTCAGCGACATTTCCAAGTAATGATTTACAGCAACCCTTGCATGAGGATCTATCCCTGCTTTTTTATGGAGCAACCGACCTTCGAGCTCCTACTAGATCTTTCGTTGTCAGCGATCAAATGTTGACCACCTCCCGACTTGAATATTTCGTGTCTGAGCAGTACCTCAATTTCTTCTAGAAGGTTCGTCAGAGGAAACTACCGGTACACGAAAAATCTAAGCTCTCAAGAATCCCGATCTTACTTTTGATCGACCTTCGACAACCTACATAGAGGCATTCTCCAAATCTCTCCCGAAGACCTAGGTGATTTGCATATCGTCCTCCCTGTTAGCCCTTCCAATTCAGAAACCCCTGCAGAGTGATAACCATAAAATTCCCCCTCTTCCCGAAGAAGCGCATATTGGGTTTTGGTTCATTCCCAACTCATAGTTCTGAGTTCTCAAGGAGTTCACTCAAGTAGGATTTATGGGTGTTAGATCTTGAGTTTGGGAGGGAAGGTTCGGGTTGTGTTTTCTATGGTTATTATCGGGCGATGTTTCAATTTTGATTACCTAACAACATGTGTAAAACAACTCTGTTGATTGTGTAACAACCTAACTCTCCCGCCACACATCCAAATCACACGTCCCTATCAGCTATGAACTTTTGTTGAAGTTCACTAATCAACCTCCAAGGCTTATGGCATGTCCGTGGAGATTCCTGATCGCATATGGCGAAGTGCTCAAACTTGATTTTAACCTTAATGCTTCGTGTGCTCCATCTTCCTCAAGCATGTAAGGTTATAACAATAATCTTACAATAACCAATAATTTTGGTTTTTCAGGGGAAGAGACATTAATGGGCTTCCAAGTGTTGCTTACCATAGGTAGATGAATACTAGCTCAATCCAATCCCAAGCCTCAAACTTTTCTTCCCAACCTAACTACTATCTTAATTTTCTTTGGCCAAATTATCGTGGCATGTTTAAGTTCTATGTTGCCCATTGACCCTTTTAGAATTTATAAGCTTCCCGTGTTTAATTGATTCTTCATATTTTAATTGGGTCTTTACCCAAATTATCAAATGATTGAGCCGAGTTACGTTGGATTTGCCCCCTTTTGTTTTATATATATATATATATATATATATATTATTGAGAACAAAAATATATCAATTACCTTTTTAGAGTGTTGGCAAACAAATTTGTTTGCCCGACTTAATTTTATTCAAATTAATTTCTAATTCTAATTTCAATCTAAAAATTGTTAGATTATTATTTCTATTTCTACTATTAATAGATTTCATGTTCAATTTATTTATTTTTCTTATTTAAATTTTTATTCAAAAATTTGGATTACGAGAACAAAATATTACAATTATTTCCCTTATTTTTTTAGAATTTTTTCTCAAAACTTTTGAAACATGGATTCCAACTTCTACTATTACTTTAGGTATTCTATTAAATCAATTATTTGTAGTTATATCTTAATTCATTGATGGTAACCACGTTCACCAATTATGGACATTCCTTAACCATATTTTGATACTAGGGTTGATTCTTGTCCGGAATGCCTCGTTATATTATGGATAGCTTTATGTCCCTCTTATCTCTTCCTTCTCCGAGCTCCGATTATAGAAAAAGGAGAGTAAGGAACTCAAAAGAAGGTATAGGTAACAATGAGTTTTTTTGCAGGTCAACTCATGATATCATATTGATTTATTATGTGTCTCTCCATCTAGTATTGGATAGACACATATAATAACTTTAAACTCCAATTTCTCAGAATAAGAAACCAGAAAATTTTAAAAGAAAAACGGGGATCGAAATGAACTAGAATTGATTAATAAAAGTCAAAAGGGAAATTGAAAAATCTCAACTAGTCAATAAGGACCCAAAGATCATGTAGAATAACCATAAATGAAATAAGATGGGAAAATTAAAGCGGTTCAGGGTGAACCAGACTTGAGCCAGTTCAAATATCCATTTTTTTAGGTAACTTAAAAATGTTAATTAGAGAAATTAAAGTAAACATTAGATAGCAAATAAATTTAAATGAATTTAGAAATTTTTTATTTTAGAAAACTGGTCAAATCGGGCATGAACAAATCGATTTTCAATTTGGGGTCACCGAACCCGGTTTGATCGAACCATCAACGGTCCAATCGGTTAACAGACCACTTGCCAGGTCAGCGCCCAGTCAGCGGACGCGACCAATCAGCGAGCAATGCATGGCAAAACACGCTGAGTCATTCGCTCGGCCACTACATGGAAGCGTTGAAATTAGAGTGTGATGCGTGTACTCGGGTCAACAATCAAAACCACATCATCGATGATCGACCAATAGGAGAGCGACACGTGTCCTCAGTCAATGGTCAACTGAGGAGAAGCCACATCAGTCAGGCTGACCAACGAGGAGCTGACACATGGCAAAGGTGCCACGTTAGGGGCTGAGTAAGACATCGGAGAAATGGTCGACCAATCAGAGGTTGACACATGGCAGAGCCACGTCGGATGATTTTAGCCAGGGGAAATTCAATTTATTTAAAACAGTCAATTAGAGTATACCACATGTCAAGGTAAAATGGCTAGTTGAGGACAGTTAGCGGCCATATTGGAACGGGCGACCAATGGGAGGCCACCGTGTGGCAGGTCAACGAGTCGAAGGATGACTCATATGCTAAGTGGGATGCCACATTAGCAAAGCCAACCAATCACAGTACGTCACGTGGCAGCTCACATGTGCGAAGCTTGCACGCGCAGCACATTGTCGTCTTCTTCCTTGGAACGCTAGTAGAGAGAGTCTGGGGAACTGCTCGGTCTCCGATGATCGAAATGCCCTCCGATCTGACCAATAACTGGTGAGATTGGGGTCGAGTCAGGCACGATGGAGTAACACTGTCAGTTGTTGAGCTCCTTATATAAATGACTCTTCCCCATTCGTACACCTCATCCCTCAAACCCTCAAACGATCGAAGAAGATGAGTTACTCTATTTTTTAACGAGGCACAAACTAGAGCTCCGGCAAGGGCCTTTCTTGCAACCTTAGAAGTCGAATTCGGGTTCCCTCAAAATGGGAAGAAGTCATCTACCTCACTACATCCTCCTTCTAGCTCGAGTATCATCAGAGAAGCGTCAGTGAGCTCACATAATGAACTTGCTCTCTCGGCTGTTTGTGACCAGAATCAATGAGCTGCATTTGAGCCTCCCTAGAGAAACCATGACCAAAGCAAGCACTCGACTTCCCTAGTAGAGCCTTGACCCCCCTGAGTCATCTTGGTAAGTCCCCTCCGCTGCCCTTCATTGTAATTCACTACTTATAGTGCATTTTTCCCGAGAACTAAACTTAGAAATTCTCACTACTCAAACCATCAATTGAGCCGAGGTTTGATCCTGGAAGGATCCCAGCAAGAGAGGAATCTAGTGGAAATAAAACTCTAATTGCCGACTCCTCATTGGTGAGTAATCAAAGCTTTCTTCATCTAGAACCGTTTTTCGGTGAAGCACCATTCGAGCTCATTTCTAATCCAAAATGGTCGTTTTAAAGCTTGAAATGAACCAGGGGACGTGAAGAAGATGATTAGTGTCATTCTATAACTCAATTGGGAGTAATTCAGGTCGAATTAATGAAGTTCATATTTAAGGACCAAATTGAAATTTTTGGAAAGTTGAGGGCTAAATTGCAATTTTTGAAAAACTTGGATTTTCTGTAATTAAAAGAATTATGGTGTCTGAAGTGGAAATATAAAGAAATTAGGGGTCTAAATGGGAGATTTGGTAATCTTGGGGACCTAATTGGAAATAAGGTACACTTAGGGACTAAAACGTAATTATGAAAAGTTACAGGTATTAAGTGTAAATACCTTATGACTCAGGACTTAATTTGCAAATCCCATCATTTTATAAATAAGAAAATCGAGAAAAGAACTGGTTGTTTCCAAAGAGAAAATCGAGAAGGTTCATGAACGTTAACCAATAGAGAAAGGGCAAAAATGAGAAATTTATAAATATTGAGTGACCTAAATAGTTATAAAAATCATGGAAAAGGAATTTGGGACAAATTGGAAGAGAAAACCAGACCAATTCATGTGAATCGGACCTAAACCAGATTGAACTATTTTGAACGATCATTGAACCGGTTGCTAAATTCATTTTTCTAGGTGGCTTAAAATATTTAAATTGGGGAATTGAAGCCACCATTGGATAGAGAATGACTTTAGATGAATTTAGAAAATTTTAATTTTGAGAAAATTGGTCGAATCGGGCATAAACCGGAAGGTTTAAGCATTAAACCCGGTCGGACCGGTCCGGTTCAGAATAGTGTCATCTTCTTCCTTCTGATGACGACACTATTGATTCAATGCATGAACGGGTAGCGCCGATGAATAGGAATCATCTCCATTCAGGCCATTCCAGGGTGAGGATAAGCCTGACCAAGATGCGAAACGGTCGGGCAGAGAGTTCCTGATCTCCCTATATAAAGAGCTCCTCTCTATTCATCCTCCTCACACCTGAAATCTCCATTCTCTCTCAATTGCTCCATTTTACGGTGAAGCTCAAACTAGAGCTCTAACTTGAGCAATATTCTTAACCTCAAAAGGCGAGGTCGGGTTCTTTAGACTTCGGGGAAAATCAGCTAGTTGATAGTAACCTCTGTTCGATCCGAGGACCGTCGGAGAAGCACCGACGGAATCAAATAGTGAAGCAGCTCCGAAGGACCAAAGCTGCCATGTTTCGGTCGAGCTGAAATTGGCCAAATTCAGCCCTCATCCACCCAAACCAAGCTCTCTCAACATCCCCACAGCCCTCATACGACCTCAACTATGCTGAAGGGTAAGCCAATTCGGCCCTACTCAGTCGTTGTAGGTCGGAGTTAGAGAGAGAAACTATAGAATTTTACTGATAAAATTCTCCCTCGATTCAAAGTCAATTGTAGAAATTCTTGATCCTAGAAGGTACCCCAGGAAGAGAGCTAAATTACAATTATTGAAAAACTTTGGATTTTCTATAATTAAAAGAATTATGGTGTCTGAGGTGGAAATATAAAGAAATTAGGGGCCCCAATGGGAGATTTGGTAATCTTGGGGACCTAATTGGAAATAAGGTACACTTAGGGACTAAAACGTAAGTATGGAAAGTTACGGGTATTTAGTGTAAATACCTTATGGCTCAGGACTTAATTTGTAAACCCCATCATTTTATAAATAAGAAAACTGGGAAAAGAACTGGTTGTTTCCAAAGAAAAAACCAAGCTGGTTCATGAACCTTAACTGATAGAGAAATGGCAAAATGAGAAATTTACAAATCTTGAGTGACTAAATAGTCATAAAAATCATGGAAAAGGAATTTGGGACAAATTGGAAGAGAAAACTAAACCGGTTCAGGTGATCCGAATTGAACTGGTTTGAACCATCATTGAACCGGTTGCTACATTCATTTTTCTAGGTGGCTTAAAATATTCAAATTGGGGAATTGAAGCCACCATTGGATAGAGAATGACTTTAGATGTCACGCCCCAACCTAGTTTGGTCGAATCCCCATGATCAACCCACCACTCTCCCAGTTTATTAAAGGGTTTCCCCTTATTATAAACCGTAAAGAGTAAGACGTCTTTTAACCCACACCTTTTCCTGGAATAACATAAATCAAAATTGCATAATAATTTGGATTTATCATACCTGTCTCACAAGAGTCTTAGTTGATGATCTTTAAGGATAGGCTTTTTGAAATCTCTTGAAAGGGGTATAAGGGAGGGGATGAGTACGACTACTCAGTGAATGGTTTTTCAAAAGTTTGGACTTTTAAGAAAACATTTTTTTATTGGAGTGTGCCAGACTTCTTTCTTTTAAAAATTCCTTTATTAAAAAATCTTAATTTTTCCACCATTTCTTATTTAACCACGGTGTGTCATCACCCAACACACATCCTTCATCATAAAGGTCAAACATACATTCACATGCCAGCATGACCACTAAACCCACTTGTGGCTTCGGAGCGACTTTACCGGCCACCTAGATAGAAGTACGTCCACTTCTACCCTGAGAATGAGTGGATGTACGCGACATCCGACCCTCAATCCTGAAATTAATTCTTCATGTCTGTATGAGGACAGAGACATCATCCCGTCCCCACCCCGGTCTCATGCGCTTGGTGCTACTCCAAATTTCACACGATCACCTGGTACGATGAACTGTCCTTATACCCACTAGGTTATCCAGTGCCCTTAAGACGCATCACTACCCCTCTTGGGCGTCTTGATGATCTTGTACTCACAGTGCATGCACAATCAAAATTTTCTCACCATTAAGTTGTGATCATTATCCCAACCGTGTATGATGTTAGTAAACCCACTCACCCGTTAATGCAGTGAATTCCACTAGACCAGTTCTTTGTATTCAGGCGAGTTTGTCCTTGCTGGCGTTCCCAGTACTTCATGTTCCTACATGATATGAACATCTCGGTTCATTATCCTTTGGCCTAATAGCTTTCATTCATTACAAATGAATGAGAAAGTTAAACTTTCATTTATTTACAATTAGGTTCCTAAAGTTATTTCTCTTTAAGTTCCTAATGTCGATTTTTCCTCAAATTGAGTCTCAAAACTTTTAAAATTTATCATAGAACCTCAATTTATTTCATTTCACAAAAAGGGGATTAATTTCCCAAATTTCCAATTTGGTCCCCCAACTTTTTTCAAAATTACCATTTTGCCCTTCATTTATAAAAATGGTAAGTTTCACCCCAAAAATTCTAAAATTCTTCAACTATCCCTCTAACATTTTTATCATGCCCAATTGACCCTCAATTTTAGGAAATCACATTTCGGTCCCTCGAATTTTTGAAAATCCCCAATTTCCCTCAATTTTCCCCCAATTCCAACTTTTTAACACAGCCGAATTTGATTTCATCAAATTGACCAATCAAACACCTCTAATTGTTGAAATTGGAGTGGGAAATGAGTTTCTCCATGTTAATATGATTCCATAGAACTTTGAATCGTGAGTTTTAACGCTAGAACGAGCTCAAACGGAGCTTCATCGGAATACACACTATAGAGAGAGAAAGCTTCAATTACTCACCGATGAGGGAACGACGGTCTGAGCTTTTGATCTGAGCAGATAGCTCTCATCTTGTGGTTCATCCTAAAATCAAGAATAACATCAATTGATGCCGAATTGGATTAGAATTTCATCATTGAAATTCGATCGACTTTCTCTCTAACACCGATCGGAAATTATAAAGGGGAGCCGAATAGGCTTAACTTTCGGTCCTAATTTGGCCGTGGGAGGGATGAGGAAGTGTTGGGAGGACTTGGTTTGGCCTGAGGAGGGCTCAAAATTGCCAATTTCAACTCGGCCGAAATAGGGCAGCTTTGGTCCGCCGGAGCTGCTTCACTGTTCCATCACGTTGACATTTCTCCAGCGACCCTCGAAGCAAATGGTGACTACAGGCATGTAGCTGACTTCTCCTTGGTTCTAAAGAACCCAACCTCACCTTGTTTGGCTTAGAAAAGTGCCCATGTCAGAGCTCTAGTTCAAGCTTCACCGAAAAATGGAGCAATTGAGAGAGAATGGAGTTTTTAGTTGCGGAGAGGATGAATGGGAAGGGGCTCTTTATATAGGGAGCTCGGGAACCCGTTGGCTGTCCGTTTAGCACCTTTATAACAACCATTGATGGCCTGAAATGTACCAAACAGAAACATTTCTTCTTTGCGGTGCTGCTTCGATTTCCCGGTGAGTGAACAATGCTGTCATCCTGAGGAAGAAGATGACATTGTTCCGAACTGGACCGAACCAGGTTCAAAGCTTAAATTGGCTGGTTCATCCCCCATTCGACCGAGTTTTTCAAATCTACAAATTTCTAAATTCATCAAAATTCATTTTCTATCCAATGGTGTCTCAAATCTCAAATTTGAAATTTTTATGCCACCTAGAAAAGTGAATTTAGCATCCGATTTAATAGTGATTCAAACTGGTCCAAACCGGTTCGGATCCGATTCACTTGAACCGGTTTAGTTTTCATCTCCAATGTCTTCACAAGTCCATTTCCATGACTTTTGTGACTCCTTAGGTCACTTAGGGTCCATACAATTCCCGGTTTACCATCTCTTTATCAATTTCGATTCATAAACCAGCTTGGTTCTTAAACTGGTTTAATTCGGTTTAGGTCCGGTTCACCCGAACCGGCCTAGTTTTTCTCTCCCACTTTGTTTTAAGGTTCCTTCCCAAGGTTTATGAATTTCTTTGGAGCACAAGGGAGTTGAATTTCTCTGATTTTCCCGATCTCTACCGGTTCTAGTTCATGAACTAATTCAGTTTATAAATTGGTTCAATCTAGTTGGATCCGGTTCATCCAAACCGGTCTGGTTTTTCTCTTCCAATTCCTCCTAAGGTTCTTTTCCATAGTATTATAAACCCTTTGGATCACTCGGGAGTTGTAAATTCCCAAATTGCTCGTTCACAAATGATCTGGTTTATGAACCGGTTCGGTTTTGTCACTCAATTTGACAAGTTCTTTTCCCTGTTTTTCCTTAGCTCAAAAGGGCGGGGTTTACATTAGATAAATTTAGAAAATTTTAATTTTGAGAAAATTGATTGAATTGGGCCTAAACTAACTGGTTTAAGCATTGAACCCGGTCGGACCGGTCCGGTTCAGAATAGTGTCATCTTCTTCCTTCTGATGATGACACTGTTCATTTAATGCATGAACGGACAACACCGATGAAGAGGAATCATCTTCATTCAGGCCATTCTAGGGCGAGGATAAGCCTAACCAAGATGCGAAATGGTCGGGGAGAGTCCCTGATCTCCCTATATAAAGAACTCCTCTCTATTCATCCTCATCACACTTGAAATCTCCATTTTCTCTCTACTGCTCCATTTTCTGGTGAACCTCGAACCAGAGCTCTGACTTAGGAAATTTTCTTAACCTTAGAAGGTGAGGTCAGATTCTTTACACTTCGAGGAAAATCAGCTATTTTATAGCAATCTCCATTTGATCCGAGGACCACCGGAGAATCACTAGCGGAATTAAACAATGAAGCAGCTCTGAAGGACTGAAGCTGCCCTGTTTTGGTCAAGCTGAAATCGACCAAATTCAGCGTCCTCTGCCCTAACCAAGCTCTTCCAACATTCCCACAACCCTCATATGACCTCAACTATGCTGAAAGGTAAGCCAATTCAGCCCTCCTCAGTCGTTGTAGGTCGAAGTTAGTGAGAGAAATTATAGAATTTCACCGATGAAATTCTCCCTTGATTCGAAGTCAATTATATGAATTCCTTATCATAGAAGATACCTCAGAAAGAGAGCTACCTTCCATGATAGAGAGCTCGGACCGCCGCACCTTCAACGATAAGCTTTCGAAGGTTTCTCTCTCTACACACAATTTTCCGTGGCCTTGGCCAATATCTTCCAAAATCTACCAATTTGGTCCTTCAATTGGCCATGGAAAAGATGTTGGAGGACCAAATTGGTCGATTTTGGAAGAATATGGACCAAATTGTCATTTTTGAAAAGTAGGAGCAAAATGGTAATTTTTGAACATTTGGGGACCAAATTGGAAAACTTGAGCCCCTTATAAAATTTTGAGTAAAATATGGAATTTAAGTGAAATTTTGGAAACCTTGGGACTCAAATTGGTAAAAAATGGGTATTGGGGACCTAAAGTTAAGAAAAAAGAACTTTAGGGACCTAATTGCAATTAATCAAAAATTGTGAGCCTAGACTTTTATGTCAAACTGTAAATGATAAGGCTGCCCAAATTGTGTAGGGACAAGTGTGATCGGAACGCCAGCAAGAGAAAGCTCACGTCGATTTGGAAAACCAACCGAGGATGAACACGTCATGGTTATCGGGTGAGTGGGCTTATTCACATCATACCCAGTTGGGATGATGAGCACTTTATAAAAGAAAAACCACTTGTGAGTAGAATTTTGATAACATACCCGGTTGGGGTGATTGGCAAACGAAGTTAAAATCTACTTATCGGTTGTAAGTAGAGGAAATCATACCCGATTGGTATGATGGACTTCCTTGAAGGAAGGAGAAATCCGCTTGCTGGTTGTAAGCGGAGGTATCATCACACCCGGTTGGTGTGATGAAGTGAAAATGTGTTTTGTCAGAAGTGTTCTCCCTTGACCGTGTGCCAATGCTTAAACTTTTTGGGAGACCTTCTTGACAAGAGCTAGAACAACTCTGATAGGCCAGGGGCCTCGATTTTGGAACTTGTGGGACTAGATACCCAATTTTGGAAAATCACATATAATGGGCCCAAGGCCAGTGGGCACGAGCATGAGCTAGTAAACAAACATGAGATATGAAATCCATGAAAACTCTTAATGAATTGGATATGTGATTTTGCCATGGTACCAAGACAAGACCAACATACTCGATGGACTAGCGGTTATGTGTCAGGGCTAGGTCGACGGGCTAGCCTAGACAAACAACTAAAGGTCGGGTTGAGGGTCGATGTCGTTGGGCTAGTGGCACCAAAGATAAATGGCTATGTGAAAACTATTGTTTGTGCATGCACTTGAGGTACAATGTCACGCCTCAACCCGGTTTGGTCAGATCCCCGTGATCAACCCGCCACTCTCCCAGTTTATTAAGGATTTTCTCCTTCTTTTAAACCGTGAGGAGTAAGGCGTCCTTTAAACCTGTATCTTTCCTAGAATAACATTAATAAAAATTGCATGAAATTTAAACTTAACATACATGTCTTATAGGCGTGGTTAGCTTGAAGTCGTTGGGTAGGCTTTCCCTTGGTTACCTGAAAAGGGTATAAGGGAGGGGGGAGTTCAACGACTCGGTGAATTGGTATTCTAAAATTTGATTTTCAAAAAATAGTTTGAATTTGAGTGTGCCAGACTTCTTATTTTCTTTTAAAACATTTCATCCTCAAAATCTCAGTTTTCATAGTCATTTCTCATCATTAACCACAACAGTGTGTTTATCAACCAACATACATCCTTCATCATTAAGGGAAGACACATTAGTAGGGCAGCACATCCACTGCACCCACTTGTGGCATCGGATTGACTTTACTGGCCACCTAGATAGAAGCCCATCTACTTCTACCCTGAGAATGAGTGGATGTACGTGACATCCGACCCTCAATCTCGTAAAGAAAACTTCATGTCCGTATGAGGACAGAGACCTCATCCTGATCTCACCCCGGTTTCATGCGCATGAAGCTACGTTGAGCTTCCCAGACTACTAGCACGACAATCTACCCTTATCTCCACCATGGTCTAGTAGCCCCTAGGACGCATCACTACCCCTCTTGGGCATCTTGAAGGTATCGTACCTCAGTGTATGCATAAAACAACAAATTTTCTTATAAGCCATTTAATCTTTGGTGCCACTGGTCCAACGGACCCAACCCTTAACTTGACCTACAGCTGTTTGTCTCGACTGGTTCGTCAACCTGTTATGTCGCACTGTCGCCAGTCCATCGAGTATGTCTGTCCTGTCTTGGTACAATGGCCAAAAATATCATTCATTTAAAGTTTTCATAGCTTAAAGTCATGTTTGTTTACGAAATCCTACTCGTGCCAACTGGCCTTGGGCCCACTATATGAGATTTTTAAAATTGGGCATATTAGCCCTCAAGTCCCAAAACCGAGGCCTTCAGCCTATCTGAGCTATTCGAGCTCTCCTTAATAAGGTCTCCAAAAAAGTTTAAGCAGTGGCACACAGTCAGGAGAGAGCACTTCCGATAAAATAATCTTTTCGTTGTTCATCACACCAACCGGGTGTGAGGACATCTCCGCTCATAATCAATTAACGAGTTTTCTACTTCCTTCTAGGAAGTTCATCATACCAAATGGGTATGATCTACTTACAACTGATATGAACATCTCAGTTCATTATTCTTTGGCTTAATAGCCTTCATTCATTCCAAATGAATGAGAAAGTCAAACTTTCATTTATTTGTAATTAGGTCCCTAAAGTTATTTCTCTTAAACTTTAAGTCCCTAATGTCGGTTTTTCCTCAAATTGAGTTCCGAAACTTTTAAAATTTATCAAGGGACCTCAATTTATTCCATTTCAAAAAAAGGGGTTTAAATTTCCAAATTTCCAATTTGGTTCCCCAACTTTTCCAAAATTACCATTTTGCCCTTCCTTTACAAAAATGGTAACTTTAGCCCAAAAAATTCCAAAATTCCTCAATTGGTCCTCCAACATTATTTTCATGCCCAATTGACCCTCAATTTCATAAAATTTCATTTTGGTCCTTTGAATTTTGAAAATCCCCAATATTTCCCCCAATTTCAACTACTTAGCACAACCACATTTGATTTCATCAAATTGACTGATCAAACACCTAATTTGTTGAAATTGAAGTTAAAATTGAGTTCCTCCATCCTCTTACGATTCAATAGCACTTTGAATCGTAAGTTTTGATGCTAGAACGAGCTCAAACGGAGTTTCGCCAGAAAATAGATTGTAGAGAGAGAAAGCTTCGATTAGTCACAAGTGAGAGCACGGCGGTTTGAGCTTTTGATCTGGGCAGATAGCTCTCATCCTTAGGCTCATCCTATAATCAAGAATTGCATCAATTGATGCCGAATTGAGTTAGAATTTCATCATTGAAATTCTACCTATTCTCTCTCTAGCACCGACCAAAATTTGCAAAGAGGAGCCGAATTGGCTTACCTTTCAGTCCTAATTTGGTTGTGGGAGGGCTAAGGAAGTGTTGGGAGGGCTTGGTTTGATCTGAGGAGGGCTCAAAATGGCCAATTTCAGCTTGGCCAAAATAGGGTAGCTTCGGTCCGCTAGAGCTGCTTCACCGTTCCATCATGCCAACGCTTCTCCAGTGATTCTCAGATTGACTAGGGTTTGCTATTAGATAGCTGTCTTCTCGCCGGTTCTAAAGAGCCCAACCTCTCCTTCCAAGGTTAAGAAAAATGTTCAAGTCGAAGCTCTGGTTCGAGCTTCACCGGGAAATAGAGCAATAGAGAGAGAGAGAGAGAGAGAAGTGTTTAGGTGTGAGGAGAATGAATGGGGATGACCTCTTTTATATAGGTGTAAAAATCGTGTATAAAATGGGAGAGATTTATTACTAGTATTAATATTGCCATAAATTTAAATAATTTAATTTCGATATTAAATTATTTATATTAATTCCAATAATTTAATTTAGGTATTCAATTATTGGTATTAATTACAATAATTAAATATATATTAAGTTATGGCTATTTATGATAAGGCATAGGTTCGCATAAAATTTTTTTACTGAAATTTTGGGTTACAAAAAAAATCATACTTCCCAAGAGGTCACCCATCCTCACACTACTCTCGGGCAAGCACATAGAGTTTTTATGGATTCTCGTTCACTTGAACCAATTTGGTTTTTCTCTTCGAATTTGTCTTAAGTTTCTTTTCCAAGGTTTAATGAACCCTTTGGATCACTCGGAAGTTGTAAATTTCCAAATTGCTTGTTCCCAAATGATCGGGTTTGTAAACTGGCTCGGTTTTCTTACTCGGTTTGACCGGTTCTTTTTCATAATTTTCCTTAACTCAAAAGTGTAGTGTTTACAACTCTCCCCTCCTTTTAGGAGTTTTGTCCCCAAAACTTAACCAATATATTCCACATTGGGAATAATTTCCCTTAATGTCAACTTGGGTTTTCTTGACATGCTAACACTTCGATTGCTCTTTTGCTTAGTCCCCGTAATCATTCATCTAAGGAATTTCTTTTCATTTATCATGCTAACTCCTTCCATGGAGTTATAATAACGAGGCATGCATGGCTCATTAATCCTAATGTATATTCTTAGGTTCGCATCTCCCTTTATTTAGGATAAGGTTCTTCCTTTTGGGGATTTTACTCAAGATTTCAAGATTGGGAGTTCCAAGGTGCCTAATAGTTCCTTTATCTAGTTATTCTCTTCATCGTTGAAACCCCTAGCTCAACGTTCTTTCGAGCATTACATACTTGTTTTCACAGGTTTTTGTGTCATTATTCTTTCGTCCCAATTTGACCCATCCTTCATCCGTCATTGATTACAACTTCGGTCAAATTTATATTTGACCTTGTTATGTTTACCAAATGACTCCTTCTTACTCGAGTTATATTTTACTCAGGATTGTTGGTGCTTATATGTCCCTTACGACATGACATAGTTCTGAACCTATCTCAGTCCATCAGACTCCTACAACACCTCTTTTAGGGTTGTTTCCAACTTTCCAGCCTTCCAGGGATGGTATAATTTCATCCCTTCTTTCATCGGGTAGTATTCCTCCACTACCATTACTATTACCCAATTATCATTCATATCTTGACAACATGTCTTATATAACCGTGTCAGTTTTCCTTACCAACTCATCCTTTCCCAACTTTTTTATTGGGTTTTTCTGGTGCCAATTATTTAGTTTCCCAATAGTTTACCAACAAACTGGGATTCTTTCCTTCTTAAGTCATTGGCATTCCTTATTCACGGGTTTTTCCTTTTTCCTTAATCCACTTTTAATTACTCATAATCACTTCATGATTCTTCATTCTACAATAATTGCTTTCGATCTATGTGTCGATTACTTTGCTTGGAAAGGTTCCCTCCTTCCGGTTTTGTTCTCTACTATGTCCCTTATAATAGAGATTTCCATTTTAGGAGTTACATGCTCAACCTCCTTATCATTCATTGTATGGTTCTTTCTCCCTTTCTTCGCACCCTTATCTATGTTAGGGCATCTGTTTACTTTGGATTCTTCTCTATCCACAACTTTTGTTTTATCCCTTATTCCGTAGATGGAATACTTCCGATTATTGGTTTTATTTCGTTCATTCCACCATATGCTTGGTCGTGCATTCTTTAAGCTTCATATGCGTGTGTGGACTATGACCCATCTTACCAATTGTGGTTATTCCTTCTTAGCCACATCTTATTTGGGGGACTTATTTTCACAACGTTTCTCAAACATTCTTTCCTTTATTACCTTAGTATGGGTTGTCCACTCATTCATACTTGTCACAACATCTTTCGGTGCTAATCCGTTAGATTATTTCCGTTTAAGGAGGGTTCACATCCTCCTTGTTTCAAATTCTCTTGTTTGCCCTTCGTGAAGCTCACTTAACCATCTTAAGTCTATAAACCCAGTTTTGGCCATCGATTGCTTTAAGGATTTTCCTTCGTTCTTCTTTCCCAATGTTTTGGCCTTTTCACTTCTCCCTTTTTTGTTGTGGTTTAAATCCATGGTTCTCTCAAAGACCAATTCTTTAATTGACTCTTTCTCTTTATTTTTCTGGTCCTATCGTCTAGGTAGTTGTATTCATGTCCATCCTATTGTCCATCATAGAGTGTTGTATTTGCTACATCTCATCCTTTCTTAGGGTTTTATTCATTATCTTTGGTTGTCCACTGTTACTAGTTTTCCTCTTTGAATAACTTTGGCTGTCCACTGTTACTAGTTTTCCTCTTTCTACATGGTTCTTATGTTCTCTCCAAACAGGTCACACTGAACCATTACAATACTTCCTTCCTTGGAAAACATTTACTAAATAAGGGTTGGTTCCATTTCCTCTTAATTGTGATACACATGTCTTTCTGGGGCTTCCTTCCTTAGTAGGATTCTTTGCATTTCCCCTGATATTCTTTTCTTATATTTGCTCTAGGGGATTTCTATCCTTAAATGACATCCCTTGATGTCGTCTTCTCCTATTTACCTTTACTCCTCAAATCTTGTAGGCACATCTTTTATGCTCTATCTGCATCCTTATTCGTACCCAGTACCTGTCTATTTCTTTAGGGAGCGTACAAATCTTCCTTATTTCAGGATCATTGTATGAGAGGCTTGCCTATTCCTTTCTTGGCTTGAGTTTAGTCGTTAATTGGCCTTTGGTCCTTTTAAGGATTTCTTGCATCCTTCTTTTCCCGAGTATTTGACCTTTCCGCCTCTCTCTTCTTTGTTGGAACTTACATTATGGTTTTCCGCGTATTAGCTCGTTAACTGTCCCGCCTCTACCATTCCTTTGGTTTAGGTTTTTCTTAGGGCAGTTTTCTTCTCGAGTATTCCTATCCTTAACGTCCATCTCACTGACCTTTTTAGGGTGTAGTCCTTTGTACCTCCCGGTCTTCCTTAAGCTGTCATTTATTTTCTTTGACTATTTTGTTGTCATGGTTTGCTTCCTTCTATTATGTTGCTCTAAATCTCCAATTTGACTTATCTACCGTTTTCCTAAGGAAGTCGTACTTCAAATCCCAAGACATTCCATTTGTCATAAAACGCTTGGCTTGTCTCTCTTGTGGATGCACTCCCCCCTTTTCTCCTAAATTATTGGAAATTTCTTCTTTAAGGAAGAGTTCTCTTCAACTACCTCTTGTTCTGTTTATGGTTTTATCGAAGTCCTACCTTCAGCCCCCATTTTTTTCCTTCCCGCCACTTTGTTGTGATCTTGAAAACTTTCCTCCGGTCTGTGGTTGAAATTATGAGTGGGAGAAGTGTTCCTTGGGATGGTATCCTTTTTAGTTTTCCCTTCTTAAGAAGAAGTTTAAATTTGGCATTCACCTCGTCCTTTCTTGACCTCTTTGTGAACCGCTTACTTAACCTACTTCATAGTTTCAGTCTCCAGTCCTTCATGTCTTTAGTGATCTTTGAGGAGGTATTCCCCTAAATCTATGAGGTGTGGGACACTCGTTCTTTCCTTACAGCTATAATAGTTTATCTTGGTACTTGTCCTTAGTAGGGTTGGACACTCTTCAGGTAATGTCCCATCATTATTCCCTTACATGGATTGTTGTGGTTTCTTCTTTCCTTCGAGCGGGGCTTTTCTAGGGTTACTAGTGGTTTGGTGCTTTACCGTTCTTGAGTTTGATCACTTTGACAGTTTTCTTGCTGAATCACCTTTGCTAAGGATCATGGTAAGAGTCCTCCTAAGTTTCCTAATTCATCTTCCAACACTGGGATGTGACTTTTCCTTAGTTTCCAGGATAGTGTGGGTTTGTTTTATTTTCCTTATGCCATATTCCTAGTAAGATCACATTCTTAGAAGATAGAGTTTTGGAGAATTTGAATATTTTATTAACAAGGGAATACATGGTTGGGTTCTCAGCCCTATCACAGAAAATGGTCACAAATTAACTAGGGAGCTATGGGATTCTTGATAAGCATCCTCCTTTATACTTAGGGTTGTGCCATCAATAGGTCCTAGCACCATTCTCCAAGATACTTCCCCATTTGGTCTTTCAAATTTCTGCCAGGTCTCAGGCATTTAGGAAGCTTCTAGGTTTGTCTTCCTATGAAGGTAGGGTGTTGAGTAGAGTCATTCCAAGTTTTCTTAGTTCCTCTCCTGGGAGCCATCAAAAAATTTTAGGATAAATCTTATTAGTTACTATATTTTCTAGTCTTGATTATGTATTCAAGGAAACAACTCTAATACCACTCTAGTTGTCACTCCCCGACCTAGTTTGGTCGGATCCCCGTGATTAACCTACCACTCTCCCGGTTTATTAAAGGGTTTCCTCTTATTATAAACCGTAAAGAGTAAGGTGTCCTTTAAACTTGCACCATTTCCTGAAATAGTATAATAAAAACTGTATGAAATTTTAAAATTTACATACCTATGTTACAAGCATCTCAGTTGATGGTCTTTAAGGGTATGCTTTTCTATATTTCCTGAAAGGGATATAAGGGAGGGGTTGAGTACAACTACTCAGTGAATGGGTTTTCAAAGGTCTACTTTTAACTTTTAAGAAAAACATTTATATGGAGTGTGCCAGACTCCTTTCTTTTCAAAAATCCCTTCATTTAAAAATTTAGGTTTTTCCATCATTTCTTATTTACCATGGTGTGTGATCACCCAACACACATCCTTTATCATGAAGGTTACACACATTCACAGGTCAGTACGACTACTGAACCCACTAATGGCTTCGGAGCGACTTTACCGATCACCTAGATAGAAGCTCGACCACTTCTACCTGGGAATGAGTGGATATACGTGACATTCAACCCTCAATCTCGAAATTGCTTCTTCGTGTCCATATGAGGACAGAGACCTCATCCCGTCCCCACCCCGGTCTCATGCGCTTGGTGCTACTCCAAATTTCGCACAAACACCTAGAACGACGATTTGCCCTTATACTCACCGGGTCGTCCAGGGCCCTTAGGACACATCACTACACCTCATGGGCGTCTTGGTGATACCGTTCTCATAGTGCATGCACAAACAATGTTTTCTCATATTTCCAAGTAATCTGTGGTGCCACTAGTCCAACAGCCCCGACCATCAACTCAACCCACAGTTGTTTGTCTTGATTGGTCCGTCGACCTATCATGCCGCACTACCGCTAGTTGACTGAGCATGTTGGTCCTATCTTAGTACCATGGCCAAACAATTCACTTATTAAGTTTTATGACACATATATCATGTTCGTTTACAAGCTCCTGCTCGTGCCAACTAGCCTTGGGCCCACTGTACAAGATTTTCAAAATCAGTCATTTAGCCCCCAAGTTCCAAAACCAAGGCCCCTGACCTATTAGAGCTATTCGAGCTCCCATCGAGAAGGTCTCCCAAATTATTTAAGCATTGGCACACAGTCAGGGGATAGCACTTCTGATAAAACATATGTTTTCTCTATCCATTATACCACCCGGGTATAAGGACACCTTCGTTCATAACCGATAAACGGGTTTTCAACTTCCTTCAAGGAAGTCTCATCATAACCAACCGAGTATGATCTACTTACAACCGGTAAGTAGTTTTTTCGCATAATTTTTGCATCACTTCCTTTAAGTTGTGATGTTTAAAATACTACTTAATAGTGGGTTTTCATATCGAAGTACTTATCATCCTCAACTAGGTATGATATAAAATTCTCTCTCACAACCAGTAAGTGGTTTTTATCTTTACGTTGTGCTCATCATCCCAACCGGGTATGATGTTATTAAACCCACTCACCCGTTAATGTCGTGAATTCCACTAGACTGGTTATTTGTATTCACACGAGCTTGTCCTTGCTGACATTCTTGATACTTCATGTTCCCACATGATATGAATATCTCAGTTCATTATCTTTCGGCCCAATAGCCTTCATTCTTTTCAAATGAATGAGAAAATCAAACTTTCATTTATTTGCAATTTGGTCCCTAAAGTTATTTATCTTAAACTTTAAGTCCCTAATGCCGATTTTTCCTCAAATTGAGTCCCGAAACTTTAAAAATTTATCAAGGGACCTCAATTTATTCCATTTCACAAAAAGGGGTTTAAATTTCCAAAATTTCCAATTTGGTCCCCCAACTTTTCCAAAATTACCATTTTGCCCTTCCTTTACAAAAATGGTAACTTTAGCCCCAAAAATTCCAAAATTCCTCAATTGGTCCTCCAACATTATTTTCATGCCCAATTGACCCTCAATTTCATAAAATTGCATTTTGGTCCTTTAAATTTCGAAAATCCCCAAAATTTCCCCCAATTTCAACTACTTAGCACAACCGAATTTGATTTTATCAAATTGACCGATCAAACACCTCTAATTGTTGAAATTGAAGTTAAAATTGAGTTCCTCCATCCTCTTATGATTCAATAGCACTTTGAATCACAAGTTTTGACGTCAGAACGAGCTCAAACGGAGCTTCGCTGGAAAACGGACTGTAGAGAGAGAAAGCATCGATTACTCACCGATAAGAGCACAGTGGTCCGAGCTTTCAATCTGGGCAGATAGCTCTCATCCTGAGGTTCATCCTAGAATCAAGAATAGTATCAATCGATACCGAATTGAGTTAGAATTTTATCATCGAAATTTTATCAGTTCTCTTTCTAGCACCAGCCGAAAATTGTAGAGGGGAGCCGAATTGACTTACCTTTCATTCCTAATTCGGCCATGGGAGGGCTGTGGAAGTGTTGAGAGGGTTTGGTTTGGTTTGAGGAGGGCTCAAAATGGTTGATTATAGCTCGGCCAAAATAGTGCAGCTTCGGAGCTGCTTCACTGTTCCATTATGCCGACCCTTCTTCGATGACCCTCGGAGCAAACAAAGACTACAGGCGTGTAGCTGACTTCTCCTTGGTTCTAAAGAACTCGATCTCTCCATTTTTGGCTCAGAAATGACCCTATATTAGAGCTCTGGTACGAGCTTCACCGGAAAACTAAGCAGTTGAGAGAGAGTGAGCTTTTCAGGTGTGGAGAGGATGAATGGGGAGGGGGTCTTTATGTAGGTAGCTCGAGGACTCTTTGGCCGTTCGATTGGCACCTTTATGATAGAAATTGATGGCCGAAAATGTATTGAACAAAGACATTTCATCTTCACCGGCGCTTATTCGATTTTCCGATGAGTGAACAGTGTTGTCATCTGACGGAAGAAGATGACACTCTTCCAAATCGGACCGGACCAGTCCGAACCGGGTTCAAAGATTAAACTGGCTGGTTCACCCTATAAAAAAAACAAACCCTAAAAAAACCCCTAAAAGCTTAAAACTTAAAAAAACCCGAACCAGATTAAAGGGCTATAAAACTTAAAAAAACCCCTAAAAAAACCTAAAACCCTAAAAACATAAAAACAAACCCTAAAAAACACTAAAAACCATAAAACCCTAAAAACACTCAAACCCCTATAACCATAAAAAAAAACCCATAATATTGATAAAACTCGAAAAAAATCATAAAAACTCAAAAAACCTAAAAAAAAAATCCTAAAAACCTTAAAAACCCTAAAAGAGCCTAAAAGCCCTAAATAATTCTAAAAACTCTAATACCCTAAAAAACCTTAAAAAACCCTAAAAAAACCTTCTCCCTCTTCTCCCCTCCCTCTCACCTCCCCATCTCACTCTACCTCCATCTTTCTTTCTCTATCCCTTCTCCCTCTCTATACCTCTCTCTCCCCCCTCATTCTCCTTCTCTCTCCTCCTTTCTCCATATACCTCTATCTCTCCCCATCTCTCTCTCCCTCTTTCAATCTCTCTCTACCTCACTCCCTCATGTGAGATAATATTATGGGTCAAAAAGGGGTTTGACCCATTTCTTATGACTTGTACTAAGTATTGGAACACTTACAACCTTATAAATCTATAACATTTACCTATTTTATCAAATATGGGCCGATAATGGGTCGGACCCATTACACTAATTACAAGTCATAAGAAATGGACCCGACCCCTTATTGACCCATAATATTATCTCTTAGGGGGAGAGATGGAGAAAGGGGAGAGAGAGGTAGAAAGAGATGGAGAGAGGGATAGTGGGGTGAGAGAAGGAGAGTGAAATGAAAATCCAAAAAATCCCAAAAAACCTAAACAACCTAAACAACCCTAAGACACCCCTAGAAACCCTAAAAGCCCTAAAAACCCTAAAACCCTAAAAATCCTAAAAAAGCCCTAAAATCCTAAAAACCCTAAAAATCATAAAAACCCTTAAAAAATCTAAAAACCTTGAAAAACCTTCTCTCAATTCTCCCCCTCCCTTCCTCCCCCCCTCTCGCTCTACCTATAACTTTCTCTATCTTCCCTTTCTCTTGTCTCTCTACTTCATTCTCCCCCTCTCTCCCGCGACCTCTATATCAACCCATCTCTCTCTTCCTCTCTCCTTCTTTCGATCTCTCTCTCCCTCTCTCTTACCCTCTCTCTACCTCACTCCCTCCTCTGAGATAATATTATGGGTCGATAAGGGATCGTGCCCATTTCTTATGACTTGTATTAAGTTGTGGAACATTTACAAACTTATAAATCAACGACATTTATATATTTTATCTAACATGGGTCGATAATGGGCCGCACCCATTTCTCTCTCCCTCTCTCACCCCTCTCTCCCTATTTCAACCTCTCTCCATCCCTATCCATCTATCTCTCCCCCTTTGAGATAATATTATCGGCCAATAAGTGGTATTACCCATTTCTTATGTCATGATTCGACTCAGTTTGGTTGGATCCCCATGAACGCCACTCTTCCCGGTTTACTAAGGGATTTCCCCCCTTTTAAACACGGGAGGAGTAAGGCATCCTTTAAACAAAAAGTTTTCACGCCCTGACCCGGTTTGGTCGGATCCCCGTGAACAACTTGCCACTCTCTCGATTTATTAAGGGTATTCCCCTTCTTTAAACTATGAGGAGTAAAGCGTCCTTTTTACCTGTACCTTTCCTAGAATAACATTAATTAAAACTGAATATATATTAACCTTTCATACCTATCTTAAGGTTCAGCTACCGACAGATTTTTAAGGTCGGTTTCCCTTGGTTACTTGAAAGAGGTAAAAGGGAGGGGGTGAGTTCTACAACTTAGTGAGCGGGGATTGGGAGTGAGTTTTCATAAATAAAAAAACTTTAATCAGAGTGTGCCAAACCACTTATTTTCTTTTAAAATATTATTTCCTCAAATTTTGGTTTCAAAACCTTTTCCCAAGGTTTTCCAATTATATATTTTTAAAGAAAATATTTTTAAATTGGATTGTGTCAAACTCCTTATTTCCTTTAAAAAAAATCCTTTCATTTCAATTTTTCTATTTTATCACCATTTCTTATTAATCACGGTGTATCATCACCCAACACACATCCTTCATCATATAGGTCAATCACACAATCATAGGCCAGCCCATCCATTGAACCCACTTATGGCGTGTAAACCTCGCCCTTTTGAGCTAAGGACAAATCAGGAAAAGAATCGGTTAAACCAAGTGAGAAAACTGAACCAGTTCACAAACCAGATCATTTGTGAATGGGCAATTTGGGAATTTATGACTCTCAAGTGATCCAAAGGGTTTATAATACTATGGAAAAGAACCTTAGAATGAATTGGAAGAGAAAAACTTGACCAATTTGGATGAACCGGATCCAACTAGATTGAACCGGTTTATGAACTGAATCAGTTCATGAACTAGAACCAATAGAGATCAGGCAAATAAGAGAAATTCAACTCCCTTGTGCTCCAAAGAAATTCATAAACCTTGGGAAGGAACCTTAAAACAAAGTGGGAGAGAAAACCTAGACCGGTTCGGGTGAACCGGACTCGAACAGGATTAAACCGATTTAAGAACCGAGCCGATTTATAAATCGAAATCGATAAAAAAATGGCAAAGTGGGAATTTTATGGACCCTAAGTGACATAAAGAGTGAAAAAATTCATGGAAATGGACTTGTTAAGGAATTGGAGATGAAAACCAAACTGGTTCAGGTGAACCGGATCCGAACCGGTTTGGAACGGTTTGAATCATTATTGAACCGGATGCTAAATTCATTTTTCTAGGTGGCTTAAAATTTTCCAATTTGAGATTTGAGACCACCATTGGATAGAAAATGAATTTAGATAAATTTAGAAAATTTTTAGATTTGAAAAACTCGGTCAAATGGGGGGTGAACCGCCCGGTTTAAGCTTTAAACCCAGTTCGAAACATTATCATCTTCTTCCTCAGGATGACAGCACTATTCACTCGCCGGGAAATCGAAGCAGCACCGGCAAAGAAGAAATGTTTCTGTTCGGTACGTTTCAAGCCATCAATGACTGTCATAAAGGTGCCAAACGGACGGCCAACGAGTCCCCGAGCTCCCTATATAAAGAGCCCCTCCCCAGTCATCCTCTCCAGACCTGAAAACTCCATTCTCTCTCAACTGCTCCATTTTCCTGTGAAGCTCGAACCAGAGCTTCGATTGGGCACTTTTCAGAGTCAAACAAGGTGAGGTCAGATTCTTTAGAACCAGGGAGAAGTTAGCTACACGTCTATAGTCTTCTTTGCTCCAAGGGTCATCGGAGAAATGCCAGCCTGATGGAACAGTGAAGCAGCTCCAGCGGACCAAAGCTGCCCTGTTTCGAACGAGTTTAAATCGACCATTTCTAGCCCTACTCAGGCCAAACCAAGCCCTCTTAACACTTCCTCAGCCCTCCCACGACCGAATTAGGACCGAAAGGTAAGCCAATTTGGCCCCCCTTTACAATTTCCGATTGGTGTTAGAGAGAGAGTCGGATGAATTTCAATGACGAAATTCTAATCCAATTCGGTATCAATTGATGCGATTCTTGATTCTAGGATGAACCTTAGGATGAGATCTATCTACCCATATCGAAAGGTTGGACAGTCGTGCCCTCACCGGTGGTAATCGAAGCTTTCTCTCTCTACAGTTTATTTTCCGGCGAAGCTCCATTTGAGGTTGTTCCAGCCTTAAAACTCGCGATTCAAAGTTCTATGGAATTGTAGGAATATGGAGAAACTCAATTTCAATTTCAATTTCAACAATTAGAGGTGTTTGATCGGTCAATTTGATGAAATCAAATTTGGCTGTGTTAAAGAGTTGGAATTGGGGGAAAATTGGGGATTTTCAAAAATTGGAGGGACAGAAATGAAATTTCCTAAAATTGAAGGTCAATTGGGCATGTTAAAAATGTTAGAGGGCCAATTGAGGAATTTTAGAATTTTTGGGGTGAAATTTACCATTTTTGTAAAGGAATGGCAAAATTATAATTTTGGAAAAGTTGGGGGACCAAATTGGAAATTTGGGAAATTAATCCCCTTTTTGTGAAATGGAATAAATTGAGGTCCTATGAAAAATTTTAAAAGTTTCAGGACTCAATTTGAGGAAAAACCGATATTAGGGACTTAAAGTTAAAGAGAAATAACTTTAGGAACCTAATTACAAATAAATGAAAGTTTGACTTTCTCATTCACTTGGAATGAATGAAGGCTATTAGGCGAAAGGATAATGAACCGAGATGTTCATATCGTGTAGGAACATGAAGTACCGGGAATGCCAACAAGGACAAGCTCGCGTGAATACAAAGAATCGGTTTAGTGGAATTCACTACATTAACGGGTGAGTGGGTTTACTAACGTCATACCCGGTTGGGATGATGAGCACAACTTAAATCTAAAAACCACTTACCGGTTGTGAGTGGGATTTTATATCATATCTGGTTGGGGATGATAATTATCTTGAAATAAAAACCCACTATCAAGTGTTATTTTAAACAACACAACTTAAAGGAGTGATGTGAAAATTATGCGGAAAAACTACTTACTGGTTGTAAGTAGATCATACCCGATTGGTATGATGAAACTTCCTCGAAGGAAGTTGAAAACTTGTTCATCGGTTATGAACGGAGATGTCCTTATACCCAGGCAGTATAAGGGATTGTGAAAATATATTTTTGTCAGAAGTGCTCTCCCCTGACTGTGTGTCAATGCTTAAACAATTTTGGAGACCTTCTTGATGGGAGCTTGAATAGCTCTTATAGGCTGAGGGCCTCGGTTTTGGAACTTAGGGCCTAATATGCCCAGTTTTGAAAATCTCGAACAGTGGGCCATAGGCCAATGGTCACGAGTAAGAGCTCGTAAATGAACATGATATATGTGCCATAAAACTTTAATAAGTAAATTGTAGGGTCATGGTATCAAGGCCGGTCCGACATTCCCAGTCAACTAGCAGCAGTGCGACATGACCGGTCTCCAGATCAGTCAAGACAAATAGTTTTAGGTTGAGTTGAAGGTTGAGATCATTGGACTAATGATACCACAGATTAGATGGCATGATAAGAAAATATTGTTTTCGCATACACTATGAGTACAAGATCATCAAGACGCCCATAATTGGTAGTGATGCGTCCTAGGGGCCCTGGACGACCTGGTGAGCATAAGGGCAGTTCATCGTTCCAAGTGACCGTGCGAAATTTGGAGTAGCACCAACCGCATGAGACCGGGGTGGGGACGGGATGAGGTCTCTGTCCTCATACGGACATGAAGAAACGATTTCGGGATTGAGGGTCGGATGTCATGTACATCCACTCATTCTTAGGGTAGAAGTGGACGTACTTCTATCTAGATGGTCGATAAAGTCACTCCAAAGCCACGAGTGGGTTCAGTGGTCATGCTAGCCTACGAATGTGTGTTTGACCTTCATGATGAAGGATGTGTGTTGGGTGATGACACACCGTGGTTAAATAAGAAATGGTGGAAAAATCGAGATTTTTTAATAAAGGGATTTTTGAAAGAAAGGAGTTTGGTACACTCCAATATTAAATGCTTTCTTAAAAGTCCAAACTTTTGAAAACCCATTCACTGAGTAGTCATACCAACCGAGTATGATCTACTCACAATCTATAAGTAGTTTTTTCACCTCATTTTCACATCACTCACAATCTAAGTTGTGATGTTTAAAATACCACTAAGTACTGAGTTTTCATTTCGAGGTACTTATCATCTCCAACTGGGTATGATAATAAAAATCCCACTCACAACCAGTAAGTGGTTTTTAACTTTAAATTGTGCTCATCATCCCAACTGGGTATGACGTTAGTAGGCCCACTCACCCGTTAACCGTGACGTGTTCGTCCTCGGTTGGTTTTCCCAGTTGATGCGAGCTTTCTCTTGCTGGTGTTCCGATCACACTTGTCCCGTCGGAGGTGCAGCGGTCTGAGCATTCTATCGGGAAAGGTAGCTCTCTTCCTAAAGTACCTTCTAGGATCAAGAATCCCTACTATTGACCTTTCAGCACCATTGAGGTCGTATGGGGGTTGTGGCAATGTTGGGAGAGGTTGGTTTAGCTAGAATAGGGCTGAATTCGACCAATTTAAGTTAGACTGAAACAGGGTAGCTTCGGTCTGTCGGATCAGTTTCACTGTTTGATTATGTCGTTGCTTCTTCGGCTATCCTTAGATCGAATAGAGATTGCTATCAGATAGCTGACTTCTCCTAGAATCTAAAGAGTCCGACCTCTCCTTCTAAGGTTAAGAAAAATGCCCAAGTCGAAGCTCTGGTTTGAGTTTTATCAGGAAATGGAGTAATAGTAGTAGTAGTAGTAGTAGAAGAAGAGAGAGAAAGAGAGAGGAGTTTTTAGGTATGAGGAGAATGAATGGGGATGAGCTATTTATATAGGTATAGAATTGGGGAAGATTTATTACTATATTATGGTCATTATTCTCATTAAATTGGAAATTGATAGGTATTTATTAATATTAATACCAATAATTAAATGTATGTATTAAATTATGGGTATTAATTTCAATAATTAAATGTTGGTATTTATGGGTAGGGGCGTAGGATTAATACTAATTAAACACAAAAAAAATATAATTATCTTATTATTTTCACCTAAAGGAATTTAGTAGATATTTATTTATTTTGGTCAAAACAACACTTTTCATTTTATTTATTCCAATTATATCAATTAAATTTTAAAGTTATAATATAATTACATAAAATATTTTTGACCAAATATTCAGGTTACTAAAAATAATAACTTCTATGGAGTTCACCCATCCTAGCACTACTCTCGCGCAAACACGCTTAACTTTAGAGTTTTGATAGGATTTGGTGCACTAGTGCTGGTATGCTTTAAATTTTGGGTTGAATCGTAGGGGGTGTAACATGAATACTTCTAAGTAGGTCACCCATCCTAACACTACTCTCATCCAAACACGCTTAACTTTGGAATTCTAATGAGATTCTATGCATTAGTGTTGGTATGTTTTCTTTATTTCTGGTTACTAAAAATACGGTGTTACATCTTATGACTTGTAAGTAGTGGAACACTTTCGTCCTTATAAAGTTACAACATTTCTCTATTTTATCAAATGTAATATCATAATTTGAAAAACTATAAAATAAACCCTTAAAAATACCAACAAAACCATAATAAATCATTAAAAAATCCTTAAAAACCCAAAAAACCCAAAAAAACCCTAAAACCCCTAAAACCCCAAAACACCTAAAACCCACTAAAATCCCTAAAAACCTAAAAAAAAAGCCTAAAATCACTAATAAAACCCTAAAACCATAGAAAGCCCCTAAAAACATTAAAAATCCTAAAAAACCCTTAAAACCCCTAAAAACCATATAAATCCTAAAAACCGTAAGAAACCTAAAAAAACACTAAAAAACCATAAAAACCCCTAAAAACTTTAAACAACCCTAAAAATACCTAAAAACCCATAAAACACCTTACAAACCCCTAACAACCCTTAAAACCCTTAAAACCCATAAAACACTAAAAAATCTAAAAAACCTAATAACCCCTAATAACCAAAAAAACTCTATAAAATTTAAAAACCCTAGAAAACCTAAAAACATAAAAAAAAACCCTAATAAAACCCTAAAAATCCTAAAAACCACTAAAACCTCTAAAAACCATAAAACATTAAAACCCGTAAAAACTCGAAAAAACCATAAAAATCCTTTAAAAACCCTAAAAAGCCTTAAAAAACCCTAAAAAAACCTTATCTCTCTTCTCCCCTCCCTTTCACCACCCCTTTCGCTCTACCCCTATCTTTGTCTCTCTACCCCTTCTTACTTTCTATACCTCTCCCCCCCCGTCTCTCCCTCTCTCCCTCTCTCCCCATCTCTCTCCCTCTATCTCTATCTCTCTTCATCCCTCTCCCACCCTCTCTCACCCTCTCTCTACCCCTCACCTCTTCCTCTCTCCCCTTTCTCCCCATCTCTTCCTCTCTCTCTCTCTCTCTTGAGATCTCTCTCTCTACCTGACTCCCTCATGTGAAATAATATTTTCGGTCGATAAGGGGTCCAACCCATTTCTTATAACTGGTACTAAGTGTTGGAATACTTACAACCTTATAAATTCACAATACTTCCCTATTTTATCTAATACGGGTCGATAATGGGTCGAGCCCATTTCTCTCTCCCTCTCTCACCACTATCCCTCTCTCCATTTTTCCCTACCTCTCTCTTCCCTTTCTCTCTCTCACACACTCTCTCCCCCATGTGAGATAATTATGGGCTAATAAGGGGTTAGGTCTATTTATTATTACTTGTAATTAGTGTAACACTTCCAACCTTATAAAGTCATAACACTTCTCTATTTTATCAAATGTGATATCATATTCTAAAAAAAACCCTATAAACCCTAAAATACTAAAAAAAACACTACTTCTCTCTCCATCTCTCCCTCTATCAGTCCTCATATGAGATAATATTATGGGATCATATTCTAAAAAAACCCTACAAAACCCTCAAAGACCATAAAAAAACACTAAAAACCATAAAAAATTAAAACCATCCAAAACCCTAAAAATTCTAAAAAAACCCTAAAATACCTTCTCTCTCTTCTGCCCTCCCTCTCTCGCTCTTCATCTACCTTTCTCTCTCTTCCCCTTCTCACACTCTCTACCTCTCTCTCTCTCTATCTCCTTCTTTCTCCCTTTACCTCTATCTCACCCCATCTATCTCTTCCTCTCTCCCTCTCAATTTTAACCTTATAAAGTCACAACACATCTTTATTTTATTCAATGTAAGATCATATTCTTAAAAAAACCCTAAAAATCCTAAAAAACCTTAAAAAACCATAAATACCCAAATAACCCCTAAGAAAACCCTAAAAAACACTTAAAACTCGAAAACATCCTAAAAACCTTAAAAACTCTAAAAAAACTAAAAAAAACACCTAAAAACCGTAAAAAAAATTTAAAACCCTAAAAAAGCTAAATAACTATAAATACCCTAAAACCCCCCAAAAAACCCTAAAAACAATCTCTCCCTTCACCCCCTCTTGCTCTAACATTGCCTTTCTCTCTATTCCCATTCTCCCTCTATCTCCCTCTCTCTCCTTCTTTCTCCCTCTACCTCTATCTCTCCATATGTATCTCTACCCCCATCACATCTCCTTCTCTCTCTCTCACTCTACTTCTCTCCCTCTATAGATCTCTCTTTCTCTCTCTTCTTCTCTCTTACCCTCTCTCTACCTCACTCCCTATTATGAGAAAATATTATAGGTCAATAAGGGGTCGGGCCAATTTCTTATGACTTGTACCAAGTAATGGAACACATCCAAACTTATAAATCCATAATATTTCTCTATTTTATCTAATATAGGGCGATAAGGGATGGGGCCCATTTCTTATGACTTTTAAGTAGTGGAACACTTCTAACCTTATAAAGTCACAACATGTTTTTATATTATCCAATGTGAGATCATCTTCTAAAAAACCCAAAAAACCCTAAAACCCTAAAAATCCTAAAAACCTTTTAAAATCCAAAAAGAACCCTAAAAACCCTAAAACTGCCTAAAAAACACTTAAAACCCCTAAAAACACTAAAAAAACCCTAATAACCCCCAAAACCCTAAGAAACACCTAAAATCCTAAAAAACCTAATAAATGCAAAAAAAACACTAAAAATCCTAAAAACCCATAAAAAAAAATCCTAAAAACACTAAAAAAAACCCTAAAACACCCTAAAAACTATTAAAACACATAAAAAACCCTAATAAAAACTAAAAACCCTAAACATAAAATCTCTCAAAAGTCTTTTCTCTCTTCTCCCCTCCCTTTCTCCTTCTTCTCCTATCAGTCTACCTCCACCTTTCTCTATATTTCCCTTCTCCCTCTTTCTACCTCTCTCTCCTGCCCCTCTCCTCCTTTTTCCCTTTACATCTATCTTTCTCAGTCTCTATCTCTCCCTCTCACTACCCCATCACCTCTTATTCTCTCTCTCCGTCTACCTTTACCCATTCTCCCTCTCTCTCTTCCATTCTTGATCTCTCTCTCTCTCTTCCTATCTCTTACACTCTCACTACCTCACTCACTATTTTGAGATAATATTATGGGTTGATAAGGAGTACAACCCATTTCTTATGACTTGTACTAAGTAACGGAATATTTTCAACCATAAAAATTCACAACATTTCTCTATTTTATCTAATGTGGGCCGATAATGTGACGAACCCATTTTTCTCTCCCTCTTTGTACCTCTCTCGATCTCTCCCTACCTCTCTCTCCCCTTTCTCCCTCTCCCTCTATATATCTCCCCCTATGATATAATATTATAGGCAAATGAGGGGCTAGAACCGTTTCTTATGACTAGTAAGTAGTGGAACACATCCAACCGTATAAAATCACAACACTTCTCTATTTTATCCAATATGGGATCATATTCTCAAAAACTCTAAAAAAATCCTAAAAAACTCTAAAAAAAACCCTAAAAAGCGTAAAGAGTCCTTAAAAACCCTAAAAACCTTTAAAAATCCCTAAAAACCCTAAAACACCTAAAAACTCTAAAAACCCTTAAAAATCCCAAAAAAAACGCTAAAAACTAAAAAAAACCCAAAAAAACCCTAAACCACCCTATAAAACACTAAACCATCCCATAAAACACATGCAAAACCCTATAAAAACCTTAAAAACCCTAAAAACACCTTATAAAAACCCTAAAACTCTAAAAAAAACCCTCAAAAATCCTAAAACCCCAAAAAACCATAATACTTAAAATCCTAAAACCATAAAACCCCTAATAAACCTAAAAACACTCAAAACCCTAAAAAAAACCCCTAAAATCCTTAAAAAAACAATAAAACCACTAAATATTATAAAAATAACACTAAAAACTCTAAAAATCATAAAAAAAACCTAAAAACACTAAATAAACGCTTAAAAAACCCTAATAATCCCCAAAACCCCTAGGAATCCAAAAAAAAGCCCTAAAAACCCTAAAAAAATCCTTTAAACCCTTAAAAACCCAAAAACCCTATAAATACTCTAAAAACGTTTTCTTTTGCTCAATATACTCTAAAAAACCTAAAAAGATAAACAACCCTAAAAAGCTTAAAAATCCTTTAAAAAAACCCCTAAAAAGCATAAACACAATAAAAAACCCTAAACCACCTCAAAACTCTAAGCAACCCTAAAAACCATAAAAAAAAACCCTAAAGGCCTTAAAAAATCCAAAAAAAACCTTTCTCCCTCTCTCCTTCTATCTCTCCCCCTTATGATATAATATTATGGGCAAATAAGGTGCTGAGACCATTTCTTATGACTAGTAAGTAGTGGAACACTTCTAATCTTATAAAATTACAACATTTCTCTATTTTATCCAATGTGGGATCATGTTTTAGAAAAAACCTAAACAATCCTAAAAAACCATAAATCCCCTAAAACCCCTAAAAAATCTTAAAAACCATACAACCCTAAAAACCCAAAAAAAAACCCTAAAACCCTTTAAAAACTCTAAAAACTCCAAAAAAACCCTCAAAACCCCAAAAACACTATAGAAACCCATAAACCACACTATAGAACACTTTAAAACCCCTAAAACACCCTAAAAAACCATAAAAACCATAAAATCTCTAAAACATACTAAAAACCCAAACCCTAAAATAACCACAAAACACTAAAACCCCCTAAAAACCCTAAACAAATTTTAAAAACCCTAAAAAAAACCCTTACAAACCCTAAAAATCCCAAAAACCTAAAATAACCTAAAAACCCTAAAACCTCTAAAAAAAACCCTTAAAAACCCTAAAGGAAACCCTAAAATACCCTAAAATCCTTGAAAAACCCTAAAAATATATTCTCTTATGACTTGTAAGTAGTGGAAAACTTTCAACCTTATAAATTCATAACACTTCTCTATTGTATCCAATGTGGGATCATATTCTTAAAACCCATAAAAATCCTAATAAACAATAAAAAAACCTAAAAACCCTAAAAACCTAAAAAACCTAAAAAAATCATCTCTCTCCTCCCCATATGGCTATACTTGCTTGTGCATTTCTCTCTATTCCCCTTCTCCCTCTTTCTACATCTCTCTTCCTCTCTCTAATTCTTCTCCCTCTACCTCTATCTCTCCTTGCCTCTCTCTTCCTCTGTCTACCCCCTCACCTCTTCTTCTCTCTCTCGCTCTACCTCTCTCCCCTCTCTTCCTCTCACGCACTCTACCTCTATCTCCCCACTATGAGACAATATTATAGGTCGATAAGGGGTCGGGCCCATTTCATATGACTTGTATGTAGTAGAAAACTTCCAACGTCATAAATTCACATCACTTCTCTATTTATCCAATGTGGGATCATATTCTCAAAAACCCTACAAACCATAAAAAACCCTAAAGCCCTAAAAAAACCTAAAAATCCTATAATCTTTTAGCCCTTAGTATTGTGATTGGGACCTCTTGTAGTCTCAAACAATCCTTCATCTCATAAGGTGACAAACTATTCAGCTCCATTGCAAGTTCGGTTGATAGGGCTTGTGAGTTTGTATTCTCTTTAGTCGGACACACAACATTCTAATTGATTTGAACCCCGCCAATATGCTAACAACACCCTCCACCAAATATGGCAAGACCCCAAGACTTTCACGACCCAAGTACAAAAACATGAAAATATACCTTGTTTATGTGAGAAACAAGGTATGAGATATGTAGACGCCACACCCAAATCCTCTAAGAAGAACTTTTAGAAAATCTTGGTGATAAGTCGTGATTGTTTGAATGCCACAGGTAAAAACCTGATAAGTTCAAAAGTTCTTTCAAGAGAGAGAAGGCAAAACCTCACAAAATTGAATTTCCAAAGTGTATCTTCCAATGCTGTGGAGTATGCCTTTTATAGGCACATATAACAACTGAATAGCCTAAAAACAAAGAAAAATATCTTTTATGGTTACATGCCAACAATATCTAATCTAAATATCTAGAATATATTAATAACTACTTTAAAAATCTGAACTTGACTAATTAAATATCTAATATTATCATTTAATATCCTAAAAGATTTATTATATTAATATATCTCTCCTTATTAATTAAATCTGGACCTTCTCTTGTGCTTTTCATGGGCTCTTCTATTGGGCTTCTACTTGAATTTTTTGCAATCTCTTTAATCAGCCCATATAAAGCATCTTTGAATCTTTTAGCCCTTAGTATTGTGACTAGGCTCTCTTGTAGTCACAAATGATCATTTATCTCATTTGGTGACAAAATGTTTAGCTCTATTGCAGGTGCAATTGATTGCACTTGTGAATTCGTATTATTTTTAGTCGAATTAACAACATTTCCCCCTCTTGAAAATGATTTGTCCTCAAATCTTCTGTTCCTTCATCACCTACATAAAAGGGAATTAAATTAGTAATATTGAAACTTTCATTAACGCCACACTCACCAGGTAACTCTAACTTGTAAGTATTATTATTAATGCACTCCAACACTCGAAATGGTTCATCTCCTATAGGAAGAAGTTTTTATCGCCTTTGTTCCGAAAATCATTCTTTCCTCATATGAAGCCAAACCCAATCACTTGGTTAAAAAATGTAACTTTGGCGACCCTTGTTTGCCTGCTCTAATACCAACTGATGCAAACCTCGCTAATATGCTGACAACACCCTACACCAAATACGGCAAGATCCCAAAACTTTCATGGCGCAAGTACGAAAAGATGAAAATATAAATTGTTTATGTGAGAAACAAGGTATGAGATATGTAGACGTCACACCCAAATCCTCTATGAAGAACTTTTAGAAAACCTCGGGTGATAAGTCTTGATTGCTTGAATGCCATAGGTAAAAACCTGATAAATTCAAAAGTTCTTTTAGAGAGAAAGAAGACAAAACCTCACATGTAACAACTTAATAGCCTTTTATAGGCACATATAACAACTTAATAGCCTAAAAACAAGGAACTTATGGTTACATGGAATTAAATATCTTATCTAAATACCTAGGATATTTAAATAATTATTTTAAAAATCTGAACTTGACTAACTGAATATCTAATATTATTATTTAATAACCAAAAAGATTTATTATATTAATAAATCTCTACTTATTAATTAAATCTAGACCTTTTCTTGGGCTCTTCTATTGGGCTTCTACTTGAATTTTCTACAATCTCTTTAACCAGCCCATATAAAGCATCTTTGAATCTTTTAGCCCTTAGTATTGTGATTGGGCCCTCTTGTAGTCTCAAATGATCCTTCATCTCATTAGGTGACAGACTCTTCAGCTCTATTACATGTTTGGTTTATTGGGCTTGTAAGTTTGTATTCTCTTTAGTTGGACTCACATCATTTCCCCCTCTTGAAAATGATTTGTCCTCAAATCTTCTATTCCTTCATCACCTACATCAAAGGACATTAAATCAATAACATTGAAACTTCCATTAACGCCACACTCACCAGGTAACTACAACTTGTAAGCATTATTATCAATGTGTTACAACATTCGAAATGGTCCATCTCCTCTAGGAAGAAGTTTTGATCGCCTTTGTTCCAAAAATCGTTCTTTTCTCATATGAAGCCAGACCCAATCATCAAGTTAAAAAATGACACTTTTGCGACCCTTGTTTGCTTGCTTTTCATAAACTTTAGTCATCCATTTAATGTGCATCTTTGTCTTCTCGTGCATTTCTTTCACAAATTCACTAACTCACCTACAGGAAGTGGAGTTAGATCTAGAGGAGTTAATGGATTGAAACTGTAAACAATCTCAAATGGTGAATGCTTAGTTGTAGAATGAACAGAACGATTATAAGCAAATTAAACATGTGGTAAATAATCTTTCCATGATTTCAAATTCTTTTTATTATAAAACATAATAAAGTACATAATGTCCTATTTGCTACTTCTGTTTGACAATCAGTTTATGTGTGACATGTTATTGAAAACAATAGTTTGGTTCCCAATTTACCCCATAAGGTCTTCCAAAAGTATTAACTCAAGAATTTAGAATCACGATTAGAAATAATAGTTCTAGGCATACCATGCAATCTAACAACTTCTCTAAAGAACAAATCAGTAACATTTGATGCATCATCAGTTTTATGACATGGAATGAAATGTGCCATCTTTGAAAACCTGTCAACTACCACAAACATAGAATCCCTCCCCCTCTTAGTTCTTGGTAATCCTAAAATAAAATCCATGGAAATATCAATCCAAGGTACATTAGGAATCGGAAGAGGAGAATATAGGCCATGAGGTTGTTGCCTAGACTTAGACTCCTTACATGTAATGCATCGATAACAAATTTTCTAAACATCCTTTTTCATGTAGGGCCAAAAAAATGCTCATGCATTATTGACATAGTCTTAGCTACCCAAAATGTCCCATAAGTCCTCCAGCATGTGCTTCCCTAACAAGTAACTCATACAAAGAAGATTGAGGGATACATAATTTGTTTTCCCAAAAAAAAATCCATTTTATAAATAAAAATTCCTAAACTTACCACTTCTACAACTTCTAAACACTTCATAGAAATTATGATTGTTTGCATACAAATCCTTGATATAATCAAAACCAAGCAATTTAGAATCAAGCATTGAAAGCATAGCGTACCTTCATGATAGAGCACCTGCAACTATATTTTCCTTACCTTGTTTGTACTTGATCACATATGGGAATGTTTCAATGAACTCCACCCATTTGCATGGCATTTTTTTCAACTTGTATTATCCTTTGAGATGATTAAGAGATTCATGATTTGTGTGAATCACAAACTCTTTCGACCATAGATAGTGCTGCATGTTTGAAGAGTTCGAACTAGGGCATATATCTCCTTGTCATAAGTAGGATAGTTAAGGGTTGCTCCACTCAACTTTTCATTGAAATATGCAATTGGTCTTCCCTTCTGAATAAATACTCCTCTAATACCTACTCTTGATGTATCACACTCAATTTCAAATGTTTTTAAAAAATTAGGCAATGAGAGTAATGGGGTCGTAGTTAGTTTTTTCTTTATCAATTGAAATGCATTTTGTTGCTCAATACCCCATTTAAAAGGTATGTTTTTCTTTATAACAACAGTAAGAGGTGCAACATAACTACTGAAATTAGGAATAAAACGCCTATAAAACTAGCTAATCCATGAAAACTTCTTACCTAACTTATCGAATTAGGTATTGGTCAGTTACGAATTGCCTTAATCTTTTCCTCATCAACTCCAATCACTTCTGAACTTATAATATATCCAAGAAACACAAGTTTATTCGAACAAAAGACACATTTATTCATGTTAGCAAACAACTTATGTTGCCTTAAAGCTTCTAACACATCTCTTAATTATACTACATGTTCATCCATTGTCATGCTATAGATTAGAATGTCATCAAAATGTACAACTACAAACTTCCCAATAAAAGCACGTAATACATGATTTATTAATCTCATGAAAGTGCTAGGTGCATTAGTCAATCCAAAAGGCATAAATAACCATTCATATAATCCTTTTTTAGTTTTAAATGCAGTTTTCCATTCATCCCTTTCTTTCATTCGAATTTGATGACATCCACTCTTAAGATGTATTTTTGAAAATAAATAAGATCCACGCAACTCATCTAACATGTCATCCAAACGAGGAATAGGGTGGCGATACTTTACTGTGATGTTGTTGATGACTCAATAATCGACGCACATTCACCAAGTTCCATCCTTCATATAAGTGGCACTGGCACAACACATGGACTCATACTTTCTCGAACATACCCTTTTTCCATCAGCTCTAGGACTTGGCATTGAAGTTTCTTTGTTTCCTCAGGGTTACTTCTATATGCTGGTCAGTTGGGAATCTTCATTCCAGAGATGAAATCAATTTGATGTTCAATTCCTAGAATTGGTGGCAAACTTGGTGGTATCTCATTAGGGAAGACATCCATAAATTCATGCAAAACAATAATAATACTGCTCGACAAATATCCGACAAGATTGTTAGTACTAAAAAATGTTTCCTTATACATAAGTACAATAAGAGCCTGATGTGAAAGTAAAGATTGCTTGATCTTAGTTTTTCTTGTAATAAAATTGTTTTAACTTTCTTTTTTTCCATTTTTAGCTTTTCCCTCTTTTTTTCAACTCTGATATTTCTCCTTTCTTTTTTTTCTTCTATTTTCTATTCATTTGCCTTTTCTTTTTCAATTGATTTTCAAAAAGTTTCCTTAGAGTCAATGGTACAAGAGATATTGGTCTCTCATTCATCACAAAAAGTACCTATTAATGAATCCATCATGCATAACTTGACGATCAAACTGCCAGGGTCGTCCCAAAAGAATATGGCATGCATGCATTGGTACCACATCACATAGTATTTCATCTTGATATTTTCCAATAGAAAATGCAACCAACACTTGTTTGGTTACCTTGAGTTCACCTTGGTCATTCAACCATTGTAGTCGATAAGGCTTCGGATGCCTCAAGGTTGGTAATGTCAATTTCTCCACCAGCTCAGTGCTAGCTACATTAGTGCAGCTTCCCCTCTCTAGAATAACATAACAAACCTTATTTTTCACACAACAACGAGTATGAAATAAGTTCTCACACTAGTTGTTTTCTTCTTCTTGGGCTTGAACACTAAGAGTTCATCGTGCAACTAACAATTCCCCTTCTTCTGCATATTCAACAACATATTCAAGTGGTGGCATCTCTAGATCGATATCTTCTTCTTCATCATCCATCTCAATTCCACCATTGCCCACTTATTTGGGCATTGACTTGCAATGTGACCCCTGTCTTGCCATTGGAAACACTTAATATCACGAGTTTTGGGAGTTGTGATATGGGCGTCACCTTGATTTTGGGCCACAACTTGCTTGGTTGTCTCTTTTGGTGGAGCATGCTGAGGTTGAGTCAACTAAATCTCAAATCCCCTTGAGGATGGTTTCCATGAGTTCGAGGGACTATTGTTTAATCCCCTTTTGTGTAAACTCTTTCTCTTTAGTTGTTGTTCAACTTTGATAACTTGATATACCAGATCTTGAAGCTCAACATGATATTGTATTCCACCATGTCAACTATCTCATGGAAAGACCATGCAAAAATCTAGTCATTGTTGCCTCTCTATCTTCCTCCACATTTGCTCGAATCATCGCAATCTCCATCTCCTTGAAGTATTCATCTATGCTTTTTGATCATTGGATAAGCCTTTGGAGTTTATTGAACAACTCCTGATGATAGTGGCTCAGAACAAATTGTCGTTACATGATCGCTTTCATTTCATCCCAAGCCTCCACGGGGCATTCATGATTTTGTTTCCTTTTCTTCACCAACTGATCCCACCATATTATAGCATAATCAGTAAATTCGACGGCAGTAATTTGTACCTTTTTCATCTCCGAGTAATTATGACGATTAAAAACCATCTCCATCCTCTTTTCCCATTCAATATATGCTTCTAGATCAGTTTTTCCTTGAAAAGAGGGTATCTTCAACTTGATATTATCCATGTTGTCATCAACTCGGGGTTGTTCTCTATGAGCATATCAATCAAACTCCTCGAGTTTTTGTGGATCAAAATGCCTTAACTGAAAGCTTCGAGGTTGTTGTTCAGTAGGGGTATGTTGACGCGAATTCCTCACTCCTTCCTCAAATTGATCCATTCACTCATGAAGTGGCTCCAACTCATACTTCATCATCTGTCTCATTTCACTTATTATAGCTAGCATATGTAAGTTTGGAATCGGTGGTTGGGAATCTTCTTCATTTGGCGTATCTCCTCATTGTTGTGCCATGAGTTACTATAAATGATAAAAATAACAAAAGAACCTCGCAAACACTCTCTTATGTATTTCTCTCAATCACTCGTGTTTCACACTCAAATGGCTTTTCTTATAGATTCAAACATACTTGCCTTTTTCCTCTTGTATGTCTTCTTTCAATCTTAATTGAACTTAGAAAACAAATCATTTTTATGAAGCAGTTCAACTTAAGGAACAATCAAGACAAATCAATAAGGTTTTCAAAAAGCAATTCCAAAAGAATTCAAGTGAGAGGTACGAATAGACTCAGTCAGATAAGAAAGAATAATGAGATTGAGATAGATAAGAAAAGAATAAATTTAGATGAAATGAAGTAATAAATTAGAATAAAACTTAGATAGAGCATAATAATTATAAGAATGAAAATAAAGATAGAATTTTATGTCTTTTTTTGCCTTTTTTCTGCACGAATTTTTTTTGCACTTTTTTCTTTTTTTGGCACAAATTTGTTTTTGGCTTTTTCTTTCTTTTTTTTGCACTTATTGAAAAAATGGTAGATAGAAGAAGATGATACTTTTTTTTGTTTTTTTTAAGAGAATAGAAGTAGGTAGAGAAGAAAAAAACATCAAATATGAAAGATAGAATGAAACTTGTCATGCAACTGTGTGCTCTGATACCAATTGTTGCGAATCTCGCCAATATGCTGATAACACCCTACACCAAATATGGCAAGACCCCAAGAATTTCACGACGCAAGTACAAAAAAATGAAAATATAACTTGTTTATGTAAGAATAATCCTCTAAGAAGAACTCTTAGAAAACCTCGGATGTTAAGTCTTGATTGCTTGAACATCACAAGTAAAAACCTAATAAATTCAAAAGTTCATTCAGAGAGAAAGAAGATAAAACCTCAAAAAATTAAATCTCCAAAGTGTACTCTCACAAAATCAAATTCGGTAGTGTTGAAGAGTTGAAATTAGGGGAAATTTTGGGGATTTTCGAAATTCAAAGGGGGCAAAATACAATTTTATGAAATTGAGGGTCAATTGGGCATGAAAATAATGTTGGAGGACCAATTGAGGAATTTTGGAAATTTTGGGGAAAAACTTACCATTTTTGTGAAAGAAGGGCAAAGTAGTAATTTTGGAAAATTTGGGGAACCAAATTGGAAATTTGGAAAATTAAACCCCTTTTTGGTAAAATTGAATAAATTGAGGTCCCACGATAAATTTTAAAAGTTACGGGACTCAATTTGAGGAAAAACCGACATTAGGGACTTAAAGTTAAAGAGAAATAACTTTAGGAACCTAATTGCAAATAACTAAAAGTTTGGGTTTTCTCATTCATTAATGAATGAAGGCTGTTATGCCGAGTAATAATGAACAAAGTTGTTCATATTGTGTAGGAACGTTAAATACCGGGAACGCCAGCAAGGACAAGCTCGCGTGAATACAAAGAACCAGTCTAGTGGAATTCACGGCATTAACGGGTGAGTGAGTTTACTAACATCATACCCGGTTGGGGATGATAAGTGCCTCGATATAAAAACCTACTGTTTAGTGGTATTTTAATCATCACTACTTAGAGAAAGTGATGTGAAAGTTATGCGGAAAAAAAACTACTTACGGGTTGTAAGTAGATCATACCCGGTTGGTATGATGAGACTTCCTCGAAGGAAGTTGAAAACCCGTTCATCGGTTATGAACGGAGATGTCCTTATACCGGTCGGTATGATGGACAGTAAAAACCTATTTTTGTCAGAAGTGCTCTCCCCTGACTGTGTGCCAATGCTTAAACAATTTGGGAGACCTTCTCGACGGGAGCTTGAATAGCTCTAATAGGTCGGGGGCCTCGATTTTGGAACTTGGGGGCTAAATTCCCGATTTTGAAAATCTCGTACAGTGGGCCCAAGGCCAGTTGGCACGAGCAGGAGCTCGTAAATGAACATGATATATGTGCTATAAAACTTAATAAGTGAATTGTTTGGTCACGGTACCAAGATAGGACCGACATGCTCAGTCAACTAGCGGCAGTGCGACATGACAGGTCGATGGACTAGTCAAGACAAATAGCTGCGGGTTGAGTTCTTTAGTGTTAGAGAGTGGAGAGAGGATAGTGGGGTGAAATTCCACTAAGGTCACATAAAAGTATTCGAAAAAGAGATATACACCCTCTTCGACTTAGGGGTTGAGCGATGCTTTATCAAGAAGACTTTGGTTCCAATCTTTCTTAGGATGCTCACACCACCCCCCTCACATCCTTATGATGTTAAGAGATGAGCTAACACGACTCAGGTATGCAAAATCTAAATAGGGAATAAACTTGGAAGCAGACCTAATTTTCCTAACGCTAAGGGAAGTGGAAATTATCCTGGGGATGTACTGTTTAAGCACGCACCAAGCCAAATATATGATCATCAAAATAATATAAGATACATACATAAAAATACCTCAAATAATAGTAAATACTCAAAATATAATTATTTTTCTAGTTTAATTGTATTTTGTAGTGTTTCTTATTTTTTAGAAATTTATTTTATCTTAAGTATTTATTAATATTTGACGTGATTCTTTATATGTATATTATAAAGTTTTGTTGTTCAATTATTTATTTCTTATTTTTTATTACCTTACTATTTTAGTTTAACTTACTATTCTTTTAATTAATTTTGTTGTTTGTCTCGGAATAATTTTTGTGTTTTATCATATTTTGAGTTTTTATAAGTGATTTTTATAATTTTTGTATATTGCATCATCACTCCTATTTTTAATATTTTTCTACCTATTACATTTTTTGAATTTCTTGGTATATTATGCAATTTTTTTCCTATTTATGGTATTTTTTATTGTTTTATAATATTGAATAATCGCGACTATTTTTTTCATTTTTGTTTAGTTTTAGTAATTTTTATTTTTTAAAATTTATTGTATTTTAGGTATTTATTTTTTATTTGAGTTGTTTCTTTATATGTATCGTATAATGTTTTGTTTATTTATTTATTTCTTATTATTTTTGTCATTTTCTTAAAATTTTAGTTTAAATTTCTATTTTTTGTAATTAATTTTTTTATTTATATTTAATTTTTTTATTGTTTTATCATATATTAAATCATTTTTAATAATTTTTATAATTTTGTATATTGAATGATCACACCTATTTTTTGCCTTAATTTTTTATTTTTATATATTTATTATTTTTTTAATCTTTATTATTATTATTTTATACATTTTTTTCTATTTGTGGTATTTATTTAAATGTATCATAATATATATTTACCTTTATTTAGGTTTTTTAGGTTTTTTTAGGGTTTTCTTAATTTTATTTTGTAGTTTTTAAAATATTTTGTGTTAACTACAATTTTTAGTAATTTTTATTGTTGAATTTTTAAATTTAAATTATTTTTATCATCAAATATTTTTTAAGTTTATTTTTATTGATTTTTACTATATTTTGTCTTGAACAATCTCACATATATATTTTTTTGTTGTAATTTTTTGTATTTATTGTTATTTTTGAAAGTTTATGGCATTTATATATTTTATTATATTTAATTTTATTTAAAGTATTTACATATTTTATTATAATTAGTTATTTATCTTGTTTATTAATTTTTATTTTTAAATTTTAATATTATTTTAAGTTATTTAATTAATTATTATCATTTTTATTTTTACAATATTTACACTAAAAAATACAAAGATTCCACAAAAATAGTTGTAAAGATGACGATGGTAAAAATTAATAAAAATAACTCGAAATATTATAAAATATCAAAAATAAATTTTTAATACAAAAAATTAATTATAATAAATAATATAAATAAAATAAAATATAGTAAAATATATAAAATACCTAAATTATCAAAAATAAAAAATATATATAAAAAATTACAACCAAACACTAAAAATATACGGATGTTTAAGATAAAAAAATAGTAATAATCATTATAAATAAATAAATAAAATATGTCAAAATAAAAAAAATTAAAATTTTAAAAATAAACATTAAAAATCACTAAAATTAATAGGAAACAGAAAAAAATTTAGAAAATACAAAACAAAATTAATAAATATCTAAATCACTAAAAATACATAATATAAAACATTCAAATTAGAAAAAATCACAAAAAAGTCTAAAAAATTAATAAATATATATAAATAAAAAAGAAATATAAAAAATAGGTAAGATTGTTTAATATACTAAAATGGTAGTAATCATTAAAAAAGATTTAATATATAATGAAATATAAAAAAAAATAAAAAAACTAAAAATAAATTAGAAATATAATTATAAAAAATTTTAAGTTAAAATAAAATTGTAAGTAAACAACAAAAATAATAAGAAATAGATAAATGAATAATAATATATTATTAGATAAATATATAATATACTTTAAATAATAATAAATACATAAAATATAATAAATTTAAAAATAAATAAAAAACACTAAAAATAGCATAGACACTTAATATATATATATATATATATAAAGCAATAACAAACACCAAATAGAAAAAAATTACATAAAATACTAATAAAATTCATAAATATAATAAAAAAAGAAACGTTAAAACTAAAATTGATCATTCATTATATAAAAATCCTAAAAATCACTTAAAAATTGAAAATAAGATAAAACAACAAAAAAATAAAAAAATATTCAAAAATAAACTGCAAAATTAATAAAAAAATAGTAAGATAAACTAAATTAATTAAGTAACAACAAAAATAATTAGAAATAATTAATTGAATAACAAAACATTATAATATACATTCAAAAAATACCTCAAATATAAATAAATACTTAAAATAAAATAAAATTTTTAAAATAAGTAATATTAAAAAATACAATTAAATGAGAAAAATAGTTGTGATTATAAAAGATATAAAAAACTGTAAAAATTAATGAAAATAACCCAAAATAGTATAATATAATAAAAATACAATAAATAATTACAAACTAAAACATAAAATAAATAAATATAAAAAATACAATGAATTTAAATAAAAATCTAATATAGTAAACAGAAATACTTAAAATTATATTAACATTCTAAAATAACATGCAAAACATAAAATTATAATAAAATACTAAAAATATATGGGAATATTTTAGAAATTTATTTATAAAAAAATTATACATTAGAAATTTATTTATAAAATTATACATTTTAGAAATTTTTTTGGTATAAAAAATGGTAAATAACACTACAAAAACTCAAAATAGTATTAAACACTTAAAAAATAAAAAAAAAATTTAATACAAATAACTAAAGATATTACAAAAATAGTAAGTTAAACTAAAAGAAATAAATATATAATCCGTAAAATAATATAAGTTGCATACAATGAAATACTCCAAATATTAATAAATACTAAAAATAAAATATATTTTCATAAAAATAATAAAAGCTAAAATAATACAATAAATCAAGAAAAATAATTATAATTATCCTTAATATAAAAATGATAAGATTCAATAAAAATATTTTAAAATAATATAAAACAATAAAAATTTATCGACAAAACACAAAATAAAGTACAATAAATTTAAATAAAAACTAAAAATATTAAAATAAATAAAATGTTATAAATATTAAAAAATAATAAGTAATACAAAAAATCACAAAGAAACATAAAAAAATGTGATATTATTTAACACAAAAAATAATAAAAATCAATAAAAGAATTCAAAAGTATGAGATAATAAAAAAATAATATAAAAATTAAAAAACGAACAATAATAAAATTACTAATTATAGTAAGTAAGATAAAAAATATTATATACTCCAAAAAAAATTAAAAACTACCTGAATAATTAACCAAACATATAAAGATACATTAAAAAATAATATAAATATGAATAAATAGTATAAAATACCAAGAAATTTTAAAAAATAATAAGCATATAAAAGTTGTAAAAAATATAATTAATTATTTAATATATAAAAATGGTATGTATCACTAAAATACTCAAAATAGTATGAAAAAGAAAAAAAATTAAAAAAATAAATTGTATAAGTAATTTTAAAAAATTGTTAGTTAAACAAAAAAAGTAAGGTAATAATAAAAATAATAAGAAATAAATAAATGATAAATAAAATATTGTTAAATAAATTAAAATAAACCTCACAAATAATAAAAAATATATAAAATACAATTAAAAATATAAAGTTATATTGCAAACATAAAAAATAGTAAGAATAAATGAAAATAACCCGAAATGTATGGAAAATTAAAAATATAAATTTACAAACAAGATCATAACTAATTAAAATAAAAATATAAAAAATTCAAATAAATTCAAATATAGTAAAAAATATAAAAGGTTATAAACTTTCAAAAATAACAAATAACACAAAAAATCACAATAAAACAAAAAAAATAAGTGGGATCGTTCTAGAAAAAAATTAAAAAAATAAACTAAAAAAGTATTTGACAATAAAAAATAATATAATAATTAAAAAATAAACATTTAAAATCACTAAAAATAATAAATAACACAAAATATTTTAGAAACTTCAAAATAAAATTAAGAAATACCTAAATAACAGATAAAACATAATATTATATATTAACATAAAGACCAAATATAGGAAAAATCGCATAAAATAATAAAAAAAAGTCTAGATAGTAATAAACACATAAAATAAAAAAGAAACGAAAAAATAGGTGGGTTTGTATATTATACAAAAATTTTAAATATAACTAAAAATGATGAAAAACGATAAAAAAATTAAAGACAAACTACAAAATTAATTAGAAAATATAGTAAGTTAAACTAAAAATATAAGAAAATAACAAATAAATAAATGAAAAATAAAAAATTATACAATACTTAAAATAAAATAAATTTTAGAAAATAAAAATCACTAAAAACTAAATAGAAACTAGAAAAATAATATTGATAATTCAATATATATAAAACAATAAAAAACACTACAAATAGGAAAAAAAATAACATAAATACCGAAAAACTCCAAAAAGTTAGTAGAAACAGAAAAGAAATGCTAACAAATAGAGTGATTGTTAAATATACAAAAATCTTAAGAATCACGAAAAAAAGACTTAAAATATGATAAAATACCAAAAAAATTAAACAAACACTCAAAGATAGACAACAAACTTAATTAAAAAAGTTAAACTAAAATAAAAAAGAAATAACAAAGATTATAAGAAATAAATAATTGAACTACAAAGAAACACCTCAAATAATAATAAATACTTAAAATAAAATAAATTTTTAAAAAATTAGAAACACTAAAATATACATTTAAACAAGAAAAACAATTGTAATTATATAAGTAAAAAACAGTAAAAATCAATGAAACCCAAAATTGTATGAAATAATAAATAACAAAATAAAAAATTATAAACCAAATGCAAAAATGAATTACTATATAAAATATAATAAATTTAAATAAAAATTAAATTTACTAAAAAAACACAAAAAAATATGTCTGAATAATCAAATTACAAAATGTAAGAATTAATAAAAAATAACCCAAAATATTTTGAGATAATAAAATATAATATAAACTTGCCAAACTAAAAAATCACTAAAATATATTAAGCAATACTAAAAATGTTAAAAAATCTAAAACAAAATTAAGAAAAACCTAATTAACCAACCATACATACTAAGTTACATTAAAATAAGTACCACAAATAGAAAAATTGCATAAAACACCAATAATTTCCAAAAAAGTAAGAAACACATAAAAACAAAATTAAACGAATCATTCAATATACAAAAATGATAAAAAAATATTAAAAAAGACTCGAAATAGTATGAAATATTTCATACATAAAAAAAATCAAATACAAACAACTAAAGCAATTACAAAAAATAACGAGCTAAACTAAAAACGTAAGTAAATAAAAAATACGAAAAGAAATAAATATATGATCCACAAAACAGTATAAGTTACATACAATCAAACACCTCAAATATTAATAAATTCTAAAAATATAATATATTTCATACAAATAAGAAAAGCTAAAAAATACAATGAATCAAAAAAAAATAGTTGTGATTATCCTTTATATAAGAAATGGTAAGATTCAATAAAAATATTTTAAAATAATTTGACACAATAAAGATCTATAAACAAAACATAAAACAAAGTACATTAAAAAAAATAGTAAATTTTAATAAGAACTAAAAATATTAAAAAAATACTTAAAATTTCATAAATTTCTAAAAATAACTAGTAATACAAAAAATCACAAAGACACATAAAAAATATGAGGTATCATTCAAGACAAAAAATAATAAAAATAAATAAAAACAACACAAAAGTATGAGACAATAAAAAAAATAATATAAAAATTGAAAAACAAACAATAATAAAATCACTAATTATAATAAGCAAAACATAAATATTTTAAACTCCAAAATAAAATAAAAAATCACCAAAATATCTAGCGAAAAATAGTAAGATACATTAAAAAGATACCACAAATATTAATAAATAGCATAACATACCAAGAAAATTAAAAAAAAGTAATAAGCACATAAAGGTTGCAAAAAATGAGTGATGATTCAATATACAAAAATGGTAAGCATCACTTAAAATACTTAAAATAGTATGAAACACTAAAAAGAAAAAAATTCACAAGGAAACAACAAAAAATGATAAAAATTAATAAAAATAAACCCAAAAAGTAACTGAAACAATAAAATTTTCTAAAAATAATAAGTAACACAAAATATTTTAGAAACTCCAAAACAAAACTAAGAAACACCTAAATAACATACCAATATAGTATTATACATTAATATAATGATCACATATAGGAAAAATCTTATAAAATAATAAGAAAGTCTAAAAAAGTAATAGACACATATAAATAAAAATAAAATACAAAAAATAGGTGGGATCGTCCAATAAACAAAAATTATAAAAATAACCTAAAATTTGTCAACCTATGATGAAATACGATAAAAAAATTAAAGGCAAATCGCAAAATTAATTAGAAAAAAATAGTAAGTTAAACTAAAAATGTAATGAAATAACAAATAAATAAACGAACAACAAAACATTATATAATACATACAAAAAAAATGCCTCAAATAAGAATAAGTACTTAAAATAAAATAAAATTTAGAAAATAAAAATCACTAAAAACTACATAGTAACAAGAAAAGCAATATCGATAATTCAATATATATAAAACAATAAAAAACAATACAAATAGGAAAAACAACTTAAATACCGAGAAACTCCAAAAAGTCAATAGAAACAAAAAAGAAATGCTAACAAATGGAGCGATTGTTAAATATACAAAAATATTAAGAATCACTAAAAAAGTACTCAAAATATGATAAAACATCAAAAAATTTAAAAACATTCAAAGACAAACTGTAAAATTAATTAAAAAAAGTAAGTTAAACTAAAATCGTATGGTAATAACAAAAATTATAAGAAATAAATAATCAAATAACAAAACATTACAATATACATACAAAGAAACGCCACAAATAATAATAAATACTTAAAATAAAATAAAATTTTTAAAACATAAGAAACACTAAAAATACATTTAAACGAAAAAATAGTTGTAATTATATAAGATAAAAAGCGGTAAAAATCAATGAAAATAACCTAAAATAATATGAAATAATAAATAACAAAATAAAAAATCACAAACAAAATTACTATATAAAATACAATTAATTTAAATAAATAAAAATCAAATTTAGTAAAAAACACAAAAAATATGTATGAATGTTCAAGTTAAAAAAGTACAAATTAATAAAAAATAATTCAAAATATTTTGAGATAATATAGATAATATAAAATTTTCAAATATAATAAAAAATAACTAAAAAATATTATGCAACACTAAAAATGTTAGAAAATTCAAAAAAAAATTAAGAAAAACCTAAATAACCAACAAGACATATTATGATATATTAAAATAAATACCACAAATAGGAAAATTGTATAAAATACCAATAAACTCCATAAAAAATAATAAACACATCAAAACAAAATTAACTACCTAAAATAGGTGTGATCATTCAATATACAAAAATGGTAAAAAAACACTAAAAAAGTCTCAAAATTGTATTACAAAATATAACAAGTTAATCTAGAAACGTAAATAAATTACAAATATAAAATGAAATAAATAAATATATGATCCATAAAATAATATAAATTATATATAATGAAACACCCCAAATATTAATAAATACTAAAAATACAATATATATCCATAAAAATAAGAAATACTGAAAAATACAATGTATCAAGAAAAATAGTTGTTATATAAGAAATGGTAAGATTCAATGAAAATATTTTAAAATAATATGACAAAATAAAAATTTATAAGCAAAGTACAAAAAAATACAATTAATTTAAATAAAAACTAAAAATATTAAAAAATACTTAAAATGTTATAAACTTCGAAAAATAATAATATAAAAAATAAAAAAGAAACATAAAAAATATGTGTTATCATTGAAGACAAAAAAATAATAAAAATCAATAAAAACAACCCAAAAGTATGAGACAATAAAAAATAATATAAAATTTCAAAAAATGAATAATAATAAAATCACTAATTATAGTAATAAAACAAAAAATGTTATAAACTCCAAAATAAAATTAAAAATCACCTTAATAACTAGTAAAACATAATAAGATACATTAAAAAAATACAATAAATACGAATACATAGCATAAAATACCAAGAAATTTCATAAAATTAATAAGTATATAAAAGTTGCAGAAAAATATTGTTGATTATTCAATATACAAAAATGGTATGTTTCACTTAAAATACTCAAAATAGTATGAAAAACTAAAAAATTAAAAAACAAACTGTATAATTAATTTAAAAAAATAGTTAGTTAAATAAAAAATGTAAGGAAATAACAAAAATATTAAGAAATAAATAAATGAAAAATAAAATATAATTAAATAAATTAAAATATACATCACAAATGATAAAAAATACTTAAAATACAATAAATTTCTAAATAAATAAGAAATATTAAAAATACAAAGTTATGATAAAAATAATTCAAACATTGCAAACATAAAAATAGTAAGAATTAATAAAAATAACCTAAAATAGTATGAAAAATTAAAAATAAAAATTCACAAACAAAATGCATAACTAATTAAAATAAAAAAATATAAAATACCATCAACTTTCAGAAATAACAAAGAATACAAAAAATCACAACTAAACAACAAAAATATGTCGTTCAAGACAAAAAATGATAAAAATCAATAAAAATAAACCCAAAAAAGTATTTGACAATAAAAAATAATATAATAATTTAAAAATAAACATTGAAAATCACTAAAAATAATAAGTAACACAAAACATTTTAGAAACTTCAAAATAAAATTAAGAAACACCTAAATAACTGAGAAAATATAGTATTATACATTAACATAAAGACCACATATAGGAAAAATTACATAATATAATAAAAAAGTCTAAAAAGTAATAAATACAAAAAAATAAAAAAAGAAACGCAAAAAATAAGTGGAATCATTCAATATACAAAAATTGTAAAAATAACTAAAAATGATAAAACATGTGATGAAACACGATTAAAAAATCAAAGACAAACCACAAAATTAATTAGAAAAAATAGTAAGTTAAACTAAACATGTAAGGAAATAACAAAAATAATAACAAATAAATAAATGAACAACAAAATATTATACAATACATACAAAGAAATGCCTCAAAGAATAATAAATATTTAAAATAAAATAAATTTTAGAAAATAAAAATCACTAAAAACTACATAGAAACCAAAAAAATAATATTGATAATTCAATATATATAAAACAATAAAAAAACACTACAAATAAGAAAAAATAACATAAATACCGAGAAACTCCAAAAAGTTAATAGAAACAGAAAAGAAATACTAATAAATAGAGTGATTGTTAAATATACAAAAATTTTAAGAATCACGAAAAAGACTCAAAATATGATAAAATACCAAAAAAATTAAACAAACACTCAAAGACAAACCACAAACTTAATTAAAAAAGTTAAACTTAAATCATAAGTAAATAACAAAAATTATAATAAATAAATAATATACAACAAAATATTACAATATAATACAAAGAAACACTTCAAATAATAATAAATACTTAAAATAAAATAAATTTATAAAAGATTAGAAACACTAAAAAATACATTTAAACGAGAAATGTCATACTATTTTTGGTATTTTATTATAACATGCAAAACATAAAATTATAATAAAATATCAAAAATATGTGCGAACGTTCAAGTTAGAAAACTAAGAATCAATAAAAAATTACCCACAAAATTATGTGATAATAAAAAATAATATAAAAAGGTCATAACAAAAAATTAAAAAAATCAATAAAAATTTTATAAAATTCAAAATAAAATAAAGAAATACCTAAATAACCAATTATATATACTAAAATACATTCAAATAATTACCTCAAATAGGAAACAATTATATATAATATCAATAAATTCTAAAAAAGTAATAAACCCACCAAAACAAAAAAAAATCTAAAATAGGTGGGGTAATTCAATATACATAAATAGTAAGAAAACACTAAAAAATACTCAAAATAATACGAAATACTTTAAAAATAAAAATAATTCGAAGACAAATAACAAAAGTTATTACAAAAAAATATCATGTTAAACTAAAAATATAAGTAAATAACAAATATAATAAGAAATAAATATATGATCAATAATAAAAATATCATCAAATTCCGAAAATAACAAGTAACACATAAAATTATAATAAAATACAAAAAATATACTTGAAAGTTTAAGTTAAAAAACTAAGATAAAATAAACTAAAAATAATGAGACAATAAAAAAATAAAATAAAAAATAAAAAATAAAAAATAAAAAACACTAAAAATATTAAGCAACAATAAAAATGTTAGAAAATAAAAAATAAAATTAAGAAACATCTTAATAATCAACAAGACATTATAAGATATATTAAAATAAACACCACAAATAAGGAAAATCGCATTAAATACCAATAAACACAAAAAAAGTAATAAACATATTAAAACATAAAGAAACACTTAAAATAGGGATTATTCAATATACAAAAATATTAATAAAAACTAAAAATCTTAATATAGTAAGAAAAACTTAAAAATAAAAGATAAATCAAAGAAAAATAACAAAAGTAATTACAAAAAATAGTAAGTTAAATTAAAAATATACGTAAATAATAAATATAATAATAAATAAATATATTATCAATAAAACAATATAAGATATATAAGAAAAATATCTCAAATAAAAATAAATACTTAAAATATATTATATCATGAAATCATAAGAAATTGTAATATCTAATAAAAATATTTTAAAATAATATAGCATAATAAAAATTTATAAAAAAAATATAAAATTAATTAATATAAAAATCTAATAAATTTAAATAAAAAATAAAAATAGTAAAAAATACTTAAAATATCATAAATTTCTAAAAATAACAAGTAATACACAAAATCACATACAAACACAAGTGGCATCATTCAAGACAAAAAATGATAATAAGAAATAAGGACAATCCAAAAAGTATGAGAAAATAAAAAATAATATAAAATTTTGAAAATAAATAATAATAAAATCTGTCACGTCCCGACCCGGTTTAGTCAGATCCCGTGATCAACCTGCCACTCTCCCGATTTATTAAAGGGTTTCCCCTTGTTATAAACCGTAAAGAGTAAGGCATCCTTTAAACTTGCATTTTTCCTAGAATAAAATAAATCAAAACTGTATAATATTTAAATTTTATCATACCTGTCTTGCAGGTGTCTGGGTTAAAGATCTTTAATGGTAGACTTTCCGGAATTTCTTAAAAGGGATATAAGGGAGGGGACGGGTATAACTACTCAGTGAATGAGTTTTCAAAAATGTACTTTGAGGAAAAGAATTGTATTGTAGTGTGCTAGACTCTTTTTTTTTTCAAAAATTCATTCATTTAAAATCTCGAGTTTTTCCATAATTTCCTTATTTAATGACGGTGTGTAATCACCCAACACACAACCTTCATCATGAAGGTCAAACACACATTCGCATGCTAGCACGTCCACAGAACCCACTTGTGTTGTGGGAGCAACTTTACCGGCCACCTATATAGAAGTACGTCTACTTCTACTCTGAGAATGAGTGGATGTACGTGACATCCGACCCTTAATCCCGAAATCAATTCTCCATGTCTGTATGAGGACAAAGACCTCATCTCGTCCCCACCTCGGTCTCATGCGCTTAGTGCTACTCCAAATTTCGCACGGTCACCTGGTATGACGAACTGTCCTTATACTCACCGGGTCGTCCAGGGCCCTTAGGATGCATTACTACCCCTCATGGGAATTTTGATGGTCCCGTAATAATAGTGCATGCACAAACAGTATTTTTTTATCATGCCATATAATTTGTGGTGCCACTGGTCCAATGGCCCCTACCTTCAACTCAACCTTTAGCTGCTTGTCTTGACTGGTCCGAAGACCTATCATGTCACACTGCCACTAGTTGACTGAATATGACGGTATTGTCTTGGTACCATGGCCAAACAACTCATTTATTAAAGTTTTATGACACATATCTCATGTTTGTTTACGAGCTCCTACTCGTGCCCACTAGCCTATGGCCTACTTGTTCGAAATTTTTAAAACCGGGCATAATAGCCCCCAAGTTCAAAAATCGAGGCCCCTGGCCTATAAGAGCTATTCGAGCTCTTGTTAAGAGGGTCTCCCAAATCGTTTAAGCATTGGCACATAGTCAGAAGAGAGCACTTCTGACAAAAATATATTTTCAATTGTCCATTATACCGACCAGTTATAAGGACATCTTCACTCATAACCGATGAATGGTTTTTCAACTTCTTTCGAAGAAGTTTCATTATACCAACCAGTATAATCTACTTACAACCGGTAAGTAGTTTTTTCACATGATTTTCATATCACACCTCTAAGTTGTGATGTGTAAAATACCACTTGGTAGTGGGTTTTCATTTCGAGGTACTTATCATTCCCAACCGGGTATGATATAAAATCCCATTCACCCGTTAATGTAGTGAATTCCACTTGACAAGTTCTTTTTATTTACGCGAGCTTGTCCTTGCTGGCGTTCCTAGTGCTTCGTGTTCCTACACGATATGAACATCTCAGTTCATTATCCTTCGGCTTAATAGCCTTCATTCATTCCAAATGAATGAGAAAATTAAACTTTCATTTATTTGTAATTAGGTCCCTAAAGTTATTTCTCTTTAACTTTAAGTCCCTAATGCTGGTTTTCCTCAAATTGAGTCCCGAAACTTTTAAAATTTATCATAGGACCCCAATTTATTCCATTTCACAAAAAGGGGTTTAATTTCCCAAATTTCCAATTTAGTCTCCCAACTTTTTCAAAATTACCATTTTACCCTTACTTTACAAAAATGGTAAATTTTACCCCAAAAATTCTAAAATGTCTCAATTGGCCCTCTAACATTTTTATCATGCCCTTAACCCTCAATTTTAGGAAATTGCATTTTGGTCCTTTGAATTTTCAAAAATCCCCAATTTTCCCCTCAATTCTAACTTCTTAATAGCCGAATTTGATTTCATCAAATTGATTGATCAAACATTTCCAATTGTTGAAATTGAGTTACCATGTTCAAATGATTCTTTAACAATTTAAATCGCAAGTTTTAACGTCGGGACAAGCTCAAATGGAGCTTCGCCGGAAAATGAACTGTAGAGAGAGAAAGCTTCGATTACTCATCGGTAAGGGCATGATGGTCCGAGCTTTCTATCTGGGCAGGTAGTTCTCCTCCTGAGGTTCTTCCTAGGATCAGGAATGACATCAATTAATGTTGAGTTAGATTAGAATTTTGTCATTTAAATTTAACCGACTCTCTCTAACACCTATTAGAAATTGTAGAGGAGAGCTGAATTGGCTTACCTTTCCGTCCTAATTCAGTCGTCGGAGGGATGAATAAGTGTTGGGGGGGAGGGGCTTGGTTTGGCCTGAGGAGGGCTCGAATTGGCCAATTACAACTCGGCCAAAATAGGATAGCTTCGGTTCGCAGGAGCTGCTTCACTGTTCGATCACGCCGGCACTCCTCCGAGGACTCTTGGAACGAATGGATGTCACCACCGTGTAGCTAACTTCTCCCTAGTTCTAATGAACCTGACCGCACCTTCTTTGGCTCAAAAATGATTCTATATCAGAGCTCTGGTTCGAGCTTTGCCAGAAACCTAAGCAATTAAGAGAGTGAGCTTTTCAAGTGTGGAGAGGATGAATGGAGAGGGGCTCTTTATATAGGGAGCTTGGGGACTCGTCGGCAGTCCCTTTGGCGCCTTTATGACAGGCATTGATGGTTGCAAATGTATTGAACGGAGACATTTCTTCTTCGTCGGTGCTGCTTTGATTTTCTAGCAAGTGAACAGTGCTGTCATCTGAAGAAAGAAGACGACACTATTCTGAACCGAACTGAACTAGTTTGAACCAGGTTCAAAGCTTAAACCGGTCGGTTCACCCCTCATTTGACCAAAATTTTCATGTTTAAAATTTTCTAAATTTATCTAAATTCATTTTCTATCCAATGGTGGCTTCAAATCTCAAATTTGATTTCTTTAAGCCACCTAGAAAAATAAATTTAGAATTCGGTTCAATAGTAGTTTAAACCGATCTAAATCGGTTTGGATCCGATTCACCTGAACCGGTTTAGTTTTTTATATCCAATTCCTCCTCAAGTGGAGGAGAATGAAATGGGGATGACCTCTTTATATAGGCGTAAAACCCGTGTATTAAATGGGCAAGATTTATTACTAGTATTAATATTGCCATAAATTATTGGTATTAATTCCAATAATTTAATTTCGGTATTAATTCCAATAATTTAATTTCGGTATTAAATTATTTGTATTAATTCCAATAATTTAATTTATATTAATTTACGACTATTTATGATAAGCCGTACGTTCGCATAAAAATTTTTGACCGAAATTTCGGGTTACAAAAATCACACTTAACTTTGAAGTTCTCATGGAATCTAGTTCACCTGAACCAATTTGATTTTTGTTTTCTAGTTTGTCTTAAGTTTCTTTTCCAAGGTTTAATGAACCCTTTGGATCACCCGAAAGTTGTAAATTTCCATATTGCTTATTCCCAAATGTAAACCGGCTTGGTTTTCTTATTCGGTTTGACCGGTTCTTTTCCCGGTTTTCCTTAACTCAAATGTGCAGGGTTTACAATAGCGGTTTGAGCTTTCAATCGGGGCAGGTAACTCTCATCCTAAGATGTCTCCTAGGATCAAGAATTACATCAATTCATGTCGAATTAAGGGAGAATTTAGAGGGGAGCCAAATTGGCTTACCTTTCTTCTCTAGTTCGATCGTATGAGGGTTGTGGAAGTGTTGGAAGAGTTTTTTTTTGGCCTGATGAGGGCTCAATTTGGCCATTTTTAGATTGGCCAAAACAGAGCAGCTTCGGTCTGCCGAAGTTGCTTCACTGTTTGATTATGAGGGTTCCTCCCCGGCAACCCTCAGATCGAATGGTGTCCACTGTCGGGTAGCTGAATTCTCCCCGAGTATAAGGAACCCGACCTTGCCTTCTTTGCCTCAGAAAAATGTCCAGGTCAAAGCTCTAGTTCAAGCTTCACCAGAAATTGGAGCAAAAGAGAGAAAGAGGAGTTTTCAGGTGTGAGGAGGTTGAATGAGGAAGAGTTCTTTATATAGGAATCTCGGGGACTCCTTGACATCCGATTGAAGCCTTTATGGTGATCATTAATGGCTTGAAACTCCCAGAACAGAGACTTTTCATCTTCGTCGGCGCAACTCAATTTTTCGGTGAGTGAACGTGTTGTCATCTGAAGGAAGAAGACAACATTGTTCTGAACCGAACTGGACCGGTCCGAACCGGGTTCAATGCTTTAACTAGTTGGTTCAGTCCCGATTCAACCGAGTTTTTTCAAAATTAAAAATTTCTAAATTCATACTCTATCCAATGATGTTTTTTTTAGGGTTATAGGTGGAGGACTACATTTCACTGTGAATTTCCTAGGGAATCTCCTTCCTACACGATAGTTTAGAGTTAGGTTAATGTCACAGTATGATATTGATAATGTTTCAAGGGATCTAGGCTCTGATACCACTCTAGTTATCACACCCCAACCCGGTTTGGTCAGATCCCCATGAATAGCCCACCACTCTCCCGTTTCAAGAGGAGTTTCCCCCTTCTTTAACTCAAAAGGAGCCAGGCGTACTTTCGACCTTGTTCCCTGTAAAGACATATATCAAATAAAATGCAAGCTTAAGAGAATTTAAGCATACCTGATAGAGGGTAAGGCTCGGTGTTATTCTAAGTCATTTTTTATTTTTCCTGAAAAGGGATAGAAAAGAGGGGTGAGTTTCTACAACTCAGTGAATGGGTATTTTTAAAAAAATTAAGTTTCAATAAAAATAGTTTTCCAGTTGGAGTGTGCCAGACTCCTTAATTCCTTTAAATTTTCTCATCTTCAAATTTAAGTTTTTAAAAATCATTTATTATTATCACGGTGTGTCATCACCCAACACACATCTTTCATCATGAAGGACAACACACAACCACAGACCAGCCTGTCCATTGAACCCACTTGTGGCATCGGAGTGACTTTACCAGCCACCAAGATAAAAGTATGTCCACTTCTACCCTGAGAATAAGTGGATGTTCATGACATCTAACCCTTAATCTTGTAACAATTCTCTGCGTCCGTATGGAGATAAAGACCTCAGCTTGACCCCACCCTGGTCTCATGCGCTTGAAGCTATGTCGAGCTTTGCAAGGCTAGTATGACTAACTGCCCTTAAATCCACCAGGTCGTCCAAAGCCCTAGGACACATCACTACCCCTCTTAGGTGTCTAGAAGGTTCCGAAAACACAATGCATGCACAATTAACATTTTTCACATAATGCCATATAATATGTGGTGTCACTAGTCCAACGGCTCTGACCCTCAACTTGACCTACAGCTGTTTGTCTTTATTAGTCCGGAGACCTGTCATGTGACACTACCGCTAGTCGAATGAGTAAGTCAGTCCTGTCTTGGTACCATGGCCAAACAATTCATGTTTGTTTACGAGCTTCTGCTCGTGCCAACTGTCCTAGGGCCCAATGTTCGAGATTTTCAAAATTAGGCATATTATCCCCAACTTCCAAAACTGAGGCCTCCGGCCTAACGGAGCTATTCGAGCTCCCATCATGAGGGTCTCCCAAATTGATTAAGCAGTGGCACATAGTCAAGAGAGAGCACTTCTGACAAAATATATTTTCAAATGTCCATCATACCAACCGAGTATGAGGACATCTCCACTCATAACTGATAAATGGGTTTTCCACTTCCTTCGAGGAAGTTTCATCACACCAAACGGGTATGATCTACTTACAACCGGTAAGTAGTTTTTCCGTGTGATTTTTACATCAATCCTCTCAGATGTGATGTTTAAATTGCCACTTAGCAATGGTTTTTCATTTTTGAGGTGCTTTTCATCCCAACCCGGTATGATATAAAAAACCCACTCACCGATCGTGCATTGAAATTCCTTTTAGTCAGTTTTCGTCCCTTGCAGGCTTCATCTCAGTTGGCGTTCACGATGTCTCATGTTCCTACACGAAATGAACATTATTGTTCATTATCATTTAGCTTGATCACCTTCATTCATTATGAATAACTAAATATTCCACTTTTCAAATATTTGTAATTTGGTCCGTAAAGTTTTTTTCCCTATAATTTAGGCCCCAATTGACAATTTTTCCCCAAACTGATTTCCGAAACTTTTAAAATTCCCCTTGGGACATCAATTTATTAAATTTTATAAAAGGGGGTTCAAGTTTCCCAAATTCCCAATTTGGCCCCCAATTTTTCTAAAATTACCATTTTGCCCTTCCTTTACAAAAAATATTAAGTTTTACCCCAAAAATTCTAAAATTTACTCAATTGGTCCCCTAACACTCTTATCATGGCCAATTGACCCTCAATTTTAAAAAAAAATTGCATTTTGGTCGTTCAAATTTTCGAAAATCCCCAATTTCTCCAATTTTCCCCCCAATTTCAACTTCCTAACACAGCCGAATTTGTTTTTATCAAATTGATCAATTAAACACTTCTAATTGTTGAAATTGAAGTTAAATTTGAGTTTCTACATCAACATACTATTCAATTGCACTTTGAATCACAAGTTTTAAGGCTGGAACAAGCTCAAACAAAGCTTCGCCGGAAAATAGAACATAGAGAGAGAAAGCTTCAATTGCTCACCATAGGGGGCGTGACGGTCCAAGCTTCCAATCTGGGCAAATAGTTCTCCTTCCAAAGGTTTCTTCTAGGATCAAGAATTGCATCAATTGTTGTCGAATTGGGTGAGAATTCTATCATCGAATTTCTGTCGGTTCTCTCTCTAGCACCTATCGGAGATTATAGAGGAGAGTCGAATTGGCTTACGTTTCAGTTCTAGTTCTGCTATGGGAGGGCTAAGAAGGTGTTGGAAGAGCTTGGTTTAGCCTGAGAAGGGCTCAAATTGGCAAATTTTAGCTCAGTCGAAATAGGGCAGGTTTGGTCTATCAGAGCTGCTTAACTGTTCGATCACGCCGGCACTTCTCCAGCAACCCTCAGAGTGAATGGATACAACCACCATGTAGCTGACTTCTCCTCGGTTCTAAGGAACCCGGCCATGCCTCCTTTGGCTTAGAAAAGACCATATATCAGAGCAATGGTTCGAACTTCACCAAAAAACAAAGCAACTGAGAGAGAGTGAGATTTTCAGGTGTAGAGAGGATGAATGGAGATGGGCGACCCGTTGGCCATCCGTTTGGCACCGTTATTGCTGACATTGAAGCCCTTAAACGTACTGAACAGAAATGTTTCCTCTTCGTTAGCACTACTTCAATTTTTCGGTGAGTGAACAGTGTTGTCATCTAAAGGAAGAAGACGACATTGTTCTGAACCAGACCAGACCGATCCGAACCAAGTTCAAAGCTTAAACCGGCCGGTTCACCCCCGATTCAACCGAATTTTTCAAAATTTTTAAATTTAAAAATCTCTAAATTCATTTTCTATCCCATGGTGGCCTCAAATCTTAAATTTAAATTTTTTTTAGCTAACTAGAAAAATAAATTTAGCATCCAGTTCAATAGTGGTTCAAACCGATCCAAATCGGTTCAATCCAGTTCGGATCCGATTCACCTGAACCAGTTTGGTTCTCATCTCCAATTCATCCATATGTCCTTTTTCATGACTTATATGACTCTTTACGTCACTTGGGATCCATAATTTCATCGGTTTGCCCTGTCTCTATTGGTCCCAGTACATAAACCGGCTTGATTCATAAACCGGTTCAATCCTGTTCGGATCTGGTTCACCCGAGTCGGTCTAGTTTTTCTCTCCCAATTGGTTCTAAAGTTCTTTTCCAAGGTTTATGAATCTTTTTGGGTCACATGGGAGTTGAAATTTCTCCAATTTGCCTATTCCTCAATAATCGGGTTATTGAACCAGTTCGATTTTCTCACTCAGTTTGTCCGGTTCTTTCCCGGATTTCCTTAACTCCACAGAGTGGGGTTTACATCAGCTATCTGATAGCAACCTTTGTTCGATCCGATGACCACCGGAGAAGCACCTGCGGAATCAAACAGTAAAGCAGCTCCAAAAGGCCAAAGCTGCCTTGTTTCAGCCGAGCTGAAATCGGCCAAATTCAGCCCTCCTTCGACCAAATCAAGCTCTCCCAATATTTCCAAAGCCCTCATACAACCTCAACTGAGCTAAAAGGTAATCCATTTCGGCCTACTCAATCGTTGTATGTTAGAGTTAGAGAGAGAAACTGCAAAATTTTCACTTACGAAATCCTTCCTCGATTTAGGGTCAATTGTAGGAATTCTTCATCCTAGAAGGTACCACATTAAGAGAGCTACCTTCTCATATAGAAAGCTCGAACCACCACACTTCTAATAATAAGCTTTTGAAGCTTTGTCTCTCTACACACAGTTTTTTGGCTAAGCTCCATTTGAGCTCAATTCGAACCCAAATGACACGGTTCAAAGCTCAATTGAATTGTATGGAAGTGTAGGAACTTATCCATACCTTCAATTGGAGCAATTAACCCCGATTGAATGGCCAGTTTGAAGAAATCAAATTCGATCAATTTGAAGCGGAGAAATTGGGGAAATTTGGGGATTTCGTAAAATTGAGGGACTATTTTGGGCTAGATAGGCTAGATTCCTCAGTTTTTGAACTTATGGGGCTAAAAGCCCGGTTTTGGAAAATCACGTATAGTGGGCCCAAGGCTAGTGGGCATGAGCAGGAGCTCGTAAACAAACATGAGATATGAAAGCCATGAAAACTCTTAATGAAATGGATATGTGATTTTGCTATGCTACCAAGACAGGACCGACATACTCGATGGACTGGCGGCAGTGCATCAGGGCCAGGTCGATGAACAGGTTTAGACAAATAGCTGCAGGTCGAGTTAAGGGTCGGGGTCGTTGGACCAGTGGCACAAAAGATAAATAGCTATGTGGAAAAATTATTGTTTATGCATGCACTTGAGGTTCAGGACCATCAAGACGCCCAAGAAGGGTAGTGATGCGTCTTAAGGGCTACTGGACAACATGGTCGTGCCAGCAGCCATGAAGTTCGATGTAGCTTCTTGCACATGAGGCAGGGGTGGGGTCAGGATGAGGTCTCTATTCTCATACGGACACAAAGTTGATTTTGGGTCTGGGGGTTGGATGTCGTGAACATCCACTTAGACCTAATGTAGAATTGGTCGGGTTCCTATCTAGGTGGCCGGTAAAGTCGCCTGACGCCACAAGTGGGTGCAGTGGATGGGCTACCCTGCGAATGTGTAATCCCTTCCTGGTGAAGGTCATGTGTTTGTTTGTTAAACACCTCCCGAGGCAAGGGGATGGGCTAAGAAAGCTAAACACACCTAATATGGAAATGGGAAAATGGTTTCGAGACTTGAGAATCCTTGGAAAAGGAATGGTAAACCTTGCAAAAAGGTTTTTGAAAGGAAATTAAATTTGAAGAAAACCCTTTTAAAAGAAAATATTACCCTTGGTAGGGTAGAGGTTTTGATAACCAAAATTTAGGAATAAATCATTTTTAAAGGAAATGATAACCTTGGCATGGTTTGGATAAACTAAGGCTGTTTTGAAAACTCACTCCCAGCACCCACTCATTGAGTTGTAGAACTCACCCCCTCCCTTTAACCCCTTTCAGGTAACCAAGGGAAAAACCAAACTTAAAGACCTCCTTGTATGGGAACTGTAAAGACATGTATGTCTGCTTAAAAGATTTTCAATTTTGTATAATGTTATTCCAGGAAAGATAGAAAAAAAGACGCCTTACTCCTCGCTGTTTAGAAAAGGGTGAAACCCTTCATGAAGCAAAGGAAGTGGCAGGTTGCTCATGGGGATCCAACCAAACCGGGTCAAGGCATGACACATGGTGTGGATTGCACGAAATAAGACCTGGTAATCGAAAGTTTTCAATTATGGAATAAGGAATGAAACAGAAATTTTTAGACAAAGAAGAATTCAAAGCGGGCAAATGCCCTAATATAGAAAGGGGTGTGAAGAAATGATGAAATAAATCTTCAAGGAAGGGTAAGAAGGTTGAGCATGTAGCTCCTAAGGTGGAAGTCTCTACTATGAGGGACATGGTAGAGAGCAAAACAGTAAGAAGGGAACTCCCCAAACAAAGTAATCAACACATAGACCAAAAAGGGATTTTCTCAAAATAAAGAATCGTGAAATGGTCATGATCGAGTAAAAGTGGATTAAGAAAAAAAATAAAGTCCTTGAGGTGTGACGGTCTGAGCTCTCTATCTTGGCAGGTAGCTCTCGTCATGAGATTTCTCCTAGGATCAAGAATTGATACAATTTATCCCAAATCGAAGGAGAATTCTGTTAGTGAAATTTTATAGTTCTCTGTCTAACGCTGATTGGAAATGGCAAAGGGGGTCGAATTGGCTTGTATGAGGGCGGTTTGGATGTTGGGAGGGCTTGGTTTGGCTTGAGGAGGGCTGAATTCGTTCAATTTCAACTCGGACAAAACAGGGCAGCTTTGGTCTGTCGGAGCTGCTTGACTATTTGATTCTACCGGTACTTCTCCGTCAATCCTCAGATCTAACGGAGATTGCCGTCAAGTAGTTGACTTCTCCCAAAATCTTAAGAACCCGACCTCGCCTCCTATGGCTCAGAAAAACCTTTATGTCAGGTGTGAGCTTCTTTGGAAAATGGAGATGTCACACCCCAACCCGGTTTGGTTGGATCCCTGTGAACAACCCACCACTCTCTTGGTTCAAGAGGAGTTTCCTCTGACTTTAACTCGAGATAATCCAGGCGTAATTTTGACCTTGTTCCCTGGAAGACATATATCCAATAAAATGCAAGATTAAGGAAAATTTAAGCATACCTAACAGAGGGTAAGGCTCGTTATTATTCTTAGTCATTTTTTTCTTTTCCTAAAAAAGGGATAGAAAGGACCGTGAGTATGACAACTTTGTGAATGGGTTTTTAAAAATTCACTTTGAGAAAAGAAAAATTGTATTGGAGTGGGCCAGACTCCTTTATTTCAAAAATCCTTTCATCTAAAATCTAGGGTTTTATCACTATTTCCTTATTTAATTACGGTGTGTCATCACCTAACACACGACCTTAATCATGAAGGTTAAACACACATTCACAGGCCAGCACATCCATTGAATCCACTTCTGGCTTTGGAGCGACTTTACCGATCAGCTAGATAGAAGTACGTCCACTTCTACCCTGAGAATGAGTGGACAAAGACCTCATCCCGGAATCAATTCTCCGTGTCCGTATGAGGACAGAGACCTCATCCCGTCCCCACCCTGGTCTCATGCGCTTAGAGCTACTCCAAATTTAAGATACCACTTGGTAATGGGTTTTCATTTCGAGGTACTTATCATCCCCAACCTAAAATCCCACTCACCTGTAAATGCAATGAATTCCACTAGAATGGTTCTTTGTATTCACGCGAGCTCGTCCATGCTGGCATTCTTGATACTTCATATTCCTAAATGATATGAACATCCTTCTTCATTATTACTCGGCTTAACAACCTTCATTCATTTCAAATGAATGAGAAAACCCAACTTTTTAGTTATTTACAATTAGGTCCCTAAAGTTATTGTTCTTTAACTTTAAGTCCCTAATGCCGGTTTTTCCTCAAATTGAGTCCCGAAGCTTTTAAAATTTATCTTGGGACCTCAATTTATTCAATTTCACAAAAATGGGTTTAATTTCCCAAATTTCTAATTTGGTCCCCCTACTTTTCCAAAATTACCATTTTGCCCTTCCTTTACAAAAATAGTGAGTTTTGCCCCAAAATTTTCAAAATTCCTCAATTGGTCCTCCAACAATATTTTTAGGCCTAATTGACTCTCAATTTCATAAAATTGCATTTTGGTCCTTTGAATTTAAAAAATCCCCAATTTCCCCTAATTTCAACTCCTTAGCACAACCGAATTTGATTTTATCAAATTGACCGATCAAACACCTCTAATTGTTGAAATTGAAGTTAAAATTGAGTTCCTCCATCTTCTTATAATTCAATAGCACTTTGAATCGCAAGTTTTGATGTCGGAACGAGCTCAAACAAAGCTTTGACGGAAAATGGACTATAGAGAGAGAAAGCTTCGATTACTCACTGGTGATGGCATGGCGGTCCGAGCTTTCGATATGGACAGATAGCTCTCATCTTGAGGTTCATCCTATAATCAAGAATAGCATCAATTGATGCCGAATTGAGTTAGAATTTCATTATTGAAATTCTGCAGGTTCTCTCTCTAACACTGGCCGAAAACTTCTAGTCCTAATTCGGCTGTGAGAGGGCTGAGGAAGTGTTGGGAAGGCTTGTTTTGGCCTAAGGAGGGCTCCAAATGGCCAATTTGAGCACGATCGAAACAAGGCAGCGACCCTCGGAGTGAACGGAGACTACAGGCATGTAGTTGACTTCTCCCCGTTTCTAAAGAACCCGACCTAACCTTGTTTGGCTTAGAAAAGACCCCATGTCGGAGCTCTGGTTCGAGCTTCACCGAAAAATGAAGCAGTTGAGAGAGAATGGAGTTTTCAAGTGTGGAGATGATGAATGGGGAGGGGCTCTTTATATAGGGAGCTCAGGGACCCATTGGTCGTCCATTTGGCACCGTTATAACTGAAATTGATGACCTGAAATGCCTCGAACAGAAGCGTTTCTTCTTCGCCAGCATTTTTTCAGTTTCCCGATGAGTGAACAGTGTTGTCATCCTAAGGAAGAAGATGACATTGTCCCGAACCGGGTTCAAAGCTTAAACCAGCCGGTTCACCCCCCCCCCCCCCCCATTCGATCGAGTTTTTCAAATCTAAAAATTTCTAAATTCATCTAAATTCATTCTCTATCCAATGGTGGCCTCAAATCTCCAATTTGAGTTATTTAAGCCACCTAGAAAAATGAATTTAGTATTCGGTTCAATAGTGGTTCAAACCGTTCTGAACCGGTTCGGATCCGGTTGTCCTAAGCCAGTTTGGTTTTCATCCCTAATTCCTTCACAAGTCCATTTCCATGTCTTTTGTGACTTCTTGGGTCACTTAGGGTCCATAAAATTCCCAGTTTACCATCTCTTTATCGATTCCAGTTCATAAACTGTCTCGGTCCTTAAACAGGTTCAATCAGGTTCGGGTCTGGTTCACCCGAACCTTACTGGTTTTTCTCTCCCACTTTATTCTAAGGTTCCTTCCCAAGGTTTATGAATTTCTTTGGAGTACAATGGAGTTGAATTCCTTTTTTTTGCTCGATCTCTATCGATTTCGATTCATGAATCGACTCGGTTCATAAACTGGTTCAATCCTATTGGACCTAGTTCATCCAAACCTGTCTAATTTTCTTCTTCCAATTCATCCTAAGGTTCTTTTCCATAGTATTATAAACCCTTTGGATCACCTAGGAGTTATAAATTCCTAAATTTACCCATTCACAATTGATCAGGTTTGTGAACCGGTTCGATTTCTATCTGGTTCGGATCTGGTTCACTTCAACCAGTCTAGTTTTTCATCCCCAATTTGTCCTAAGGTTCTTTTTCAAGATTTATGAACCATTTTGAGTCACATGGAAGTTGTAAATTCTCAATTTTCCCATATCCTATTAATCGAGCTTGTAGATCAATTCGGTTTAAGAATTCAAAACTGATTGGTTCTTTCCCCGATTTTCACATTATCAAAGGACAAGGTTTACAACTCTCCCCTCCTTTTAAGGGTTTTGTCCCCAAAATAGTTACACATTAAATAATTGAGGGCAACTATCCCTCATCATATTTTTGGTTTCCCATGTCTCTTCCTGCACAGGTCCATTCCGCCACAACACCTTAACCATAGGAATTTTCTTGTTCCTCAAATTCTTGTCTCTCCGATCGATGATTCGTATCGGCTCTACCTGATAGGTCGGGTTCTCTTCTAGTTCCATTGGAGGTCAGTCCAATACATGACTAGGATCAGGCTAATATTTCCGAAGTACTGAGATATGGAATACATCATGTATTCTCTGCAAGTCAGGAGGTAGTTCCAATTTATAAACTACCAGTCCTATCCTTTTAATGATGGGATATGGACCGATATACCTTGGTTTCAACTTTCCTCTTTGCTGGAACCTAAGTATTCCCCTCTAGGGGGACACTTTGAGGAACACTTGATCTCCTTCCTCGAACTCAAAATCTTTCCTTCGATTGTCTGCATAAATCTTTTGCCTGTCTTGAGTGGTCTTAAGATGACTCCTTATTAATTTTATCTTCTTGATGGCATCCTCAATTAATTCTGCCCTTTCTATTTTCCTTTCTCCCACTTCTTCCCAAAATAGAAGGGTACGTCATGGTGGCCGGTAAAGTCGCTTACGGAAGCTCGACGTCGCTTCATGCGCATGAGATCGGGGTGGGGTCGGAATGAGGTTTCTGTCCTCATACGGATACGAAGTTTCGTTACGAGATTGAGGGTTGGATGTCGCGTACATCCACTCATTCTCAAGGTAGAAGTGGACGTGCTTCTACATAGGTGGTCGGTAAAGTTGCTCCGACACCACAAGTGGGTACACTGGACGTGTTGGCCTATGAATGTGTGTTCCCTTCATGGTGAAGGGTATGTGTTGGTTGATAAACACACCGTTGTCACGAGAAATGGCTATGAAAACCCAATATTTGAGAATGAGAGGTTTTAAAGGAAAAATCTAGAGTCAGGCACACTCCAATTCAAACTATTTTCTAAAAGTCATACTTCAAACACCCATTCACTGAATCGTTGAACTCACCCCCTCCCTTATACCCCATTTAGGTAGTCCTGAAGAAAGCCTACCCAAAGACCACAAGTTAACACACCTATGAGGCAGGTATGATAAGTTTAAAATTTTATATAGTTATAATTTATATTATTCCTTGAAAGGTGTAGGTTTAAAAGGACGCCTAACTCCTCACAGTTTAAAATAAGGGGCAACCCTTGATAAACCGGAAGAGTGGCATGTTGATCACGGGGATCTAACCAAACTAGGTTGGGGCGTGACACATGAACTTAGGTTCGGGACCATCAAGGTGCCAAAGAGTGGTAGTGATGTGTCCTAAAGGCTATTGGATGACATGGTGGAGATAAGGGCATTTTGTCGTGTTAGTAGTGAGGGAAGCTCGACATAGCTTCATGCTCATGAGACCGGGGTGGGATCGGGATGAGGTCTCTGTCCTCATACGGACACAGTGTTTCTTTTTGGGATTGAGTGTCGGATGTCACGAATATCCACTCATTCCCATGGTAGAAATGGATGGTCTTCTATTTAGGTGGTCAGTAAAGTCACTCCAACACCACAAATGGGTGCAGTAGACGGGCTGCCCTGCGAATGTGTGATCCCTTCATGATGAAGGGCATGTGTTGATTGTTAAACACACCGATTGTGGAAAATGAGGAAATTGGTTTGTTTTAAAAACAGTGAATTCAAGGAAAGAATGGTTTTAAAGAAAATAATGATTCTGACACACTCTAATTCAAACTATTTTATAGAAACTCTTGTTTCAAATACCCATTCACTGTGTTGTCGAACTCACCCCCTCCATTTACCCCTTTTCAGGTAACAAAGAGAAAAACCTACTTAAAGATCTTTAGCTAAACCTACAAGACAGGTATGTAAGTTTAATTTTTATGTAGTTTTAATTAATGTTATTCCAAGAAAGGTACAAGTATAAAGGATGCCTTACTCCTCATAGTTTAAAGAAGGGGAAAACCCATAATAAAACGGAGAGTGATGGGCTGCTCACAAGGATCCGACCAAACCAGGTTAGGCCGTGACAAGACTGGTCCGGTTCTGAACAGTGTCATCTTCGTCCTTAAGATGACAGCACTGTTCATAAATGTAGAAAATTTCCTTCTCCGACAAATTTGTAACCGCTCCAATCAAACCATTTTTGGGTGAGGATAAGCTTGACCAAAATGGAAAGTGGTCGGGCAGAGGATCCCCGAGCTCCCTATATAAAGAGCTCATCTCCATTCATCTTCCACACACCTCAAATCACCATTCTCTCTCAACTGCTCCATTTTCAGGTGAATCTCGAACTAGAGCTTCGACTTGGAAAGTCAACTACTTGACAGCAATCATCTTTCGACACGAGGACCACCGTAGAAGCGCCGACGAAATCAAACAGTGTAGCAGCTCTGACGGACCGAACCTGTCCTATTTTGGCCAAGCTAAATTCGGCCAAATTCAGCCCTCCTCCGCCCAAATCAAGCCTTCCTGACACCCCTACGACCCTCACACGGCCTCAACAAAGCTGAAATATAAGCCAATTCGGCCCTTCTCTATTGTTAGAGATCGGTGTTAGAAAGAGAAAGTATTGAATTTAACTAACCAAATTCACCCTCATTTGCACTTCAATTGTAGCAATTCTTGATCCTAGAAGTAACTTCAGGACAAGAGCTACCTCTCCAGATTGAGAGCTTGGACTGTTGTACCTCCGACGATAAGCTTTTCAAGCTTTCTCTCTCTACAAGCAGTTTTCCGACGAAGTTCCGTTTGAGCTCATTTTGGACCCAAATCATGAGATTCAAGGCTTAATTGAATTGTATGGAAGTGTAGCAACTAATCCATACCATCAATTGGAGCAATTAACTTCGATTGAATGGCCAATTTGAAGAAATCAAATTCGATCAGTTTGAAGGGGAGAAATTTGGGATTTCAAAAAATTGGGGGACCTCTATGCAATTTCCCAAAATTGAAGGCCAATTGGCCATGAGATATATGTTAGGGGACCAATTGGTAAATGTTTGAAACATTTGGGGTCAAATTGCTATTTTTTGAAATTAGGGGCAAAATTATAATTTTTGAAAACTTGGGGACCAAATTGGAAATTTGGAAAACTTGAGCCCCTTAAACAATTTTGAGTAAATTGAGGACCCAAAGGGAATTTTGGAAGCCTTGGAACTTTATTTGGGGAAAATGAACTTTAGGGACCTAAATACAATAAACCAACAATTTTGAGCCTAATCGCTCATACTTGAGAAAAAAATGGCTTTCATACCAAACCTTAATTGACCAGGATGCCCAAATTGTGTAGGGAAATGAAAGACTGGAAAGCTAGCATGGATTTAGAAAATTATCGGGGGACGAACACGTCACGTTCATCGGGTGAGTGGGATTACCTAACTTCATGCCTGTTGGGATGATGAGCATTATGTTTAACGGATAAAACCTACTTACTGGTTATAAGTAGAGATAATCATACCTGATTGGTGTGAAGACCGAAATGCCAGCAAGGAAATGCTAGCGTGGACTTAGAAAATTATCTGGGGACGAACACACCACGGTCATCAAGTGAGTGGGATTACCTAACTTCATACCCTGTTGGGATGATGAGCACTATCTTTAATGGATAAAACCTACTTACTAGTTATAAGTAGAGATAATCATACCCGGTTGATATCTTGAGGAAAGGAGAAACCTGCCTACCAGTTGTAAGCAGAGATATCATCACACTCGGTTGGTGTGATGAGATGAAAATAAATTTTTGTCAAAAGTGTTCTCCGCTTACTTTGTGACAATGCTTAAAACATTTGGTAGACCTTCTTAATGGGAGCTAGAACATCTTAGATAGGTGAGGGACCTCGATTTTTGAACTCATTGGGCTAAATGCTAGTTTTGGAAAAACACTTGCAGTGAGCCCAAGGCTAGTGGGCACAAGTAGGAGCTCATAAACAAACTTGATTGAGAAAAGAAATATAAATTTTAATGAAATTGGTTGTGTGATTTTGTCATGGTTCCAAGTCAGGACCGATAGTGTTCGATGGACTAGTGACAGTGTGTCATGACCAGGTCGATGGACCGGCCTAGACAAATAGTTGCAGGATGGGTTGAGCGCCAGGGCCATTGGACCGTTAGCACAAAAGATAATGGCTATATGTGGAAAACTATTGTTTGTGTATGCACTTATGGTACGTGACCATCAAGACACCCTAGGAGGTAGTGATGGATCCCAAGGGCTATTAGACGACTTGGTGGGGATGAGGGTAGTTTGTCGTTCCAATCAATCATGAAGCTCTGGGAGCTTCTTGCGCATTAGACCAGGGTGGGGATAGGATGAGGTATCCGTCCTCATACGAACATGAAGTGGCATTAGGGTCTTACGATCAAACGTCTAGGACATTCATCTCACACCAAGGGCAGAAGTGGACAGGCTTCTATCTTGGTGGACGGTAAAAACGCTCCAATCCACAAGTGGGTACAGTTGATGGGCTACACATGCGAATGTGTGTACCCTTCTTGATGAAAGGTGTGTGTTTGTTTGCTAAATGCCTCATCAAGCAAGGGGATGGGCTAAGAGAGCTAAACACACCAAATACGGAAATGGAAAAAGGTTTTAAAAACTGAAATTGAGGAAAAATCCTTTTTAAAGGAAATGGCAACAATGGCATGATTTTGTTTGAATAAACTAAATCGATTTTGAAAACTCATTCATAACACCTGCTCACTAAGTTGTAGAACTCACCCCCCTCCCTTTTACCCATATTCAGGAGTAGGGAGATAGAGAGAACGTGAAGATGTACCCTCCGTGTGGTATGCTTAAAGTCCCTTTTAAGATTGTATTAGATTGATTTATGTTATTCCATGGAACAAGGTTTCAATTTAAGCCTGGCTTGTAAGCCCCGCCTTTTTTAGTTAAGGAAAACCAGGAAAAGAACCGGTCAAACTAAGTGAAAAACACCAAACCAGTTCACAAACCTATTTTTTGGGGAACAGGCAAATTAGAGAGATTTCAACCCCCTTGTGACCCAAAGAGATTTATAAACCTTGGGAAGGAACCTTAGAATAAAGTGGGAGAGAAAAACCAGACCCGTTCGGGTGAACTGGACCAGAACCGAATTAAACTAGTTTAAGAACCGAGTTAGTTTATGAACCAAAACCGATAACGAGATGGTAAACTGGGACATTTATGGACCCTAAGTGACCTAAGGAGTCATAAAAGTAATGAAAAAGGACTTTAGGGTGAATTGGAGATGCAAACCTAACCGGTTCAAGTGAACCGGATCCAAACCGGGCTGAACCGGTTTGAACCACTATTGAACCAAATTCTAAATTCATTTTTCTAGGAGGCTTAATAATTTTTAATTTGAGATTTGAGGCATCATTGGATAGGAAATGAATTTAGATGAATTTAGAAATTTTTAGATTTGAAAAACTCGGTTAAATAGGGGGTGAACCGGCCAGTTTAAGCTTTGAACACGGTTAGTACAGGTCCGGTCCGATTTGGAATAGTGTCATCTTCTTCCTTTAGATGACAGCACTATTCACTCGCTGGAAAATTGAAGTAGTGCCGGTGAAGAAGAAACGTTTTCATTCAGTACATTTCAAGCCATCAATGTCTGCGAACCACCGTGCCCTCGACGGTAAGCTTTCGAAGCTTTTTCTCTCTATAGTCTATTTTCTAGCAAAACTCCATTTGAGTTCATTCTGGCGTCAAAACTTGCGATTCAATGTGCTATTGAATCGTATGCAGATGTAGGAACTCAATTTTAAGTTCAATTTCAACAATTAGAAGTATTTGATAGGTCAATTTGATTAAATCAAATTCGATTGTGTTAAGTAGTTGAAATTGGGGGAAATTTTGGAATTTTTGAAATTTGAAGGACCAAAATGCAATTTTATAAAATTGAGGGTCAATTGGGCATGATAAGAATGTTAGAGGGTCAATTGAGGAATTTTAGAATTTTTGGGGTAAAACTTACCATTTTTGTAAAGGAAGGGCAAAATGGTAATTTTGGAAAATTGGGGGACCAAATTGGAAATTTGGGAAATTAAACCCCTTTTGTGAAATTGAATAAATTGAGGTCCCGAGAGGAATTTTAAAAGTTTTGGGACTTAATTTGAGGAAAAACTGGTATTAGGGACTTAAAGTTAAAGAAATATAACTTTAGGGACCTAATTACAAATAAATAAAAGTTTGGTGTTCTCATTCATTTAGAATCAATGAAGGTAATTAGGTCGAGGGATAATGAACCGAGATGTTAATATTATGTAGGAACATGAAGTACCAGGAACACTAGTAAGGACAAGCTCGTGTGAACACAAAAAAACCGATCTAGTGGAATTTACTACATTAATGGGTGAGTGGGATTTTATAAAATATCTGGTTGGGAATGATAAGTACCTCTAAATGAAAACCCATTATTTAGTGGTATTTTAAATATCACAACTTAGAAAAGTGATGTGAAAATCAAGCGGAAAAACTACTTACCGATTCTAAGTAGATCATACCTAGTTGGTATAATGAAACTTTGTCGAAGGAAGTGGAAAACCTGTTCATTAATTATGAGCGGAGATGTCCTCATACTAGGTTGGTATGATGGATAGTTGAAAATATATTTTTGTCGGAAGTGCTCTCCCGTGACTGTGTGCCAATGCATAATCAATTTGGAAGACCTTCTTGATGGGAGCTCGATTAGCTCTTATAGGCCGGGGGGCTCAGTTTTGTAACTTGGTGGCTATTATGCCCAGTTTTGAAAATCTCGAGCAATGGGCCATAGGCCAGTGGCACGAGCAGGAGATCATAAACAAACATGAGATATGTGCCATAAAACTTTAATACATGAATTGTTTGGCCATGGGACTAAGACAGGACCAACATACTCAATCAACTAGCAGCAATGCGACATGACAGGTCTTCAGACCAGTCAAGACAAACAGCTGTAGGTTGAGTTTAAAGTCAGAGCTGTTGAACTAGTGGCACCACAGATTATTTGACATGATAAGAAAATACTAATTGTCCATGCACTATCATTACAGGACTCTCAAGACGCCCAAGAGGTAGTGATGCGTCCTAAGGGCCCTAGACGACCTGGTGAGTATAAGGTCGTACCAGGTGACCGTGCGAAATTTGGAGTAGCACCAAGCGCATGAGACCGGGATGGGGACGAGATGAGGTCTTTGTCCTCATACAGACACGAAGAATTGATTTCGGGATTGAGGGTCGGATGTCGCATACATCCACTCATTCTCAGGGTAGAAGTGGACGTGCTTCTATCTAGGTGGTCGGTAAAGTCGCACCAATGCCACAAGTGGGTTTAGTGGACGTACTAGACTACGAATCTGTGTTTGACCTTCATGATGAAGGATGTGTGTTGGGTGATGACAAACTTGTGATTAATAAGAAATGGTTGTAAATACCAAGATTCGAAATGAAAGGATTTTTGAAAGAAAGGAGTCTGGCACACTGCAATAGAAATCTTTTTCCTAAAAGTTAAAAGTTTTGAAAACCCATTCACTGAGTAATCATACTCACCCCCTCCCTTATATCCCTTTTAGTAAATTTTGGAAAGCCTACCCTTAAAGACCATCAACTAAGATGCCTGTGAGATAGGTATGATAAATTTAAAATATTATGCAGTTTTGATTTATGTTATTCTAGGAAAAAGTGTAGGTTTAAAGGAAGCCTTACTCTTTACGATTTATAATAAGGGGAAACCCTTTAATAAACCGGGAGAGTGGCAGGTTGATCACTGGGATCCAACCAAACCGGGTCGGGGCGTGACAACTTGAGTGGTATTAGAGCTTGTTTACTTGAATACATAATCAAGACTAGAAAATATAGTAACTAATAGGATTGATCTTAAAATTTTCTGATGGCTCCCAAGAGAGCAACCAAGAAAACTAGGAATTACTCTATTTAATACCTTGTCCTTGTAGGAAGACAACCCTAGAAGTTTCCCAATGCCTGAGGTATGGTAAAAGTCTCAAAAGCCAAATGAGGAAGTATCCAAAAGAATGGTGCTAGGACCTATTGAGGGCACAACCCTAAGTACAAAGGGCATATAACCTTACCTAGGAGGAGGCTTATCAAGAATCCCATAGCTCCCTATTTATTTTGTGAGCACTTTATGTAATAGGGCAAAAACCCCCCAACATATTGTACTTCTCTATTAATAAAATACTCGAAATTCCTAAAGTTTTATCTTTTGATGAAGTGATCTTGATAGGAAAATGGAACCAAGAATAGTAAACAAACAAACCACTTTGCCATTAAAATTAGGGAGAATCTGGTTCCAGTTAAGTAAGCTGAATTAGGGAATGAAGGAATATAAGAGGACTCCTAGAGTGACCATTTGGCAAAGAAGACTTAACAAGAAAACTCTCAAGGTGTTTATACTCAAGGACAGCGAAGCACCAAACTACCAGTAACCCCTATAATTGCCCCACAATACCCGGAGGAAAAGAGGAACCACAACGGTCCATGCAAAGGAATGGGGACACTACGTGAAGAAGTACCCAACCTTACTAAGGACAAGTACCAAATCTGTCATAAATGCCAGGGAATAGGACAGGTAAAGAAGGATTGTTCCACACCTCATAGATTTAGGACAATAAGGACTAGTGACCAAAACCTGGAGCAAGTTAAGTAAGCTATTCACAAGAAGGACAAGAAATAGCGAGGTAAAGGAAGGAAATTCAAACTTCTTCTTAAGAAGGTCAACCAAGGAATACCACAAGAATAGAGGTAAGGTATATGGGAGGTACGCCTAGAACCCCTTAGAAAGGGGCAAACACGGAAAAACATCCTTTGAAAATGTTATAGTAGGATACAGTAGGAATGAAGAAGAGAAGAAAGGAGTTACAAAAAGGAACTCTGGAGGGATGCATACAATTGAGTACCCTCTTGAACGGATCATAGGTTGGTGGATGGACATAACGTGGAGTGCGAGGAACCAACCCATCATTAGAAACTTCTTGAAGGAAGGATGTATCGGAGGCCAAGTATGACCTGCTTTGGAAGAGTAATAGAGCCAAATAACAATTTTAGGAGAAACTAGTAGAAAGAAATAACTAGTGACAATAAGATGGGCATGAAAGACAAGTGATACAGCTATCCAGACGGTTGGATAAAAAAAAATAGCAAGAATGAGGCAGTTAATGAACTTACCTTCGAGAGAACCATGGATTTAAACCACGACAAGGAAGGGAGATGTGAAAAGGCTATAATGTTGAAAAAAAATGGAGAAAGGAAATCCTTAAAGAAATCAACGACCAAGACTGGATTTACTATCAAAAGGCCATGAGATGGTTAAGTGAGCCTCTCGAAGGATGATCAAGTGATTTTGAAACTAGGTGGATGTGAGCTCTCCCTGGAAAGAAATAGACATGTACTGGGGTACGAGTGAGAATGAGGATGGAGTACGAAAGACGTACCTGTAGGATCTTAAGAGTAAAGGTAAGCATGAAAGAATAGCATCAAGGGACGTAATTTAAAGTTAGGTGTCTTCAAGATGAATGAAAAAGAAATTACGGGAGAAAAGGGTAAGAATTCTCCCAAATAAGGAAATCTTGAGAAAGGATACATGACCTAATAAAGAAGAAATGGAACCAGGTGACGAGAGGTGAGGAGACAAATTTGTAAATAAAATGCATGCTAAGGTGAAAGAAACCCAATGAAGCATATTAAGAGAATCAAAGGAGTCAAGAAAAGGATAATTAGGAAGTTAGCATCAAGAGATCCTGTGACAAGTAAGAATGAGTGAACTATCCATAATAAGGTAATGAAGGAAAGAACATCCAAGAAATGTTGGGAAAGTGAACCCTCCAAATAAGATGTGGTTAAGGAGGAATAACCATAATTGGTAAGATGGGTCATAGTCCACACGCGCATGTGATGCCTAAAGAGTGGACGGTTGAGCATAGTGCGAAGTACATAGAATAAGACCGATAATCAGAAGTATATCAAGGAATAAGAATGATAAGAAGGTTGAGCATGTAGCTCCCAATATAGAAATCTCTACTGTGATGGACATAGTATAGAACGAAATCAGAAGAAGGGAACCTTCCCAAGCAAAGGAATCAACACATAGATCAAAAGTGATTAATTTGGAATAAAGAATTATGAAATAATCATGAGTAAGTAAAAGTGGATTAAGGAAAAAGAAAAAATCTTTGAATAAGGAATGCCAAGGATTTAAGAAGGAAAGAAACTGGTAAGTGGGATTTTAACAACATACCCGGATGGCATGATGGGCAACTTAGGCAAAAACCTACTTAGAACTTGTAAGTAAAGGAAATCATACCCGGTTGGTATGATGGTCTTCCTTGAAGGAAGAAGAAACTTGCTTTCCGGTTGTAAGCAGAGATATCATCACACTCGATTGGTGTGATAAAGTGAAAATATGTTTTTTTTTTCAGAAGTGTTCTCCCCTGACTATGTTCCAATGCTTAAACTCTTTGGGAGACCTTCTTGATAGGAGCTAGAACAGCTCAGATAGGCCAGCGGCCTCGATTTTTGAACTTATGGGGCTAAATGCCCAGTTTTGGAAAATCACGTGCAGTGGGACCAAGGCCAGTGGGCACAAGCAGGAGCTCGTAAACAAACATGAGTTATGGAAACCATAAAAACTCTTAATGAAATGGTTGTGTGATTTCGCCATGGTACCAAGTCAGGATCGACAGTACTCGATGGACTGGCGGTAGTGCGTCAAGGCCAGATCGACGAACCGGCCTAGACAAATAACTGTAGGTCAAGTTGAGGGTCGGGACCATTGGACCGATGGCACCAAAGATAAATGGCCAATTGTGAAAATTATTGTTTTGTGCATGCACTTGAGGTATAGGACCACCAAGACTGCCAAGAGGAGTAGTGATGCGTCCTAAGGGCTACTGGATTACCTGGTGGAGATAAGGGCAGTTCGTCATGCCAGCAGTCAGGAAGCTCAACGTAGCTTCTTGCATATGAGACCGGGGTGGGGTCGGGATGAGGTCTCTGTCCTCATATGGATATAGAGTTGATTTCAGATCTAAGGGTTAGTTGTCAAGAACATCCACTCAAACCTAGGGTAGAAGTAGATAGACTTCTATCTTGGTGGCCGGTAAAAACGCTCGGATCCACAAGTGGGTGCAGTGGACGGGTTGCACCTGCGAATGTGTGCCCCCTTCCTGATAAAGGGCGTGTGTTGTCTACTAAACACACCTAATGTGGAATTGAGGAAAAAGGTCTCGAAAACCCGAAAATTTGAGGAAATATCCTTTTTAAAAAAGAAATAAGAATTTTGGCACACCTTGATTAAAGTTATTTTCATGAAAACTCAATCCCAACACCCACTTAATGAGTTGTAAAACTCACACCCTCTTTTATATCCCTTTTCAGGAGTAGAGAAAACATGATTAAAGAAAACACTAGGATCTACCCTTTGTCAGATATGCTTAAAAGTTCTTTTAAACTTGCATTTTTATTGATTTATGTTATTCCATGGAATAAGGTTTAAATTACGCCTGGCTCCACTTGATTAAGGAATGGGGGAAACCCCTCTTAAACCAAGGGAGCGGTGGGTTAATCATGGGGATCCTACCAAATTGGGTCGGGGTGTGATATGAAATCTCCATTCTCTATTAACTACTCCATTTTCCAGCGAAGCTCGAACCAAAGCTCCAACATATGCATTTTTCTTAGCCTTAGAATGCGAGGTCAGGTTCTTTAGACTTAGGGAAAATCGGCTACCTGACAGCAACTTCCATTCGACCCAAGGACCCTCGGGGAAGTGCCGGCACAATCAAACAGTGAAGTAGCTCCGAAGGACCGAAGCTGCCCTATTTCGGTCGAGCTGAAATCAGCCAAATTCAACCCTACTCTGGCCAAACCAAGCCCTCCCGACACTCCCACAACCCTCACACAACTGCAACAGAGCTAAAAGTTATGCCAATTCAACCCTCCATTGTCATTTCCAGTTGGAGTTAGAGAGAGAAACTAAGAAATTCACTAACAAAATTCTCCCTCGATTCGAGGTCAATTGTAGAAATTCTTGATCCTAGAAGGTACCTCAAGAAAAGAGGTACCTTCCCCGATAGAGAGCTCGGATTGTCACACATCTAACGGTAAGCTTTCGAAGCTTTCTCTCTCTATGCACAATTTTCCAGTGAAGTTTTGGTTGAGCTTAATTCGGACCCAAATGACACGGTTCAAAGCTCAATTGAATCGTATGAAAGTGTAGTAATTGATCCATACCATCAATTGGAGTAATTAACCTCGATTGAATGGCCAATTTGAAGAAGTCAAATTCAGTTAGTTTGAAGGGGTGAAAATGGGAAAATTTTTGGGGGAAATTGGAAATTTCGTAAAATTGAGAGACCACTTTGCAATTTCCTAAACTTGAGGGCCAATTGGCCATGAAAAAGATGTTAGAGGACCAATTGGTCAATTTTTGAATCATTTAGGGCCAAATTGCTATTTTTTTATAGTAGGGGCAAAATGGTAATTTTTTAAAAGTTGGGGACCAAATTGAAAATTTGGAAAACTTGAGCCCCTTATACAATTTTGAGTAAAATGAGGACTCAAGGGAAATTTTAGAAACTTTGGTACTCAAATTGGGCAAAAATATTGGCATTAGGAACCTAAAGTTAAGAGAAATGGACTTTAGGGACCTAAGTGCAATTTATCAATAATTTGTGAGCCTAGGCTTTTATGCCAAACCATAAGTGAAAAGGCTGCCCAAATCTTGTAGGGACAAGTGTGACCTAAACACAAGCAAGAGGAAGCTCGCGTAGACTTGGAAAACCAACCGAACATGAACACGTCACGGTTATCGGGTGAGTGGGCTTATATACATCATACATGGTTGGGATGATGAGCACTTTAGAAATGAAAAACCATTTCTAAGTGGAAATTTAACATTATAATTGGTTGGGGTGGTGAATGAACTAAGTTAAAACCTACTTACTCGTCGTAAGTAGAGAAAATCATACCTAGTTAGTATGATGGACTTCTTTGAAGAAATGATAAACCCGCTTTCATGTTATAAGCGGAGGTATCATCACACCTAATTGGTGGGATGAAGTGGAAAGATATTTTGTCAGAAGTGTTCTCCACAGACTGTGTTACAATGCTTAAACTCTTTGGGAGACCTTCTTGACGGGAGCTAGAAAAGCTCAAATAGGCTAGAGGCCTCGGTTTTTGAACTTGTGGGGCTAAATGCCCAGTTTTTTTAAAATCACGTATAGTGGGCCCAAGGCCAATGGGCATGAGCAATAGCTCGTAAACAAACTTGAATTGAGAAAGCTATAAAAACTATAATGAAAGTGATGTGTGATTTTGCCATGGTACCAAGTCGGGACTGACAGTACTCGATGGACTAGCGGCAGTGCATCATGGCCAAGTCGATGGACCGACCTAGACAAACAGCTGCTGGTCGGGTTGATGGTTGGGGTCATTGGACCAGTGGCACCAAAGATAAATGGCTATGTGAAAACTATTGTTTTATGCATGCACTTGAGGTATAGGACCATCAAGACTCCCAAGAGGGGTAGTGATCCGTCCTAAGGGCTACTCGACGATATGGTAGTGATTCGTCGTGCCAAAGATAAATAGTCTTTCCATTCATCTATCATAGCAAACGGGCGTGATGGCATCTCTGCTTACAATTGGTAAATGGGTTTCCCACTTCCTTCCAGGAAGTCCATCACACCAATCGGGAATGATCTACTAACAACCGGTAAGTAGTCTTTCCACGTAATTTCCACATCACCTCATCCTGGTGTGATGTTAAAAATTCCACATAATAGTGGGTTTTAAGTTCCAAGGTATTCATCATCCCAACCGGGTATGATGTGAAAATTCTCACTCACCCGATATTCGCAGTGTATTTTCCTCTTAACCGTCTATTTGCCTCACGTGAGCTTATCCTTGCTAGCATTCTAGGTACTTCGTGTTCCTACGCGATATGAACATACTTATTCATTAACCTTTGACCTAATAGCCTTCATTCATCACGAATGAATAAAATACCCAAACTTTTCAATTATTTGCATTTAAGTCCCTAAAGTTCTTTTCCTTTAACTTTAGGTTCCTAATGACAATTTTCCACTAAATTGAGTCCCAAAACTTTCAAAAATTCATTATGGGTCCTCAATTTATCCAAAATCTCAAAAAGGGTTCAAGTTTCCCAATTTTCCATTTTGGTCCCAAACTTTTCAAAAATTACCATTTTACCCCTACTTTACAAAAATTGCAAATTTGACCCCAATAATTCCAAAAATTGACCGGTTGGTCCTCCAACATCTTTTTCATGGCCAATTTGGCCCTTAATTTTTTGGAAATTGCACTTTAGTCCATCAATTTTTTGGTCATTTTGGCCTAATAAGGGCTCAAATTGGTCATTTTTAGCTCGGCCGAAACAGGGCAGCTTCGGTCCATCGGAGCTGCTTCACTATTCGATCACGTCGGTGTTTCTCCGGCGATCCTTAGAACAAATGGAGACTACCGTCGGGTAGCTGGCTTCTCCCCGAATCTAAAGAACCCAACCTCACCTTCTTTGGCTCAGAAAAACCCCAATGTCAGAGCTCTAGTTCGAGCTTTATCGGAAAATAGAGCAGTAGGGAGAGAGATGAGTTTTTAGGTGTGAAGAGTATGAATGAGGAGTGTCTGTTTATATAGAAGCTCGAGGACTCCTTGGCCATTCGATTGGTGCCTTTATGGCGATCATTCATTGTCTGAATCTCCCTGAACAGAGACTTTTTATCTTCACTGGTGCTGCTCGATTTTCTAACGAGTGAACAGTGTTGTCATCTAAAGGAAGAAGACGACACTATTCCGAACTAGACCGGACCGGTCCGAACCGGGTTTAATGCTTAAACTGGCTGGTTTAGGCCCGATTTGACCGAGTTTTTCAAAATTAAAAAATTTTAAATTCATCTAAATTCATTCTCTATCCAATGGTGGCTTCAATTCTCCAATTTGAATTTTCTAAACCACCTAGAAAAATGAATTTAGAAAACGGTTCAATAGTGGTTCAATCCGGTTCAGGTCTGGTTCACCTGAACCGATCTGGTTTTCTCTTCCAATTCATCACAAAGTCCTTTTCCATGACTTTTATGATTTTTTAGGTCACTTAGGATTTGAAAATTTCCCTTTTTACCCTTTCCTTATCGGTTGTGGTTTGTGAACCCTCTCGGTTTTCTCACTCGGGTTGACCGGTTCTTTCCCCAATTTTTTTTACCTTTAAAGGACGGGGTTTACATCAATATTTGCATAATTGCATCCCAATGTTCTATTCTAGGATCATGCATATATCTACTTACAATACTAACTGCATATGTGATGTCTGGTCGTGTGTGACACAATTAGATAAGTCGTCCCACAATTCTCTAGTATTGTTCTTTATCCACTAGATCCCCTGATTGAGCACATAGCTTATGATTTGGTTCAATTGGAGTAGAAGAAATTCGACAACCTAACATATTTATTTCAGTAAGTATATCAAATACATATTTTCCCTGATAAAGTACTATTTTTGTTATTGACTTGATTATCTCAATACCGAGAAAATACTTAAATGGACCGAAATCTTTTACTTCAAATTATTTGCTCAATCTTTGCTACCAATCTATTCCATAGTGCAACTAGTGCAAATGTCTCATCATAATCTATTTCATACGTCTGGTTGTAGCCTTTTGCTACCAATCTTGCTTTATACCTTTCAACTTTTCCTTTGACATTTTGCTTAACAATAAATACCCATTTGCATCTAACAACCTTATTTCCTCTTGGAAGTAATGTCAGTTCATAAGTCTTATTTTTCTCCAATGCACGCATCTCCTCATGCATTGCTGCAAGCCACTTTAGATCATTTTTTGCCTCTTGACAATTTCTTGGTATGTACACTGACTGTAATGATACAATAAATGTCTTGTATGCAAATTGAACAAATGCATATGAGACATAGTTAGATATATCATATTCATAATCATATCTAATTGGAGGTTTTTTTGCATTAGCTCTAGGTTATTTACGAATAGCAATGGATAGAGATTCATTACCATCTGTTGATGACGATGAATCATTGGAAGATTGATGAGTATCTAGGACATATGGGGGCAATGGTTGTTGTATAAGTACATGTTATTGTCTCTCTCCATCATCTTATTTATCTTACTCCCCATGTTCTTGTCTCTCTCCATTATCTTCTTTATCTTCCTCCCCCTAAGCACAACTCTTATTTCTTCTATTATAAACCTTCAATTTTGGTTCATTGGTCCCTTTTTCATTGCTACTCGATCTCTTAGTACACAGGATTACACCTAAAATAATATTTTCAACTATTTTATCACTGATTCTCTCTTCATTTTTATGTTGCACTTTAAGCAAATCATCTAGCACTATGGATGTCGTTACTGATTCACCATAAAAGGGTCCATTCTCACGAAATATTACATTCATACTCACAAAATGTTTTCTCTCGCTTGGACACCAGCACTTGTAACCTTTCCGAGTGCTAGAATAGACTATATAAATACACTTTAGTGCATGTTGATCAAGTTTAGCTATTGTGGGACGATGATCTCTCACAAAACATACGCAACCAAATACACAAAGACGAACTGAATGTATATTACGTCACATCAAAAGTTTACAACGAGATTGAAAGTTCAATATTTGAGAAGGCATCCGGTTAATTAAATATGTTGTCGTCAATACTGCTTTACTCTATAGATATTTTGGAACATTCATTGTAAATAGAATAGTGTGAACTACCTTTAATAAGTGTCGATTCTTCCATTCAGCCGCCACATTTTATTCTGGTGTATCTGGACATGTGGTCTGATGCAGAATCCCGTTTGTAGATAAATACGATAAGAACTCTCTATTAACATACTCAGTATCATTATCTATACAAAAAGTACTCACGTTGGCATTATATTGTGTTTGCACTAAATCTAAAAAAATATTTAAATCAAACCAATGTCTTAGATTTATTTTTCATCAAATACACTCATGTCATCATTGAGTAACAATTAATAAATGTAATAAACCATCTGAATCCGCCAATTGAAATAACTGGACATGGTTCTTAAATATCAGAATGTATCAATGAAAAAGGTGAAATACTTTTTAAACCAGTAGAATAATAACTTGTTCTTGTGTGATTTTCAAACTCATAAGTATTACATACAAGCTCGCTATGTTCTACATTATTCATCAAGTCAGATCTTACACTCTTAAAATTCTCAAATATAACTTCATTCATCACTCGTTCAGACAAATTCGAGGTTAAAGTCGCATCAGACCCTTCTATTCTAAGTTACCATAATCTATAAAGCCTCCATACACTCCCAATTATTCTCTTGATATTTCCTTTTCTGAATTAAACATGAATCTTGATCAAAGATTACTTGAATTCAGTTAATCATTAATTACACTAACTGATAATAGATTAAAAGAAAATAATGAAACATGTAAGATTGATGATAATTTAATTTATGAAGTGCATTTAATCGAGTTGTATCTCCTAAGTAGTTGAAATGTGTCATCAACCATTTGAACTTTTTTATAGAAAGAATGTTGACAACAAGTATATGTAATAAACCCTACTAATATTCATTTCACGTGTCTAGATGTACCTTAATCAATAATATAGTATGAAAAAGATGGTTTAGAAAAAAATGTATGTGCAATAGTACCTAAGTCAGCATTAGTATAACACATGTTGTCGTTTAAAATGTCAGCATATTTAGTAGAAGTATGATAGGTTTGTTCCCTAAATCGTCCACAAGCTCGACCTTAGGCTACACATCCTCTCAGGCTACGACTTGTTCCACCCCGTGTAGGGATACATGTCGAGGAACAATTACAACTAATATGTCCATTTTTCCCACAATTATAGCATTGTCAATTGTTAGTAACCGATATTGCTAAAGCATAGCAAACAGGTGTTGTTGAGATATCTTCTAATAGATTAAGATCGGAGAAATTAGAGATGATTACATATCATTGTTTTATTTCTTATATTCATATTTTAGGTTTAGTTCACTTAATAGGTGAATCACACGTCATCACTTTATCCATTCTCTAATAAAAGTGGTATCCGAAGGATCATATTTAATCAATTGATCATAATAATCAAGTTCGTACCATAACATTTTCATCTAAATATGTACTCTATTATACTTCGCTCCCCCAACTTTAGTGTATCCAATTTATCTTCAATCTCAATAACGATTATCATATTCTCAATAAAAGAAAATTGTGGAACGACTTATTTACTTGTATCACACACGACCATATATCATATATACGGTTAGTATTATAAGTAAACATATGTATAATTATATTACAGAACATTGGGAGAAAATTATTTAAATATTGAGACATCTAAAGAGTAAATCGAGAAAAAGCTTTTAGTTCAAGTCTGGAGTTCATATTAGAGTGAAAGGATTTTCTTTTATTGAGCTAGTTGTGCAGATAATAAAATATTGATATCAAGCTTATATTTATTGAAAATAACCATATATGCTGGAAAAGTAAGAAGAAAGAGTTGGTCGCAATATCAATAACAAAAATAGAATTTAAAACTATTATTCAATGCATAGAGAACAGAATTCATAATTATTATTCAAGGCATATCTAATATAATATAATATAATATAGAGCGAAAATTAGTCTCGCTCTCCTCATTTTACATGCCGTGTTGGTAGAATAGATAATAGAATCACTTTACATAATGTGTTGGTAGCATAGATAATAAAATCACGGGATTGGTAAAAAGTATTAATAAATTTCTAATACCATGTTAGAAAATTAAATTAGAAAAAAATGATATATTAATAGAAATATTATACGCATAATAAAGTAAAACAACTCATTTTTCCATACCTCAATAATAAATATGACTATTTATATGCTAATATTATATTATAACTATATTAAATAAAATCTATTATATAATTGTACCTAACTTAAATATTTATTATATAATCTTAAATATTAAGATTATAACATAACTAACTTAAATATCTATAATATAATTTTAACTAAGATTATATTGTAACTATCTTAAACTATTTCAATAATTTACATAATACTTAGTTGCTTCTCAAGTTATCCATCTACACTTACACACTAACAATAGCCTAGTTTCCTCGTGAGATTTCTGCAAATAATTGAGAAGCCACCCAAACCCACCAAAGTGCAGAACATTTCATCTATAGATAAAGTGGCAGGTGAAATCTAGATAGGGACTGAAACTTGCTGGTGTGTTCATGTTCTACAGTAGCTGCTAGGGTCACCTGTTGATTGGAGTGTCTGCATCTCTGATTCCTCAACATCCATTTTACCAGCGCGGAGAGGCGCAGGATCACCTGAAGTTCAATTTATGCTTATCAATTGTAATACTGGTTTGATACAAAAAAAAATTGTAACACTGGCATAAGAAGTTCAAAGATCATAAGACTGAAATAGATGAAAGTTAAGGGAAACAGTGTAAGAACCATTACTTGATGCAGAAGTGATAGATGTGCTTCCCGACACAATGATAAGTAGCATATAAATAAAGAAATTACATACCGACAGAATGATACAGCCCTTTAACAGCATCAAAATTTTTGTAGGTGTATCCAATAAAGCTCAGATCTTTTGGAGTCTGCCATTGAGAGTTCAAAGAAATTGACGAGGAATTTACAAAACATAAATTGAGTAATCCAACAAATGTGGTAAAATAGTTGAAGTTATACAACAAACCTTCCGAGTGGACCAATAGCTAGTTCTTGCAGATGGTGGATCCAGCTAACAAGAATCCAGATAAAGATAAATAAATAAAACAAAGGATGAGTAAGATATTCTAACTAACTGAACCATATGAAAAAGTGCCAGAAAAGCACAAGTGCTATACAACTCTTTAAAAATCCATGAGAAAATTTGAGTCAGATATCCAAAAGAAAAGTTAACTGATTTTTTAATAGCACCACTTCACATATACCGTTAAATTTATAAAAACAATATCCATGCAGCAAGGCAATAGGTTGGTAAGTGTGATATAGCTCATAAGTTATGATCACGACTCCCCAAGCTAGCTGCCGGTTAGAATTGACCAACACCGAGAAGGATCAGAAAATGGAGAGAAAAACAATCTCTCACTCTATGATAAGGGCAAATATTCCATACTTCATCATATTTCATGAAGTTCTGAGTGTCAAGCTCCCCATTAACTTCTGGTTTAAAAGCTGCCTCCATTTCATATAGCTTGTCCCATTCGATGCCATAGAACCAAGGATGAGCCTGTTGCAAGAGAGCCTCTTTAGATGGGCAAATGACAGGAAATAATATAAACTCAGAAGATCCAAATAATTCACTATATTACCTTGATCTGTTGGGCACCTCCAGAACCAAGTCTATGTTCAGCATCACAGAGCAATCTACAAATCAGATTCTTTGCCATAGGTGTAAGTTTTGCATCATCAGGGAAACTCAGATGATTGCCCCAGTGAACAATCTGAATGAATATTGATAAATTTGCTTAAAAACGTCAATGTGGTATAAAATTATAAACTGGTATGAATGAATAATTTAAAATGTTAAACTGGTTTAATATCCCATAAAACAAGGGGCATGAGATGAAAAGGCAATAAAATCAAGCTAATAGAAAAGTGTAAGCATATACTTTTCTGCATGTGGTTATAGGGTCATCTGCATAGAAAGGGGGATACCCAACTAGCATCTCATACATGATCACTCCCAATGACCACCTGAAGGAGAGCGCGGAAACCAACACATCAGAAACAAGAACGGGATATAAATACAGCGGTGAGTGGAATAGTGATGCATATTCTACACATTATTCAAAAATTGAAATTATAACAGAAAATCACAGAAATTCAATACTTTGACGTTGCAAAACTTCATAGGATAAATATCTATATAGAGATATTATAGCCAATAAAACCAGAAACTAACCAGTCACACTCCATGCCATATCCTTTCTTTAGCAGTACCTCAGGAGCAATATAGTTCGGAGTTCCAACAGTCGAAAATGCCTCCAAGTTGGAAATACATGTATAAGATTTGATTGATATATGGACATAACTGGAATAATTATTTGAAGACACACAAAAAGAGAGGCTATGTTGATGTATCGTGCTTAAGAATTTCCCAGATCCAAGGGGAGAACATGAAATGATTACATTCAGAATTGAAAATGGATATAAGAAAAAATAATTACATATTTCCAGGCACAAGCTCATAACAGAATTTACATCTGAGCCAGATTACAATGCAACTGGGGTAATAAGTCATAATCACCAGTCCCTTAAAGGATTTATAACCATGGATCATTGACATTTAATTTTAAAAGAGCAAGGTTCTTAGTATCCTACCAGTGTTCTCCTATTCATCTGCCAATGCTGAAGTTGTTCTTTTGAGTTCTTCCAACTGCTACAGTAATCAGCATCAGGTAATTGATCAATATCCATTGCCTCTGAAGAGTCTCCATTACCCATCATACTATTTTTGTGAATAGCGGATAAAGTTACACAACCAAGAGGTTTGCAAAGGCCAAAGTCTGAGAGCTTCATATGACCATTTCTATCAAGGATAAGGTTGTCAGGTTTAATATCCCTGTAAAGAAAATATAATTAGCAAACATACAGAAAAGATATAAGTTAATTTGACTGCGTACCTAAATTTGCAAGATCAATACAAATGCAGTAAATGGTAAAAGCACTAAGCAAAAAAATTGGTAAAAGAAGCCAAACCTGTGAATGTAATTATGCTTGTGAATAGATTCTATTGCCAGGACACTTTGGGCTATGTAAAATCTAGCAACACTTTCAGTCAAAGTATCCTCTCGAATAAGAAGATTCATCATGTCTCCCCCAGGTAGATATTCCATAATTAGGTACAAATACTCAGCATCTTGGAATGAGTAGTACAACTTCACAATGTAATGACTGGCAACTTCTACGAGCAGGTTTCTCTCTGCTTGAACATGTTCCACCTATTTTCCGGAACAGAATGAACTCAAATGGATAAAAGGTTGTACAGGATCACAGTAACTACCATTTAACCACAATATATTGATGATCACATAATGGACATATGATTCATTTCATAGATGAACATTTACAAAGGGACAAAAAGGAAGATGGGCTTTCATAGATTAGCAGAAGCACATAATGAAAGTCCCAGTTGTTAAAAAAATTTACATGATCCATTAACTAATGATTAACCAAAAGTAAGCCATAGAACTAAATACATGCCAGAGAATTTGTCAGTATGTAATCTGACCTGGCCCTTCTTAACCATTTCAGATTTCTTTAGCTTCTTCATAGCGTAGATGTTTCCAGATTTCTTCTCCCGGCATAATCGAACCTGTTGTTTTAGGGATAGTAAATGTATGGGCTAATTGATCTAAAAAAATATTAGTCAAACTAAAAAGATGCTATCAAACACGTTGTTAACAACCATTACCTCACCATAAGCTCCCCTTCCAATTATGGTTAAGAGCTTGAAATCATCAACACACATTCTGTTCCTCTTCATTCGCATGTACTCCGTCTCTTTCCTCTCCAAATCTTTTATCAAATTGATTTGCACCTCCTTGGGAAGATCGGATGTAGCTAGTTTTCTTTCCAACACCCAACGCCTGTAATAGATGCATGCCTCTCAAATTTCATATAGCTTTGGCAAAAGACTTATGAAGCTAGATTATAAGTCAACATCAGTCAATTCTTTCCAGAGTAGAAAATACCCAATTCTCTGTTTTTCTTGTCTTCAAAGGTCAAAGGCACTAAATAAATAGCATAACCACATTAAAGTTGACTACCGTATCGTATTTGCTGGGAAAGAGACTACAGCTCAACCTAATTTACTTAGATTTCTGAACAGCTTCCCATGGCAACCCTCACAAGTTCACACTGTCGCAGCAAACGACATGAAATCAAGCAACCAACGGAAAATCCTTGTCCCAAATCTATCCTTCACTAATTGCCAACAGCAGAAAATAGATCCAGAAGAAACGGAAAAAAAAAAAGATGAAAACGTCGTGCACCTCTCCATCCGCTCCTGAAAGTTCTTCGTATGGTTTCGGTAGTCGTTCTCGATGAACTTCGTCGCTACAGCCACCTTCTCCATTGTCAAGCTCGACCCGGGAATCTCCTCCTTCACTCCCCCCTCATCGGTCTCTTCATCGATATCATCCATGCTCAACCCCTATACAAGCATCCACTACCCTCAAAATCCCAATTTGTTCGTGGTCTCTTCACCCACTACCCAAAAATCGACTCACAACCTTCCCGAAACCTCACAGCTCACTCCCCCCTTCACCGGAAGAGAAAGATATTCTGAGTGAGGATCTTGAGGGTACAGGTAGAAGACAAATAGTTAATTAAATAGTTAATTATAATCAATTCCAGTGAGGAGAGAAGGAAGGAAATAGCCCACTGCCGATGCAAGGAAGGAACATCTCTTCATCTGATTACCACTGTCTCCATTCCAATGCCAACTAAAGCTAGCTCCAACCCCATTTTTGTCTGTCAATTTTTCACTGCAACTAATAGCACCACGAACTAATATGAGAATATTTTTTATAATAAGAAAAAACTATAAATCATATTAACAATATGACTAGAAAATAAATATGATAATAATTTTTATATATTTAACCATAAATAATTATATTTAAAAAATTCCTAAAAGGATAAAAATAAAAAGAAACGGGGAGGAGAAATTATTAGATAAAGGTGAAAGTAGGAAGCTGGTCAAAAAAATATCGAAGTGGTCAAATATAAGAAAACAAATATTTGATTATTATTAATATTTTCTATTTATTAATTTAATATTTTTTTTTAATTGTGCAATGGGATTGGCGGATGGAAAATGCAAAAAAAACTCAAAAGCACATGTACAGTAAAACATAAAATAAAACAAAAGGTAGAAGAATCACGTGTTAGCGATCATGTGACTCTCATCCACCATCACCCTAACCTAAACTGATCATATGCATCATCCAGCTAGATTTGGGATCTTCGCCCTGATGGACGCGGAGAAGTCGTCAACCGTGGTCGGCCTCCTCTCTCTCGGCTCTGCCTTGCAGAATCCGTAGCTCAGGAAACGGAGCTGCTGCGTGTGGATGCAGCGCGATTAGGGAAGAAGTTTCATCCGTTGATAAGTATCTCGAGTCTCTCGTGAGTTTTTGTTATATCGCTATTTTGATTATGATGTGAGCATTGAAAATATAGTGATAACACTACACCAAATATTGTTATACCTCGTTACTTTCATAATATAATTACGAAAAAATAAATTATAATATAAGTAGACTAAATACTTAAATTCTTTAATAATAAATATTATAAAACACTATTGATAAATTTTAATTGCTTGAACGGAATATAATAAACTTAAAAGTTATATTAATAGATAAATAAGACAAAACTTATAAAATTAAATTTATATAATGATGTATAATATGTATTTTATATAAATAGATAATAATTTAATAATCTAAAAATAAGTAAAAAAAATATTTTATTTTTACATGACAATTATGTATAATCTAAATATATAGAATATTTTAATAACTAGTTTAAAATTTTAAATTTAACTAATTAAATATCTAATATTATTATTTAATATCTTACAAGATTTATTAATATAATAAATCTTTACTTATTAATTAAATTTGTACATTTTTATGGGCTTTTCTTGAGCTTTTAGTTGAATTTTCTACAATTTTTTTAATCAATCCATATAAAACTTGTTTGAATTTGTTAACCATTAACCTTATAATTTGGCACATTTTCTAGTATTAAATAACCTTTTAACTTATTTTTTGGCAAAATATTTACCTTATTTACAGTTAGGGTTGATCGGATTTATGAATTCGTTCTCTTTAGTTTTGATTCATATCATTCTCACACTCTTTAAAATGATTTATTTTCAAATCTTTTGTTCATTCATCACCAATATCAAAATACATTAAATTAGAAATATTTATGTTATAGCTAACAATATATTTATCAGATAACTTCCTATTATAATTATTATTAATAAGTTTTAACACTTTAAATAATCGCTCTAATATAAGAAATTTTGATAGTTTTCTATCCGTTCATTCCTCACATATATATGCTAATACAAATCTCTAGATTAAAAATAATATTCTTAAAACTTTTGTTAGCTAGATTAATATTTTCTTGAGTATGTTATTTTCTGTCCAATAGATTAAAACCATAGATAATCTCCAATAGTGATAACTTAGTAACTAAATAAAAATAACGATTATATGCAAATACAACATGTGGTAAATATGCAGTTGAAAATTGAAATTTTGTATTTAATAAAGTATTCCAAGCAAAATAATTTAATATTAATTATTGTAAGCAAAACGTATATTTCAGATAATGTATCACCAATTACATTTTTCTTACAATGCTTACACTTCATCACATAAGGGGATGTATCAATAAATTTCACCCAACTTGCATGATGTTTATTCAGCATGTGTTTCCCCTTAATGTGCTTAAAAGATTCATGATCTATGTGAATCACAAATTCTTTCGATCATAGATTATGCGAAATATACATTGACCAATCTCGAATTTCCTTAATTTCAGTGGCAATGGAAATCCTTTCAAAACTTATAACATATCCAAAAAATACAAGTTTATCCAAACAAACAATAAATATCTTAAAATTCTCAAACAACTTATCTTTCCTTAAAATTTATAACATAATTTTCAAATATTCTGCAAGTTCATTTAAGATTTTATCATATACTCGGATGTCATCAATATATATATAGTCAAACTTTAAAATGATAGCATGCAAGATAGTGTTCATTGATCTTATGATAGTGCTAGATGCATTAATCAATTCAAAAATCACAACTAACCATTCATATAAACCTAGTTTTGTTTCAAATGCTGTTTTCAAATTATTTTTTTCTTTAATTTTAAAATTGGTGATATTCACTCCTGTGATCAAATATTGAAAACAAACAGTTTCCATATAACTCATCTATCATAATATTTAATCGAGGAATAGAGTGAATATACATTACCTTCATACGATCGATGATTCAAAAATCAACATACTTTTGCCAAATTTTATCTTTATTAGTCATTTTCACAACACAAATCATGTTATCCCGTGCATATACCAGCTTCTTAAAATTTAGGATTTAGTGTTGAATTTGATACTTAATTTCTCGAACTGGTGGTAAAACAGGAGTTATCTTCTTAGAAATGACATTTTTGAATTCCTATATAAGAGAAATACTAATGCTCAATAAATATCCAACAATATGGTTAGTAATCGAACCTGTTTATGGTTCGATTCATACGGTTGTACGAAAAGATGGCAAGACCCTAAAACTTTCACGACGCAAGTATGATTCATATGGCAAATATCTGACAATATGGTTCGATTCATACGGTTGCATGACAAGTTTCATCTTATCTTTTATATCTATTGTTTTATCTTCTCTACCTATTTCTATTCTCTTAAAAAAAATAAAAAAAAGTATCATATTCTTCTATCTATCTTCTTTTACCGTAAGTGCAAAAAAAGGAAAAAAAATCAAAACAAATTTGCGCAAAAATAGCAAAAAAAGTAAAAAATTCTATTTTGAGATTAACTATAGTCTATCTGAGTTTATTATTCATTCTAGTCTATTTAAGTTTCATTATTATCTAAGTACATTCTAAGCTCGTACTTAAATTTCTTTATAATTACTTTTTAAAACTATTATTAATTTGTCTTGATTGTTTCTGAAGTTGAACTGTTTCATAAAAATAATTTATTTTTAAATTTAATTAAGATGGAAAGAAGACAAATGAGTGATAAAATGCAAGAGTATTTTAAATCTACAAGAAAAAAACTATTTAAGTGTGAAACAAGAGTGTTTGAGAGAAATATGTGAGGGAGAGTTGTCAGGATCACAATGCCCAACGATAAAGAAATGCTATGAACGAAGAAGGTTTCATACTGCCCATTAAAAACATACAGTGGAAAGCAATGAATAGTAAAATGAAATATATTGTGAATTTTGAATTTGAGCCACTTTATATGTGAATGGATCGTTTGGAGGAATGTGTGAGACGACACTCACATCAACATACTTCCACTGAACGACTATGGAGCATTCAATCTCGATGTTTCGATCCACAAGAACTAGGGGATTTCGATGATCTCCAAGTTAATCACGATAACCTCAATCTCAATTCCTTCAATCAACATATGACAAATAGGAAATATGGCAAGACCCCAAAACTTTCACGACCCAAATACAAAAAGATAAAATATACTTTGTTTATTTGAGAAACAAGGAATTAAATATATATACGTCACACTCAAATTCTCTAAGAAGAACTATTAGAAAAACCGAGTGATAAATCTTGATTGCTTGAACACCACAAGTAAAAACCTGATAAGTTCAAAAGTTTTTTCAATAAATAAAGAAAACAAAACTTACAAAATTGAATTTTCAAAATGTATACTTCAATGTTGTGTAGTATGTTTTTTATAGGCACAGATAACAACTTAATAGGCTAAAAGATAAGGAAAAATATTATTATAGTTACATGACAATTATATCTAATCTAAATATCTATAATATTTTAATAACTAATTTTAAAAATATGAACTTGACTAATTAAATATTTAATATTATTATTTAATATTTTAAAATATTTAATATTATTATTTAATATTTTAAAATATTTATTATATTAATAAATCTTTACTTATTAATTAAATTCCTACCTTTACTTTTCTTATACTATTCAAATGGGTTTCCACTTTTATTTTCTATTATTTTTTTAATTCGCTCATATAAAAAAATTAATTTTTTAATCATTAACCTTGTCATTGGACTAATATTTTAGTATCAAATAACATTTAACTCATTTTGTGATAAAGTATTCGCGTACTCTTTATAAATACGGTTGATTATACTTATGAATTTATTATCCATTTAGTTAAATTTACATTAAAAATCATATATTTATATGCTTTTTTACTTATGAGCTTTTATCTTTATCACCTCTTTTTGCGGCCATAATTAGACATTTTGATGATCAAATTTGTATTTAATGGTTTTTTTTTGTTTTGTAACTGAAAATTTGTGTATACATTGTTAGATTTGATTCGAGTTTCCTGGATGATCCGTTATTTTCCTTCTTTCTGAGGTCATGCTAAGCGCATACCTGTCAAGTAAGAATGCTCTACCCTTCTCTTTCAATTTTCATGAGTTTCAATAGTCATAATTCTACATATCTCGCTCTCTAACCTGTAATAGAATTTTATGCCTATTAGATAGTGAAATTCTATTCTGGCAATCTATACTTATTCTATCTCAACATTGTTCTCCAGTTTTTAAGATGTCGAGAGGCATGGCTCACTGGAATCCTTAAGGACCTGGACTAGAAAATCCCTCTCGAATATATGAAAGGGATGATACATTGTCACAGGACACATCTATTTGATGTTGTTAATCAATATCGAGCAATTTTTGGTGATGATACATCTGGAAGTGAAGAAAACTATGATGGTGGCCTTATTTTAGCTGGGCCATGCATCAGATTACCTCGCATCTGAAAACTCTGAAAGTCATGCTTCCCAAAATAATCGAAGGAGGATCTCTGTCCAATATTCTAGATCAGTGCATGGTAAGAGGATTTTATACAACTTCTTTCTCCATCGCCCCTGATTTACTGTTGGAAACTAGACCTCTTTTAAGCAAATTATGGTCTTGTTACAATAATTTTGTTCTCATTATTAGTTCAAAGTTTGATTAGTCACATGATTTTATAATCAGCTTGCTCAATTATCTTGTTGCAGGACTGTGCTATGGGTCTTGGATGGGTTGGACTTAATTTCCCAGGCTTGCTTCTGTAGCTCTTTGAAGAGTAAAATGCCTTTTTTTCTCTTTCTACCTGCAATTGTTTTCTTTGTCATATTTATGCTAAATTAACTTTTATTCCTTGTAGGGCAGTTCTAAATCTGTTTGTGAAGAATATGAGTACGGCAGTTGATAATTTTCAGGTTATGTTGCATAATGCTGCTTTTTTTCTTGTTTCATCTAGAAAGTTTATTATCACTTCCTACCTAATTTGTTTTAGTTTTCAAATCAAGAGGTCTGCCCAGCTGTATATCTGTTTTAGCTCAACTGTCACTTGCTGTCATTGATATAGTTGGTCTTGGATTCTCACCGGTGGGTCCATCTCCCAGCAGTTGGTTTTCCAACCAACTATGTGTATGAAGAAAATCGAGAAGATGTTGCTCCCTCCATATCTTATGGAACATCTACCTCTTGCTGTGTTTATTAATAGTGTTATAGCTCTTCCTTTTAGCAAAAAAAAAAAATAAACATTATTATTTTCAGTTCATTATTTAAAATGCTTTTCTTTCTCAATTTACCAATGCTTAATTTTTGGTGTTAGTATAAATGTATCTGACAATAAATAAACTACGATTCCGTGCTCCAGTTAGATTGAAGTATATTCTTACTCAAAAACTAATTTACTACTTATATATAATTCCAATTATATGTCGAGCATTTATAGAGCTCTGGTCCTTTCTCCTTAGTCCTTACCACAATACTCAACTTTAACATGAGGTTCTAACATGGTGCTATTGTGCCACTTGCTTTGGCAGTTATTATGGTTTAGTAGTTCGCATAAATCCAATTATATTTAAGATAACTTCTTGTCTTTTTTTATGTAACTGTACAAATTTTATCAATCGAGTAATTTCGTGCGAGTACGAGTAATACACCATAATATAGGTATAATGAATAGATAATAAAAAAAGATCTATAATAAAAATGTATATGAATAAGAATTATATAAAAAAATTAACATGTATATGTTAATTAAGTTCACCAAAATAAAAAAAAAATGAAAATTTCACTTCGCCATTTAGACCCTATCTCTCTTTTTATTTATTATATAATATTTTACCAATTGAATATTATGTCGGTTTTTTAAAGATAAAAATTAAAATTAATTTTTATATAAATAATTAAGATAAAATTATTGAATAAGGGGAATATGTAAAGCTCGTGTGGACTACTCTAGAATTAGCTCATACTATCCTAAATCCATGTCGTTTCAGTCCTACTACCATCCTCAGCTGCGGGCTCATATAAATTATTGCTATTTTTTATACTTTTGTTGTTGGTGAACCTTTCATTTATAGAATGGTATATTTTTTATTTTATGCCATTTCCCGCCTAAGCAATTTTAAAATGAAAATTCTTTCGATTCTAAATTAGTTTTTATATTATAAGTATTGGTACTTTAGCTTAATTCTGCATATCCATGGTATACTATCTATATTCCTACATTATATTCTGATATGATGTAATAGTCTCTTATATAAAGATCTCAATATAATATAACTATACAAATTATGAATACGCTTAATTAAACACTTAATTATATTAAAGTGAAAATTTTTAAATCTCACACTGAGCATTTTAAAAACAATAATATTATTTATATAATGGATCTACGAAATAATTATTTACCGAGTTTGGTAACGTAAGCCTGTAATCCTAGAGTAGGCATTGAAGTGATGGAACAAGGCATTTAATGAATTGGGCTGATCCTTCAGGCTAACCACTGGTCCGCCCTCTTCAAGATTAGAGTTGGTTCGTTTGCTTTGGGCCAAGGCTCGGGTCACTCGATTCCTAAAGTGGAGGGTAAAGCGTGAGGCTGGTTTTACAGAGGAGCGACCACTTCCTTCTCCTTTCAGTGAAAGGATTACGGGCCAGTGCCTCGTTGGGCTTGTGGGCTCGTGGGCTCATCATCGTTAGACTAAAAATATAGGAATATATTATTGTTTTTACAAGTTACAACAATAAACATATTTAACATGTTCAAATACTATTTATTTTGTGACAACTTATTTGGGGTGTTTTGGATCAATGTAATTGACATTTAATTACAGCAAGAAAAAGGGTAAATATCTACATTTAAAAATTAATCTAAAATATCAAATACAAGTAGAAGGGATGTGTAATGAATTAATTCTTAAGACTTAATTTTAAAATATAAATCTGTATTATCATTCAAAATTAAGTAAAAAGTAGTACAAAATAAATAATAAAAGGAATAAGAGAATGAGGTTATTTTTAATAACAAACTTTGTGTTGTTGGACAAATTAGTTGAAATCATACTACAAGAAAATACTCCTTATCCACAAAGTAGTTACACTCCTCCATCTCTTGCAATAATTCCTAGACAAACATCATTTATCAGTGGGTCCCAAGCTGCATGGCACATTATGTTCACCTTTTTTGGAGGAGAAGGTTGCCATCTAACCATAGAAACATTTTGAGACAGAGTAGAGGGTATATAGGTGGTATCATTAAGATGAACAAAGGATCCTACTCAATCACATCAATAGTAGTCCTTCTAATGTTGTTTGCAGGGGAAGTAGGAGGGAGAGCCCTTATGAAGTGTTTCATTCCTACTCTTCCAAATTTCTAAAAAGTAAAAGCAATCTTACTAAAGGAAAATTTTCTGTCACTACCTGAGGGACCAGCTCAAGGATGGGTATTCTTCATTAGTAGAAACATCAGTTGTCTTCTGCATTTGCTCCATTCCATTGTATCTTTTTATACTTCATCTGATGCACTTGTGCATCTCCAGGACTTAGCCTAGTTGGGATGCAACAATTATGATCAGCCTCTTCATTGTGTTCCGAGCTCTAAGTATATCTGCAAACACCGCAGGACCCTACCTCCAAAAGATTTATTTCATACTCACAAAGCGGTTGTTGGATACTCTCGGCCTACAAAAAAAAATCTACCTCAAAGATCTTCCCATAGAATTAGTCTCATTTTCATGGGGCAATGACACTGCCTTACATTACATAACAAAAAGCTGGAACTTTTCCTGAGTAAAAACTATTTCCTTCTTAGGGTTTTGCTAAACCGATTGATGGCTCCACATCGAGAAAAAAAAATCTCACCTTCTCGGGAGATGAAGCATGATATTCTGTGGATGATACCTTTTGATTCTAGGTGAACTAAGGAATAAAGCATATTTTGTAATGCTATTCTCCATCATTACTAGAGATGATATTCCATTCCATCTTTCACCTTCTCACCTGCTACTCTATTTGTGTTATGAGATGCGTAGGTTATTAAGTTTATCGCTTACCTGTTTGCATGTATAATTTTTATAAATATTATATTATTAACTTATTGCCCATTTTATTTTTTATAAATATTATATTATTAACCCTATTAATTAGAATATAAAGGGAGGGTGAAGCCTGAGGTCATGCCACCTTTTCTTACTATTTTAATTTTTATAGTCTATCCATGCCTCTATCCATTCCATGCAAATACAGAATCAACAAAATTACCATTTTCACTACAATACCATCGTGATATGCCTCTGTATTCCGGGTTACCAATGTCACAAGCTTGAACCTAGGTAGCCCATTTGGTCCACAAGCTCCTCAAAATTATCGCTCCAGCCCATGCAATTTTCATCAACCACCAAGTCCTCATTTTTTATAACAAATTCTGGATCTTCACCATGCATTGCCAGTAGCACATCTTCTTCCTGTCCAGGCCGCGGATGCTCATCCTTCAGCATATCCTCACCTATTAGCTCCTCCAGTATCGTGTCGTTCGTTCAGTATATCCAAATCATCTGGCCTGAACAATAACGACCCTATATGCGTCTCCACGGCATCCACCTGTTCTTGTTCTTGGGTGACCTCTTCCTGTCAGATCCCAATAAGCTTCACAATCTGCTTTGTTAACTATTAGTATCTAAATCGATAGACAATAAAATTTGTCCGTGTTCATTTTCAAATGTTAGAACAAGAAAGTATAACATTTACCAACCCACAGTCACTTTCCTGGTAATTAAGCTAAAATAAAAGTGATCAATTGTTCCTCGGAGGATTAGCTTCATTAGTGAACTTAATGTGTTTATTACCTGCAAGTTGTTGGTGGTGGAACTGGTAGCCAATCTCCTCTTCCTCCTGACCTCCAGGCCTCTATCATCGCCTCTCCTCACCATCAAATTCTGAAAGGAGGGGTTATTCAGGGCCCTAGCGAGGAAGCTCATCATATTCTGCTGCTTCCTCTCAGTGCTCCTCAAGCGATTCTCAAGGGCCGAGATCTGGACCCTCGACTGCTCCTGGTCAGACCTCAGCTTAGCAACCTCGGTCAACAGCAAGCCCCTGTCCCGTTTCAGTATCTCAATGTCGGAATCTAGCCCAAACTGCCCTATTTCCAAACACGACCCCGCCACACCTTGCTGGTGCTGCTGTTGGACGGTCAGGCCCTGAAGATGAAAGACATTTTGATGCCTCCCACGCTTGATATTCTTGAGGAGGTGCTTCTGTCCACCGAGGAAGGCCTCATTCGCAAATTCCCACCTGTCTGAATCGACTTTCCGAAAGCCCTGCAGTTGATTCAATCCGAGGATATCTCAGCCACATTTAACGGAAAAAATCGCCTAGAAAAATTACATGCGATTCCAAAATCTCCTACACGATTGTTTCGGCGGTTCAGGATTTCTTTTAGCCTTTTGGAACTCAAGCAAGATCGATATTCAATCAATGCAGAGGAATCGGAGCAAGGAGGTGGTAATGAGTAATCGGAGAGTGAGAGAGATTGCTTCTTACGTAGGTGTTGAGCTGGCGGATGAAGCTGGAGAAGTTGTTGTGCTTGAAGTACCTTGGGAGGAGGACGGCGGATAACCTGTGGGAGTCCCAGACGATGAAGCTGTTCCTGGCGGCGCTCCATGACACGATCGGGTCGGTGTCGGGGTCCTCCACCATCTCGAACGTCTTCGTGAGGAACGGCAGAAGGCTAGCCGCGTTCAGGCCCTCGATCGGCCGCGCCTGCGAATCGGATGGTGGTGATGGGGGTGGTGCCTCCCCTCTTCCTCATCTTCGAGTTTAATGATAGTTACTTCCTCAATTAAAGCAAGCGATCGCTAATTAGTAATTTTCATCAGGTGAGCAGTGTTTTGGGAATTTGGTTGTTTGTGGAGGGATAGATTCGTAATCGTGGCGTTTTTCTTATAAGGGGAAGTGGATAGAAAGTTCTAGAAATATTTAATAAGATTGAAATCAGATATTTTTTAAACATTGTCGTAAAGCTTAGGGCACACGTGGCAGTGTCCTCAGTCCCACTATGACTTTTTGCTGGGAGCTGAAATATTTATAGACTTTCTTCTTCAAAGCGATTGAATTTGATGGGTCGGGAAGCGTGGATTCATCTGGGCCGTTGAAATTGGCCACTTAGCCAAGTGAAGTTTCTAGCACAACACCTTTATAGTCGTTTCCAGTAAGATTAGCTTGCCATCATAATTCCTCCAAAAGCACAAGCATTCCATTCACTACCTTCTCTTTCTCCTCTTTTAGTATGTGAAGTTGGTATCCCCTTCTTGGGGATTTGGATTGAATTAGGCAATACAGATTTTATTGGAGTAGTAAGATAAGGTGGAAAATTAAGGCGTGTGAACGAAAAAAAAAGGAAGGGCGGAATGGAGGAGATAAATAAAGAAAATCATACAATTAGCATACATACTTTATAAGCCTTGTCCTTGCACTGACCTAACAGATCCGGCATGCTCATGACCAGTCGGAACAACGGAGATATTCGCCTGGCGGTCAGAAGGTGAATTTCCATATCTTGGTACGGAGATACACTTTGCACTGAGAGCCGTCCAGCGTGGCCACTGGGGGAGACTTCCCTTTGGGAGCTACCACTCCCTTGATCCCATCACACACCACTCTGATCCCAACCTTCTTGCTCTGAAGCTTCCCGGCTTTGGCCTTCACCTTGGTGTCCATCAGAATCCTCAGCGGGATCCCGCTCGCACGCTGGAGGTCGGACCGGAGGGACTTCACGGAATCGGTATCGAGGTTCCCGGAGCTCGCCGACACGGTGATGCTCTTGAAGACCGTCTGGTTCTTGGGGCTGCTGACAAACGCCGGCAGGGAGGAGTTCCCGACGGGGACGTCGCCGGAGAGGAATGTAACGTCGAAGGGGTCGTAGAAGAAGGTGAAGTAGTGGTTGTTGGCGTTCCTCGACCAGAGGGTGAGGTTGAAGGAGGTGGAGAGGTGGGAAGAGGCGGTGGAGGGGTCGGTGGTGAGGTTAAGGGCCCTCGTCCCGGACGAGGAGGGAGAATTCTGGGCGGTGGGGACGGTAGAGGATGTAGAAGATAACGCCGGCAGTGGCGGCGAGGAGGAGTAGTATGAGAAGGGCGAGGATTGTCCAGAAGCAGCAGCAGCAGACCGTGCACCGGCACTGACGGCGATAGCGGCGGCGGTGGTGGGAAGCGGGGTTCGGGCGGTAGAGCTGGGTCTTCCCGGAAGGCTGTGGTGGGGCGGCTATGCCATTGGTGGAGGCTCTGCCATTGACCGTGGTTGCTCCACCGTTGGGGGCGGCCGCAGAGGGCTTCTCCGACCGGTAGACCATGTCTGTCATCTTTATCTCCGACAGAAGTTGTTTGAAGAGATAGTTTTCCTGTCTTTCCTTCACTCGATTCAGCTGTGAGTTTGATGAGCGGAGTTAGATTTGGAGGAGACAGACACACACAGCCCAACGAATCTCTTTGCACAAGTCGGAGAGCTAACCTAGTGGTAAAGTTCAGTGAAAGTGAATCCGAGATAGAATGCATATATACCTGTTAGATTAGGTAAGAGCTTGAAACTCACCCAAAGAGTTCTGTGCACGGGTAACTTCCATACCAGACCGACCCGAGTATGGATCAAAACCCCAATTAGGCTGAAAGAAAATTATCTCGTGTCATTAGGAATATGTTCAAAATGTTATCTTGGGTATACCTCATGTGAAGAAAGTTGAGGAGGTGGCGAGCATTGCCTTTATGGTTTTGCATTTGCTTGTAGCAAGCATAGAATGGTGCGTGATCAAGATTTTATCCACCGGAGACTAACAATTATTATATGAATTGGATCCTTATGCCCATTAAATTATTTAAATTTAAATTTGAATTAAATGATCATACAAATATTTATATTTTATTAAAAAATTTAGTCGGCTTTTATTAATTGATGTCTTGGCAACACACATTACAGATTGGAGCGGAGGACACAAAGACTCCTATAAGCTTTTCACTTTCACCTTTCAACTTTATTACTTTTTTTTTGTCTCTGAATGTAGGATACAAGGGGAGTGGTGCAAACGTGCCACATAAAACGACAAAATTCATATGTATTCTTGTTAGGAAGTGCAAGCATCTAAATTAAACAAAAACACTTATTTAAAGGCTTGTATAGTTCTGTGGTTGATATACTGATGAAATGTAGTGTTAGTTGTCACTTTGCACGTTACTTGTTGATTAATCACATCCTTAGATTCAATGTGATCGCTCCTTCATGACACCCTGAGATCAACCATTGAGAAACTCAGGCTTGTTTCTTCCTTTTTCTTGAACTTTCTACGATTCTTTACTTGCGGTATGTTGTTTGATGGTGGTAGCGTCAAGCTGTAGTGAAGGAAATATAACTAATGAATCAGAGGCCCATACCCCGAGTTAGATGGAATGACCGGAAGAAATTGGCCCGATTCTAATAGCCTCTATTCTATGAAGTGTTTTTGCTAGAAAGGCTTTATCGTCTAAGAGGGTCACATAATGAAGCTTTATGTTGAGCCGAAAAAAGAGGGTTACATGGGAATATGTATGTGGGTATTGAAATGGCCATATCACATCATGAGTATGGAGAGGTTAAAATCACATATGTGGTTGATGGATGTTTCTCATTTGAATTTAAGGATGAGCTAAATATTTAGAAAGTAAAGATTAGATTAATTATGATGAGATAAAACTATGATTTAAATATTAAATTAACTCGAAATTAATAAAAAAAAATAGGTAAATGGGTAAATAAATAAAATTTTAAAATAAAAAAGAAAAGAAAATACAAAGTCCGGCCGAATCACTCAAATTAATGGAGTCGGCTCAACATTATTCCCCACTAGATAAAATTCTATTCCTCGCATCTCTTTCCCCTCCATTTTTCAATGTTTATTCAGTAAAATCAATCTAAAAAATTTGTTTTTAATCAAATTGTACGTAAAAAAATTTTAAACTAAGTTTCTGAACTTTTATTATAAAAAATTTAGTTTCTGTAGGATAAGCTCAAGTAATGAAAGCGGTAAGTTACATACAGCTTGAAAATATACACACTAGTAAAAAAATCTTATAAAAATCTCACTTTTTAAATCAAATCTTACCTTATAAAAGATATAATTTAACTCGTAAATTTCTTTTCGACATCTAATCTAAAAGTACTTTCAACCAAATCTTTATAAGTGAGTGGAAAATTGCTCTTGAAATTGGGTAATTAGAAAAAATAAATTGCACTATTTCTTTTGACCAAAGCTGCATACGTGAGTGAAAAATCTCCCTTAAAATTGGGTAATTATAAAAAATAAACTGTACTATTTCTAATCAACACATGTCACGAAAACCTCCATAAAAAATTCAATTTTGAATAGATTTTTATGTAAAAAAAGTATAAGTCAACTCAAAACTTACTATTAAATTCCATTAAAATGAATTTAATTATTTACCTATCATTTGATCAAATATATCTACAAAAGTTAGATGTAATTTATTCATTTTGATTACAAGCAACAAAGTTCAAATGATCGATTATCTCTCTTTTAATCTCCAAATAACCTCATTCTTATTCGTATAGGACGTCATCAATCTCCTCTACAACAATGTAGTCTTCTCCGAGAATAAGGTAACCTTCCCCAGCTTTGTGGAACCTATAAATGCAACTATATATTCCATTTAGAAAAATTGGTCTTCATTCCTAATCATTTTTGCCTCCTGGTAACCCCCGATAAGTTATGTGGGATCTCAGCTACCTTTCCCTTACATCAAAGGTTGCCTCCACAAATTACTGAAAGATTTCCGATCAAATTTTTTATTTTTACTATTTCGTCCAAGTTGGAAAATTTGTAGACTATTTTGCAAAAGGGTGAAATTTGGGGAGAAATGCGATAGATGAAAATTTCGGGATTAAAATGTGTTTTGTGAAAAGTTTGGAGTCTTATATGTGATTTTTAAAAGTTTGTGTACTAAGGTGTGAATTTTAAAAGTTGGGGAATAAAATGTAATTTTAGAAAAATTAAATACCAAAAATAATATTTATAAATATAAAAGATAAAAATAAAATATTCGGAAGTTAGAGGCTCAAATAGAAGATTTTATAAATTAAAGGAACAAAATGAGAATTTTTGAAAGTTGAAGGGCAAAAATTTTTAATTTGAAAGTTTTGGAATAAATATAAAAATTTGAGAAAATATGGAATTTTAAAAATATGAGTGGCAAAAGTGTAATTATTAAAATGTGTGAAGGGCCGAAGTGTAAAATTTGAAAATGTGAGGAAAAAAAATTTAATATGCGGGAGATATAAATCAAAGTATAAGTTGGGAAAATGGAAGTGAAATGTAAATAGAGAACTTTGAGAATGTTAGGATCCGACCTAATTTCTTATCGGATCTGTAAACAACTCGCCATATTTTTTCGATTTTACAACAATAGGCGTCTTGTTATGTAAGTCCAACATGACTTAATGCTCAAAATAAAATATTTCGAAATATGTTTTCCAAATATTTATTTGAAATAGAAAAATATGTTCAATAAACAATACCATAACTAAGTATCGAATGAAAGAAGTACCTTTAGTTTATTATAACTTTCCATAATCTCAGTGTGTCTCTTTATTCTTTAGTTACCTAAAAGTAGTATTGGGAGGGGTGAGCAATAAAACCAATGAATAAGATTGACTAATACCATGACATCATGTTTACGGTTCGTCACATACTATGGGGTTGTTGGACGACTAGTATATGATAAGTGCAGTTTTATCATGCTAGTGAGTAATGAAGCTCGGAGTAGCTTCCTACACGCTGAGACCAGGGCGAGGTCAGAATGAGATCTCGTCCCATATAAAGGAAACAAAATACATTTGGGTCGGACGGGTAATGTACACTCAGAGTCAAGGTAGAAGTCGAGTACTTCTATTCTATTAGGGTGGATGTAAATACGCTTCGATCCCCAAGTGGGTGCAATCGGAATATTGCATCTGTGAACATTTATACCTTTTATGATAAATAGTATGTGATCGTTTGCTAAACACCTCCCGAACAAGTGGAAATATTAAAAGAGCTGAACTTACATAATAGTAAACAAAAATAATGATTTGAAAGTTGTGTTTTAAAACTTATCCTAATGATTTGAAAGTTGTGTTTTAAAACTTACCCTAACACCAGCTCATAGTTGTAGAAACTCACTCACTCCCCTTTAAATTTTTTTAAAAAAATAAGACAACTCTCGAAGAAATTTCGAGTACATAACCCTTCCGTTAGGTATTTTAAAATTTAAACTATTAATTTTTGTATAATACTATTATAGGGAACAAAAATAGAAATTACACATGACTACTCGCGGTTTTAAAAAGTGATAATTTTTACTAGGTCAAACGGAGTGACAAGTTACTCATGATATTTTGACCAAACCAGATTAGGACGTAACAATGAGAATTTACTATCCTCTTTAATTGTCTTACTGTCGAGGTTAGTTGATTATTTCCATGGTGTGGTAGTATTTTAGGGAGGGGTTGATTACTTGCTGAGAAATATTTTCGAGACAATACATCAAGTCTCCTAGTTTGACTTAAATCCCTGATGTAAGTATAATTTAAATAAGGTAATTACTCTAATATTATCACATTTTGGAAGATTACGATCGACTTCCGATCACTTACCCCCAAAATACAATCCATGTACCTTTCCTTTAATTACTCTTCTCTCTTTCTCCATGGAAAATACTTATTCTCAATCAATCATTTGTTATCAGGATGATTTTTGTTTCTCCGTGAAAAATACTTATTCTTAATCAATTATTTATTATCGGGATAGTTTTTTTATTTATTATCGGGATAGGTTAAAATCATAAATGCAGTTTATAGATGTTTCTCATTTGAATTTAAGAATGAGCTAAAAATTTAGAAAGTAAAGGTCATGGTTTAATTGTTAAATTAACTCGAAATTAACAAATTTTGTTTGGGTAAATGGATAAATAAGTAAAAAATTTAAATAAATAAAAAATGAAAAAATAGAAAATACAAAGTCCAATCAATCCATAAACTTAAATTAATGGAACCGATTCCTACCGTCTCTTTTCCACCCATTCCTTTGTTCGCGTACTGGTGCACGTATTCAATAAAATTAATCTAAAAAATTCGTTTTTTATCAAATTACACGTTATAAAAAATAGAAAAACTAAAGCTAAGTTCCTAAACTTTCATTATAAAAAAATTTAGTTTCTTCATAACATTTGAGTGGTCGGAGCTGCAAGTTACAATTTGGAAATATACGCTACAAAAAAAAATATTACAAAAACCTCAATTTTTGATCAAATCTCACCCCCATAAAAAAATATGATTGAACTCAATTTTTTTTCGACATCTTATCTAAAAATACTTTCGACCAAATATTTATAAATTAGTGAAAAATTACTCTTTAATTTAGATTATTAGAAAAAATTAATTATATTATTTTAATGAAAAGTCCAATTTTTTAAATATGGTCACAAAAACTTCAATGAAAAATCTAATTTTTAGTCAATTTTCATACAAAAATTTATAGATCAGCTCAAAGTTTCCTCTTGACGTCCTTTAAATATTTACCTATCATTTGGTCAAATTTTTCTACAAAAATTAAGTATAGTTTATACATTCAGATTATAAGCAACAAAGTTCAAACGATCATTTTCCCTTTTTCTATCCCTAATTCTTATCCCTATGAGACCTTCTCGGTGTAGTTTTCTCCAAGAAGATGGTAACCTACGCAACTTTGTTGAACCTAGAAATGCGACCATATATTCCATTTAGAAAAAATTCGTCTTCATTTCTAACCATTATTACCTTCTCTAGTAAATGGTAATAAACGTTAGGAAACCCCAGTAAACGCTAAAAAATGCTAAGAAATCCTAAAAAAACCCAAAAAAATGCTAAGAACACTTAAGAAACCCTAAAAAACACAAAGAACCGCTAAGAAAGCCTAAGGAACACTTAGAAACCCTAAAAACACTAAGAAACGCTAAGAAACTCAAAAAAACCCTATAAAACCCAAAGAAACGCTAAGAAAACCAATAAAACCCTAAGTAACACTAAGAAACCCCAATGAATACTAAAAATTGCTAAGAAACGCTAATAACCCTATAAAACCCTAAAAATGCTAATAAACCCAAATAAACACTAAAAATGGTAATAAACGCTAGAAAACCCTAGTAAATGCTAAGAAATCCAAAAAAACACTAAGAAACTCTAAGAAATGCTAAATAGCGCTAAGAAACCTTAAAAACACAAAGAAACCCCAAGAAACGCTAAAACAATGCTAAGAAACGCTAAGAAACCTTATGAAACCCTAAGAAACACTAATAAATCCTAGAAAAACCTAAGAAATGGTAATAAACGTTAGGAAACCCCAGTAAACGCTAAAAAATGCTAAGAATTCCTAAGAAACCCAAAAAAATGCTAAGAACACTTAAGGAACCCTAAGAAACCCAAAGAAACGCTAAGAAAGCCTAAGGAACGCTTAGAAACCCTAAAAACACTAAGAAACGCTAAGAAACTCAAAGAAACCATATAAAACCCTAAAAAACGCTAAGAAAACCTATAAAACACTAAGTAACACTAAGAAACCCCAATGAAAGCAAAAAATTGCTAAGAAACGCTAATAACCCTATAAAACCCTAAAAATGCTAATAAACCCAAATAAACACTAAAAATGGTAATAAACGCTAGAAAACCCTAGTAAATGCTAAGAAATCCAAAAAAATACTAAGAAACTCTAAGAAATGCTAAATAGCGCTAAGAAACCTTAAAAACACAAAGAAACCCCAAGAAACGCTAAAACAATGCTAAGAAACGCTAAGAAACCTTATGAAACCCTAAGAAACACTAATAAATCCTAGAAAAACCTAAGAAATGGTAATAAACGTTAGGAAACCCCAGTAAACGCTAAAAAATGCTAAGAATTCCTAAGAAACCCAAAAAAATGCTAAGAACACTTAAGGAACCCTAAGAAACCCAAAGAAACGCTAAGAAAGCCTAAGGAACGCTTAGAAACCCTAAAAACACGAAGAAACGCTAAGAAACTCAAAGAAACCCTATAAAACCCTAAGAAACGCTAAGAAAACCTATAAAACCCTAAGTAACGCTAAGTAACACTAAGAAACCCCAATGAATGCTAAAAATTGCTAAGAAACGCTAATAACCCTATAAAACCCTAAAAATGCTAATAAACCCAAATAAACCCTAAAAATGGTAATAAACGCTAGAAAACCCTAGTAAATGCTAAGAAATCCAAAAAAAATGCTAAGAACCCTTAAGGAGCCCCAAGAAACCCAAAGAAATAATAAGAAAGCCTAAGAAATACTTAGAAACACTAAAAGAAGCATATGAAACCCTAATAAATGCTAAAAAACACTATAAATGGCTAAGAAACCATACCAATCGCTAAGAAACCCTAAGAATCCCTAAGAATCCCTAAGAAATGCTAAGAAGCCCCAAGAAGACCTTAAAAACCCTAAGAAATGCAAAGAAACCCTAAAAAATCCTAAAAACCCTAAGGAACAATAAGAAATGCTAAGAAACCCAACAAAACACTAAGAAAGTCTAAGAAATGCTAAATAGTGCTAAGAAACCTTAAAAAAACAAAGAAACCCCAAGAAATGCTAAAACAATGCTAAGAAACGCTAAGAAACCTTATGAAACCCTAAGAACGCTAAGTAACACTAAGAAACCCCAATGAATGCTAAAAATTGCTAAGAAACGCTAATAACCCTATAAAACCCTAAAAATGCTAATAAACCCAAATAAACACTAAAAATGGTAATAAACGGTAGAAAACCCTAGTAAATTCTAAGAAATCCAAAAAAACACTAAGAAACTCTAAGAAATGCTAAATAGCGCTAAGAAACCTTAAAAACACAAAGAAACCCCAAGAAACGCTAAAACAATGCTAAGAAACGCTAAGAAACCTTATGAAACCCTAAGAAACACTAATAAATCCTAAAAAAACCTAAGAAATGGTAATAAACGTTAGGAAACCCTAGTAAACGCTAAAAAATGCTAAGAAATCCTAAGAAACCCAAAAAAATGCTAAGAACACTTAAGGAACCCTAAGAAACCCAAAGAAACGCTAAGAAAGCCTAAGGAACGCTTAGAAACCCTAAAAACACTAAGAAACGCTAAGAATCTCAAAGAAACCCTATAAAACCCTAAGAAACGCTAAGAAAACCTATAAAACCCTAAGTAACGCTAAGTAACACTAAGAAACCCCAATGAATGCTAAAAATTGCTAAGAAACGCTAATAACCCTATAAAACTCTAAAAATGCTAATAAACCCTAAAAATGGTAATAAACGCTAGAAAACCCTAGTAAATGCTAAGAAATCCAAAAAAAATGCTAAGAACCCTTAAGGAGCCCCAAGAAACCCAAAGAAATAATAAGAAAGCCTAAGAAATACTTAGAAACACTAAAAGAAGCATATGAAACCCTAATAAATGCTAAAAAAACACTATAAATGGCTAAGAAACCATACCAATCGCTAAGAAACCCTAAGAATCTCTAAGAAATGCTAAGAAATGCTAAGAAGCCCCAAGAAGACCTAAAAAACCCTAAGAAATGCAAAGAAACCCTAAAAAATCCTAAAAACCCTAAGGAACAATAAGAAATGCTAAATAGCACTAAGAAACCTTAAAAACACAAAGAAACCCCAAGAAACGCTAAAACAATGCTAAGAAACGCTAAGAAACCTTATGAAACCCTAAGAAACACTAATAAATTCTAGAAAAACCTAAGAAATGGTAATAAACGTTAGGTAATCCCAGTAAATGCTAAAAAATGCTAAGAAATCCTAAGAAACCCAAAAAAATGCTAAGAACACTTAAGGAGCTCCAAGAAACCCAAAGAAATAATAAGAAAGCCTAAGAAATACTTAGAAACACTAAAAGAACCATATGAAACCCTAATAAATGCTAAAAAAACACTATAAATGGCTAAGAAACCATACCAATCGCTAAGAAGTGCTAAGAAATCCTATGAATCCCCCAAAAGCATTAAGAAACCCTAAAAATGCTAAAAAAAACTCTAAGAAAACCTAAAAGCCCTAAAAAAACCTAAGTCACCTTAAAAACTCTAAAAACCAGAAACTTTAAGAAACACTATGTAACCCTAAAAACCCTAAGAAAACCTAAAAACCCTAAGAAACCTTAAAAACTCTAAGAAACTCTAAAAAATGCTAAGGAAAGCTAAGAAACCCTTAAAAACATTAAGAAACACAAGAAACTATAAAAAATGCTAATAATCGCTAAGAAACCCTATGAAACACCAATAAACCCTAAGAAATAATAATAAACGTTAGGAAACCCTCGTAAATGCTAAGAAATACTAAGAAATCCTAAGAAACCCTAGTAAATGCTAAGAAACACTTAAAAACACTAAAAAATGCTAACACAACCTATCAATCCCTAAGAAATGTTAAGAAGCCCCCAAAATCGTTAAGAAATTGCCAAGTAACCCTAAAAAAACCCTAAAAATGCTAAGAAAACCTAAAAACCCCTTAAAATCCCTTAGAAAATCCTAAGAAACATTTAAAACTCTAAGAAATGCTATGAAATGCTAAGAAAAGCTAATAAACCCTAAGAAACACTAAAAAAATGCTAAGAAACCCTAAGAAACTCAAAAATACCCTAAGAAATGCTAAGAAACTATAATAAACAATAAAAAACCTACAAAACATTAAGAAACCCAAAAAACTCTAAAAAATGCTAAGAATCTCTAAGAAACCCTATGAAACATCAATAAACCCTAAGAAACGGTAAGAAACATTAGAAAGCCCTAGTAAACGCTAAGAAAATCCTAACAAACGCTATAAAACTTAAGAAATGCTAAGAACACTTGAGGAACCATAAGAAACGCTAAGAAACTGTAAAAAATCCTATTGAACCCTAAGAAATGTTAATAAACACTATAAAATCCTAGTAAACGCTAAGAAATCATAAAAAAAAACATTAAGAAACGCTAAAAAAATGCTAAGAAACCCTTGGAAACGTTAATAAACCCTAAGAAACCCTAAGAAAGGGTAAAAATGCTAGGAAACCCTAGTAAACGCTAAGAAACACTAAAAAGCTCAAAGAAACACTAAGAAACTCTAAGAACTCTTAAGGAACCATAAGAAATGCTAAGAGACTCTAAGAAACCCTATAAAACTCTACAAAATGCTAATAAACCCTATAAGGCCCTAAGAAAAACTAAGAAATCCTAGTAAACGCTAAGAAATCCAAGTAAACGCTAATAAATCCTAGTAAAAGCTAAGAAACGCTACGAAATCCCAAGAAACCATTAAAAAAATAAGAAACGCTAAAAAAATTCTAAGAAATGATAAGAAACCCTATGAAACCATTGGAAACATTAATAAACCCTAAGAAACAGTAAAAATGCTAGGAAACCCTAGTAAACGCTAAGAAATGCTAAAAAACTCAAAGAAACACTAAGTAATCCTAAGAACCCTTAAGGAATCATAAGAAATGCTAAGAGACTCTAAGAAACCCTAAGAAACAATAATAGACCATATAAAACCATAAGAAATGCTGAGAAACCCTAAGAAATGCTAAGAAACACTAAGTAATGCTAAGAAATCCTAAAAAACATTAGGAAACCCAAGAAAAACTAAAAAAATGCTAAGAATCGCTAAGAAACCCTATGAAACACTAATAAACCCTAAGAAACCCAAAGAAACCC